>CM077150.1:134318231-134845640 GCA_039583875.1 Platanthera guangdongensis | reverse complement strand
TAAAACTCGGAAGAAAAAATCTGAAAGCAAGAAATGTGGAAAAAGAGTGTGTGAGGGTCTATCTGAAAGCAAAAAAAATCTGAAAGGGAAAAAATCTGAAAGCAAAAAAAGTAAGTGTGGATGGAAAGAACAAATGATTTTAGCCTCCAATCGCTAATGACTGAATAAAATTCCTTAACACATAAACGTGCAGCCATCAAAACAAAAAACCATGGCGACTCCTCCGAGCTCCTGCTCCACTTATAACCATGGCGCAACAGAAGGAGAAGCAGCGAGAGAGAGTCGATGGACTGCAAGGAGATGAAATGGTAATATTGAGAGGGAGATTACCGTGTGCCCTTGGTTCTTGCGATCAAAGCAGTTTAGGAAGGTGATCTGTAGGGAAGCGAACAAACTTCGAGCAGTGATTTAGGGCTCGGTCTTCCTTCACCAGCGAGCAGAGATGTAGGGTTGGTGAAAAATGAAGAGGGCGATGGGAAATGGGGCACGACAGGGCTGGCGAGGAATAGGGTTTTTTTGCAGGCTGGGCAGGGAGGCAGTGGGTGGTCCAGTGCGCGACAGAGGCGAGCGTCGGGAGGGGTTTTTTTTGCGGGGCGAGGGAGAGTGTTAGGATTAGGGCTTTGTTTGTCGTTGTTATAGGAGCAGTGACTTAGATCGAACGGTGGTTGTATTTCTTTAGACATATCAAACACATAATATTAATTATTTTATTTTTGAACTCACGTTATTTGCAGGCCGAAATATATCTTTTTAATATAGTATATATATATGTTTGTATATATATATGTATATATATATATTATGTATACATATATATATGTATAATATATATATGTATACATATTTAAACATATATATATATATATACATGTATACATATATATATATATATATATATGCTGATACTTGAGGATAAATAAAAAGGTCTTCATCTTCTTCCTTAAGTTTGACCGAACCAGAGGAGCGAGAGTGACGGCGAGAGTTCTATATTCATGAAGCTTCAGATCGCCGCGTCAGAGCTACGTTGCTCGGAATTACAAATAGAGCATAGATCTGGAAAGCTCTCGTTGAGAGCTATGCCATCATGGTAAAGTTTTCCCCATTCAACTAAAATGCAGAGAATCTATAAATCTACTAAGAGAGTTACTAGCTGAGTAGAGACTAACCTGAGATCACTTGAGTTGATGATTGGGCTTCCTCCTTTGTCAGCACATTCAACTTTCCTTTTCCCTTATCCACGAGAGGCTGGGGCGGTGGTAGAGTGTGCAACGGAACTGCATGCAGCAGTTTTGCCTCTACGGGCAATTAACCTTCATGTTTCCTTTTTAGCAGCAGAGAAAACAAGCTCCAGCCTTCTTGCGACAACGGGCCACATCATGCTCACTCCTCTGGCAATAAGAATAGACAGGACCTCCCTTTGGAGCATCCTAGATCGCGTGTACCTGAGACATCTTCTGCGCATCCAGTCTCTTAAAGCACTTGGAGTATGCGGTGTATGTTGATGCTTCACACATTGGACTTGGTTGTGTCCTGGCTTACCACATAAGCTACATGCTTCCCTTCTATCCTTCTTCGCTGCAGGGCCAGATGCCTTAGTACTTTCTCCATCATCAGATTCCTCTTGTCCTTCTTTGTATGCAATCCCCGATTCTTCGCATTTTCTATCGCTTCAACCTTAAGACGCATCCAGTCTCTTACAGTTTGCCTCTACAGCCAACTGCTGGATGTCATACCTAAGACCAACCAAGAAACGCTTTAATCTGCCTTCTTTTGGTGCTACCTGATCTGGGGCGCAATGACTGAGCTTGCTAAACTCAACCTCGTACTCCCTAACAGTGAGTTGCCTCTGCTTCAGGTATAAAAAGTTGTTCATTAGACGGTCTTGTTCGACCGATGGTAAAAACTGCTCAGTTGGTGATGAGGAGTGGCATTAAAGGCTTCTTATCAAGGTTGCGGGTTCGAGACCCCGTGGCAACAATGCACCGTGCTGATAAACATGCCGTAGATGCTTTGTGGTGTACAACCTGTAGGCCTTGTAGATTGTGGCTATACCACCATGGTGCCACGGGTTCTCCATGGGTTGCTGGTGGGCCGGGCGGCTCTAGGGGTCCTCCCTAGGTCGTTACAACCACCACCTCCGTTGAAGTAGTGGCTATCGCCAGAGGCAGCACGGCCGTTGGAGTGGCAATTTCTGGCGAAACCCGCAAGGTGTAAAAACCAGGAAAATTCAAAAATTTTGCTCACCCAATCGGGCTCAATTGAACCCGATTTCTCTCCTAATTTATCTAGGATTCTAGCATAAGGGAGATGATGAGATGCGAACCTGTGTGTGTGTGTGTGTGGGGGGGGGGGGGTTTGCCTTGCCGATCGCTGAATTACCATGGCCAGACTTAAAGCTCTTAGGTGCTCTGTAACAACACTACCAATGCCTTCAGTTTCTTTAGGGGAAGGGTGGAAACGGCTCCTCACTTCCTGGTGAAGCTTTTAAAATAGCTAAACGGGGGGAGGGAAGTGGACATGGCATCAATGCCATTAATGGCCTTGAAAGGAGAATTTCGTGTGATGGTGGGTTCACAGCACCCAACCACTGAAAGGGCCTAGAAAACCCATTAATCTTCTCAGAACTGATGGGGGAGATGAATCAAGCCTTTGGAGATGATAGAGGAGGCCCATTGACATTCCTTGCCCATGAATGACCCTCTTTCTCTCTCCTACATTAAAGGGCAACTTTAGGTTTCTCTCTCTTAGTCACCAGCTCTGGAAATTGAGTGGCATTTATGTGAATATCAGCCTCCTAAAGTTAATGGGCCAGTGAAATTGGGCTTAACCGAAGTAGCTTTTGCTTGGTTAGGTCATTTAGGCTATTTTGACCTATTTTAGGGTTGAGTTGACTTTGGTCAATTTGACCTTTTGGGTGGACCCTAATGTGTTCTTAGTGACCCATTGGCCTCTCCTAAGCCTCTAGGGAGACTTGGGTAGGTTGGTTTGACAACTTGTAGGCCACTTGACCATTATTTGAGCACTTTAGATTTTATGTTGACTTTGGTCAACTTGACCAGTTGGGTTGACCAAATGGTTCCTTAGTGACCCAATGGACCTTTTAAAGGGTTAGGGTGGTTTATATGGGGTCATCTTGGCAAGTTGGAGGTCCATTGGCCCTCCATAGGGCACTTTGACCATTATAGGGTTAGGGTTAACTTTGGTCAACTTGACCACTTGGGTTGTCCAAATGGGTCCTTAGTGACCTAATGGACCTTCCAAAGGGATACAGATGTTATGGTGGGGTCAAAGAACCAAGGTGAAGCCCTAAAGTCAAACCCTAGGTCATGTAATTGGAATGTGTTTTTGCAGACCATGGTGAACTCATCTCATTTTTAGGTTCACTTGGTCTTCTTGGGCTTCCTAGGGTTAATTTTGTAATAACCTAGTCATGACAAAACCACTCCTATGGGTCTAGTTGTTTGAGGTATGTTATACTTCACACGAACGCAACCGCATGTGCGGGGCGCTCAACGCGAGCACGTGGGCACTAGGTGGCATGCGTGCTGGTGCGGCCGCTCGCGTGGGGTGACCACGCTGGTGCGCATGTGCAATCGCATGCGTGTGGCACCCTGTGCGGGAGAGTAAGGTTTCCTATGTTTGTGCTAGAGGGTCGTTTCGTGTCTGCGCCACTTTCCATGCGCGTTGATCATCTTTCATTTTTTGCCCTGGTGTTCAAGCTCATATTTCATTGCAGGTGCCGAAGGGGGTCGTTCTTTGACAGCCGATGCGTCTTCCGTCAATTTTGAACTATGCCTATGTGAGTAATTGGAGGAAGCATTTTGGAATTTTGAAGGACGTGGAGGTTGTTATCCATTCTTGCTAAAGCGTGTTCAGCGCCCTCCTTCTGGCTATCTTGTGATTACGGAGGGTGCTTGGTGGAGGGCTTCCGTATCCGTCCTGTCGAGGAGGTGATTGCCATTTTTTTCGATTTTACGGCATTCTCGTGACACAATTTTCAGTTGTGGGGCTGACAAGGATCATTGAACTTCTTTGCTTTTTGAGGAAGCACGGTTCCTGAATGTCAATTCGCCTATTTTGTCTGGAACCAGTGGGAGCTGCCCAAGGTCCGGAATGACCCTTTCGACTGTTGTCGCCGCTTGAAGGGGGAGGAGAATGTCTTTACTCTGATATTTGGGCTTCGAGGACCTGCATGAGCTTGATGCAGTTCTTTTTAAGATGGGTGTGTGTGTTGTCGAGAAGCAGTTTGTTTTGGCGGGCCTTTTGACAGATAATGAGCGGTATCTGTGCCGCACCCTTTGGACGAAGAAAGAAGAGGAAGCTTGACTTTTTATTGCGGCAGGGAGAAGGCGGATCGCCTTAGACGTCCCCTGAGGTCGTCATTGATGTTGCCAATGACTGCCCAGATGGCCTGATGGCTGATATGTCCTAAGTGGAGACTGAGTAGGTACTAGAGGTTTTTGCGATCGTGTCGGCTTCTTGGGCGGTCCTGAAGCCACCATCGGAGACAGAAAGGAGGAAGGGGTGAGAAGGCTCCACTTACCAAGAACTTTTCTGGAATGTATATTGCTTACCCTAGTATTCTCCCACTTTTTCCTTGCACTGTGCATGGCAAACGGTTTGGGGTCTGTGATTGTAGCTTAATGAGGCTCATACTACTGCACTTTCGTGCAATGGCACCTACATGTCCACAAAGGATGATTTTCTTTCTCTGCAAGCAAAGCTGTATGCCTATGAAGAGTCACTGGTGGAGGCCTGAAGGAAGAAAAAGGAGGTTACTTTTTGGTTGGTGAATGCAGAGTCGCATCCATCTTCTTCCTAGTCAGAGGTGGAGTCTCTTCGGGCCAATTTGAGTGTCGCCAATCTGAGATAGGGTCTCTTTGCAGGAGGTTGGCTTCTACGAAGATAACTTTCACAGTGGCGCTCCGCCTTACATACACGATCGATGTTGTGTTGTGCCAACAGGAGGCGGATATTGAGCAGCTGAAGAAAGAGAACACTCAGCTGATTTCTGAGCGGGAGAAGGTCGAGGTCATGTGTGTGACTATGGTAGCCGAGTAGAGAACTTCTCATGAGTTTGAGGTGGAGCGGTCTTGTATCATGGAGTTGGCGTGCTCCGTGACTATGGCAACAAAGGTCGATCCACTCATGGAGGATAAGCGCAAAGCCGCATATTGTCTTTGCTTTGGCAAGGGGTTTTGAGCTACTTGAGTTTTTTAGAGGGTGACTCTCTGGGTGTTGTGGATGCTTTAGGCGACAAGGCTGACACTGCAGTAGAGGAGTGACCTTAGGGACCTCTGATTCCCCTAGTTTCTTTTTGATTCATTCATTTTTTCTTTGTTTGTGTACTACTGTGTCATTGCATGCTTTTTATTTTTTCTGATGTAGCCCCTAGTGAGTTTTTTATTTTAGTCATAGCTTCGGCTCGGATGGTTAAAAGGCGGACTTTGGGTCCGGGGAGTTTCGGCTCGATTGCTTGAGTCAGACGTGTTGGTCCGGGGAGCTTCGGCTCGATTCTTGATTACGCTAATTTGCATGTGCATAACAGGAAAGGAAATTAAGGTGGTGGGTCTTCGGTATTGGAGGGTCGATGCACCGATGCCAATACGTTGACTCGGTAAGTGTGGTTAGCACTTCGCCAACAGAAGTCCGGTGCGCCAGCCGGCAAGAGTACGCAGGAGTCCGCTTCGTGCACCAAGCGTAGAGGCGTACGATAGGTCTGACCAGTAGTGCTTTACTGGTTTAGAGGTGGGCGAGGCCCAACCCACCGCTTCCGTCTGCCACTACGGAGGTATCCTGGGAGGTTACGGCTCCAAAAAGGGGGAACTAAAGGTCTGTGTGCACAGAGTCGGGTGTGTGTGTTGCACTTGAATGTCCATCATACCCACTTGCATGTCATAGCATAATCGTTACCTCAAACCTTGACACCTAAAGTATGAGTGGAATGGGACGCTTATACTTTAGGACCTGCTACACGACCCCTTGGTCTATAAGCTTGTGTGGGCAAGTTTATAAATTAAGGTTAAATTTGGATATATATATATTTACTGCTGTTTGTTAACCGACACCCCAACGTATAAATCGGTATGGGACTTTTTATACGATGGGAGCCTTGCAAAAGACCCCTTGGCTTATGTGTTTTTTCACATAAGTGAAGGTTATATTTCATATTACAGCTTATTGTCCTTATATGCTATATAACTTGCTAGATTAGGACCGCTGCCATCTGCTTTTGATATTCTCCACCTTCAAGTCCTCCCTTTCTTCCTCTCCGCTCGGTGCCTAGGAGCCGTGGGGGAAGGGGTGGGGGATGATAGGACTTAGTCTTTTAGACTAACGGTTTTCGAACCGCATCATTTAGGGGATCGCGGAGACCAGCATGGAGGAGCAGCCCCAGAGACCGGTGCGCTTGGAGGTGGGGCAGTCTAGCTCCGGAGTTCACACAGCCGGGACCGTGAGTCTCGACCCTGAGTAGTTTTCTACTTTTGTTTCTGCATGAGAGATCTTGTAGTGAGGATTTGATGTACCGGGCATAAGCCCGTTTTGCTACTCTGATGTTACTTTCTGTGGACACTCCCTTCGTGGAGTTATATTTATTATGTCATGTGATTCTCTGTGGACAGATAGTTTACATTTACTTCACTATTATGCTACTTTCCTGTGATCGAAATGGCCGGCAGGATCGGCGCTTTGTGGTGATGACACCTCAGGGCGTGAAGGAGTCACCGCAAAACGGCGGTTCTGGGCCTAAGACCCCGGTGTCGAAAGGAAAAAAAAAGGGGGGGGTCTTACAAAGGCACTCATCTATTTGGCCCCGGGATTTGGCTGTGGAGTCGGGGCTTGCTGAGCTCTAAAGGCCTCCAGAATGGCCGTCAGTCTTTGCCCCATCTCCGTCTGCTGAAACGGAGTTGGAGCCGGCGGAGGTGGAACTATATTCAAAGCCTGAGGTGTCCCCTGCTGTGGAGTAGGGTTCATTGTAGGCTACAAGGAAAATTTCAATTGTTAGATAACGTACGAATGGAATAAAAGAAAGAGAAAAATGGACTTCTACATATGATTCCCTTATGGGCACACCACTACTTCCGCTGCTAATTTGTCCGCAAACTAAGCTCGCGCGGGGGTAGCCTAAGGTGTTTTGTGCACTACTTCCCTTTCGATCGAGGTTTTGCTTTGATACCACTTGTAAGACCCCCCCCCCCCCTTTTTTTTCTCTTTTCGAACTCGGGGGTCTTATGCCCAGAACCGCCGTTTTGTGGTGGCCCCGAAACTCGGGAAGGCCGCCACTACAAATGTCGATTCTGTCGACCTTTTCGATCATCAAAGAGAGAGCAGTAATCATAAACTAAAATATGATTGAGTCCAGAAACATCATATATAAATGAGAAACCACAACAAGTCCATAAATATAGGAAAGAGAGAGTACTGCAATAGAAACAGTATAAATGAAATATAAACGTGCTTAAGCACGGTACATCAGATCCTCACTACAATCTCTCGCGGAAGCTATAGGTAACTAATCACTTACAGAACCAGTAGTTGGTGCTCCTGTGGTAGACTGTCCATCTCCATGAGCATTGTACTTCGCTGGTGCTGTGTCCCCTGCTGCTGCTCCCTGTCTCCCATCTGGATCCCCGATAATGTTGTGGTCCGAAAACTATTAGTCATAAAGACTAAATCCTATCATCCCCTACCCCTCCCCCATGGTTCCTAGGCACCGAGCGGGGAGGAGGAAAGGGAAGCTACGAAGGTGGAGAAAAAAACAAGCAGGTGACGGTGGAACTATTCTAGCAGTTAATTTATAATGTATAAATAACTAAGGAAGAAAGGTATAAACTAGGAGTTCTACAATAGTAAGTAGTAAAGTAAACAAGTAGAATAAGCAGCATATGTAAGAAAGACAGAGTAAGAAGTAAGTAACCTTAACTTATATAAATGCTCATACAAACATATAAGTTATGGGGCCTTCTGCAAGACTCCCATCATATAAAAGTCTCTTACCAATTTATACGTTGGGGTGTCGGTTGTATGCAAGTATGAGTGTAGTGATATGCTATGTCATGATTCATGCAAGTACAACTCATGCACACGACTCTATGCGCACATACCTTTAGTTCCCCCTATTTGGGCAACTAGCTTCACTCCCAGGAACCTTAATAGTGGCAAACGAAGATAGTGGTTCAGGCACCCCACTCCTAGGCGGGTATCCACACTCCAGGCCTTGCCCTTACGTACGCCTCTAGAAGGACACAACCTAGAGTCTCCGAGTACTATACTGGCCATATCCACCAGACTTTCCTGGCCAAGTGTCCCACACTGTCGAGTCAACATATAGACGACGGTGTGAACGACCATCCAATAACGAAGACCTACGACCTTATTTTTTTGAATCCAAATCCTTCCGAGCCAGTGGCTCCCGGGACTATCCCGTCTATTACATCTACCTTCCGAACCTACCGTTCAGATGGCTAATCAAAATAACCTAACTAACCTCCCGAGCTACCGAGGTGTGAGAATTTTGAATCCCTACTTATACTAATTGGTCTTTTAAACATAGATTTTCCTTACGGTTTAGGTAAGCCCGGGACTTCCCCAGATATTCCCCATAAAGGGCTCTCGATGTAACATCCCATGTTACTTCTGGACCCCCCTCAACTTAGATTGGGTTAGGCATGGGTGAGATTTAAGGAAGACCAACTATGTTTGACCCTAGGTAGTGGGTGGTAACCATGTGGGGCCCACTATAAGACCATAGTCAAACTAGGTCAAACTAGCCTAAGAGGGGACCCTAGCCACACCATGACCCCACCACATTGCCCTAACCCTAAATACAATCTAAGTAGACCCTAGGGCATATCACTAGGTAAACACTTTGACCTAAATTGACCAAAGTCAACCTTGGGCTTAATCTGGTCAAACCCACACTCATAAGCCCAATTAGCCTAAGTAGGGCACCCCCTTGACCCAACCCAAGTTGGGTGGTGCCACTAGACCCATTTCCACCAAGTAGGGTCAGCCCACCCACCATGGTTGACCAAGTCAACTCCCCAAGTCAACAAGTCAACAAATTGACCTAAAGGAGTGAAATGAAGACCAAGCCATTTTCCCTTGGACCAAGCCCACCAAATTGGCCCATAGCCAGCCCAAGTGAACAAGACCAGTCCTACCCCTCTAAATCAGGAGAGAGAATACATGCAAGGGGGTAAAAGTGGGATTTTAAGGGTAGGAGGAGAGAGAAAATGGAAAGAGGGGAAATGGTGGCCACATGGCCACCCCATCAGATGGTTTTAACTGCCCAAAACCAGGTGGCCGACCTCCCTCTTCATTTCCAGCAGAAAACCAGGGCTCTGTGCCACTTGGCAGCAAGGGCGGAGCAAACAAAGCTCAACCGAGCTCACATAGGAAATACCTCCCATATACTCCACCTCAGTCCAAATAGACCTCACCAACAGCTTCAGGAGACAGAAGGGAGTGGAAATCGAGTGCTGGATCATGGAGAATGGTGGAGATTCGAGTTTTCGGGGTGGAGCTCGCAGGCGCACCACCACCACGGCAAACCGCCGCCTGACCCGCAGTCAAGCCCCAATTCAGGTGCGTTTCACCTCACCTCTTCCTGTACTAGACTTCTAGATCTATTTAGGGAGATATCGGGCTCAATCGAGCCCGATGCCATGAGAGTTAAATGGAGAAAACCGAGCTTTTTCTTCTTGCTCGGGTTCGCCGGAGGAGCCAACTCCGGCGGCCCCACCGCCGGGAAACGCTAGCCCCCACATTAACGAAGGTGGTGGCGATATCCGCCGGCGGTGGTGGTGGCTCAGTTGGCCGGAAAACGCCAGCCAACATCATCCAGGAAAATGCAATCGTAGCCGTCCATCCATTGGGGACGATGAACCGATCCCGTCGGTTTCCGGCTTTAAGATTCGTGCAATGTATTTAAATTATTAAATTTTATATGATGAATAGTGAAATCCCTGTCACACAAATATAGCCACTTTGCATGTTAATTTTAGGCCTCTTAGATGCATTTCCAGAACTTAGTCTCTTAATGAAAATTGTAGCTGATGGTCTTATATTTAATTGTCCACCTTAAACATGTGATTTGGTGTAGTGTACAGTCATGTAGGACATTTCTCCAAGGAGTGGTCCTAGAGTAGGGCAGAAATCAAATTGGATGCCCAGGTCAAACCATTAGTCACCATGGCCCCATATTTTGGGCACATGCATGATTAGGGCATACTTAGCCCCTGCCAAAAATTAGGAATTTTTGGAGAAGATTTTCCTATAGTTTTTGCCAAAATATCAAAATACAAATAAATGAAATATATGGAGTTTTACACCTCCCCATGGTCCCAAATCTTGGTGGTAGGTCAATGGGGACACCCTTGGTGCATGACAACATTTTCAGCACCTTGGGTTCACTGCATGTTGGAGAATCCACTTGCATGTGTTAGCTCATGTTATGCCTTGGTGTGCAATTAGCAAAAATGCAAATATAGTGTATTCAGCCCAATGGTGGCATGCAAATATCTTGGAATTATTTACAGTGGTTCATTAGGGTAAATTTCATCCCTCAAATTAATCATGGAATTTTTGGAATCAAAAATTCCATTTATTGGAATTTATTTTAAATATAGCTATTTTGGAAATGAAATTGGAAAATAGGTTTTCCTCAAGCACAAATCCTAACCTTTTGCCAAGGCATAGATAAGGTTACAATTGACTTAGGAAAAATATGATCCCTCTGTTTTGAAGAGCTTTTGGATTAGATATCTTAAATTGCCCATTTTACCCTTATCTTATTTAATTCTTGAAATGATGGATATGTACTTCAGAAAAATTTGGAATTTATTCTACTGCTATAAAATGGTATTATTAGTTTTGCATGAATTTCTCAGAATTAATGGATGTATTGTTAGTTGTTAAATTAATACAATGGCATTTTTGGTAAATATGTTATAATGGAATTTTATAGGTCATCACACAATAAATATTGATGATACTGTGCCAATAGTCATAAATTAGTGTTCTAAAAGTTTTGTAATTTTCCTGGAATTGTTGATTACATAATGCCTATACTTCATTTGGAAAATGGAATTTGTGTGAATTTGATATTAAATAGGAAATGAGAATAAATAATTAAAGGAAAATTATGAAACTCTGTAGGCAGCAATATTTTATCAATATACATCTCAGGAAAAATTTCCTAGGTCAGTGGATATTTAATCATACTACTTCATGTGTAAAGTGACCTAGTGTTTAAATTAAAAGATTTAATTAAAGTACTATTTGGGCAAGAAAAATTATGAGAATTCATAGGGTAGTTCCCTTAGTCCATACCACCCTAGGATAAATATTTAGAGGCAAGATGCCTTAAGGTTTGGAAGATCACATTTTTAGGGTAATCATAGGACATAGTCTGCATATAACACAAATAGGTCTTGCCTTAGGGGTTACCAGGGGATTGATTATCGGCAGAAATAAGAGAGTCAACATGAATAACCCTGGTGGGTAGAGTTGTCTTACTGAGGGATCAAAAGTGCAAGTCTTAGTTAGCAACTGGAGTGGGGGTCGGCGGAAGACCGTCGGTTTCCCGGTAACACCTTAAGTCACTAGGGTTGTACTAGAGCAATAAGGAGAGCTGGGGAGATACATGGGTAGCAATCAACTAAAATAAGTATCCTTGCGAAAGGGAACGCTGGGCGTAATCCCAACACAGTTCCTAGTGCCCCTTGAGAGCCCTTCACAGGGAATACCGGCGGCAGTCCTGGGATTAACCTTAATTCTCTAAGTATAATAACCCGTAGACAAGAGTAGTTTAATAGGTTAGGACATTGTTGTACCTTCTCGCCCGTGTAGGGTTGGAGAGATTCATGATATATGCTCACCCGTTTAGGGTTGGAGGGAGTTGGTATAAAGGCACTGATGTGCGATCTCACCCGTTTGGGGTTTGAGGGAGTTGGTATAAAGGCACTAATGTGCGTTCTCACCCGGATTTGGGTTTGAGTGATTCAGGACGGGTTTGGTCCTGCGAGCGGGTGGCTCGGAATGAAATACTTGCATGTGCATAAATATCGTGGTGGGGCATGCGGTACTGCTCGTTCGTCACACCGATGGCAGTACGGTGCACCATGCGGTTGTGGGAGTTAGAGGGGCCAGTGGGTTGTTTTACACTGCGGTCTGGAGGACGATACCCGATAACACACATCCGACCCAACAAGACTGACGGGTTTGTCAGCAAAGTACGTACGCGAGACTCTAGAGTGCACCTTGGACGTGTATAGAGGCGTATGAGAGGGGTCTAAGGCTTGGTAGTGTGCATACCGGTCTAGAAGCGGAGACGCCCGCTCCGTTGCTGCCGTAGCCACAATGGTGGTACCCGAGAGTGATGCTAGCTCTCAAAAAGTGGGAACTAAAGGTCTGTGATCACAGAGTCGTTGTGTGTGAGTTGCACTTGCATGCGCATAAAATTGCATCATATCATTCATTCATATTAGGTCATACGCTTCATAGATCCTTATCATATAAATTTGTATGGGCTCTTTTATATGATAAGTTAAATTTCTGGAAACCCAAACTTATATATTTGTATGGGCATTTATATAAGTTAGGGTACGTTTGTGATGATAGCATAGTGGTAGTTTATTTTATTTACTTGTTCATATTACTGTTATTTACTTTCCTTTACTGCACTGCTCTTACTTATTACTTATACCATACTTAGAACTGCTAGAGTAGAACTACATTACTTATTACAACTCTAGTTAGATACTGTCACCTGCTTCCACTTTGCTACCCCTTTTGTTGTCCTCCGCTTCGTCCTCCCGCTCGGTGCCTAGGAGCTGCGGGGCGAGGTGCGGAGGAAACGACTTAGTCTTTTTGACTAATGGTCGGTGACCAACTATTTTTAGGAGCCCGGGGAGATGGAGCACCAGCACGTCGAGGAGGCAGGACATGAGGAGCAGATACCACTTCAGCAGGCTACTACCACTACTGCGCGTCCTCAGGTGGGACGAGATCTGATGTTCTAGTTTAGCTTCCGCATTTATTATTTTGTGAGAGAGTGATTTTGATGTACTGGGCATAAGCCCTTTTTACTCTTTCATTTGTACTCTTCTGTGGACTATAGTGATGTACTTTTCATTTCATTTACATGATTGTACCCTGTGACTTGTGGACTGATGGTTTTATATACAGTTTTACTTCTTTCTTCTCATATTGGCCTACATGTTAAATGATCGTACTAGCCGGCAGAATCGGCGTGTTGCGGTGTCGACTAACCCGTGAGTTAGTGTCACCGTAAGACGACGGTTCTGGGCATAAGACCCGGTAGCCCTCCTTGGTAAGGGGGAGGGGGGTCTTACAAACTGGTATCACTTGAACAACGATCATATGAGAAAGAAGTCCACAACATGGCACCACCCCCGCCCGAGCATTAGTTTGCGGACAAACTATGCAGCGGAAGCAGTGGTGTGCCCATGTGTAAAGTCACATAAATGGTCCACAAAGTACAATGAGTTAGGCCAGTTTTGTTTTAACCTTACCTTTATGCAACCTCCACAGGTCGCCGCGCCGCAAAATGTGGCTCCTCCCCCTCCAGCTGCCACTCCATTCCTACATACGGAGATGGGGCAGACCTTGACGGCGATTCTGGATGCCTTCAGAGCCCAGCAAGTCCCGGCTCCACAGCCAAATCCAGGGTCGAGCTAGCTGAGTGCATTCAAGAGCCTGTCCCCACCGACGTACCGTGGGATAGAGGATGCAGTGAAGACGGAAGAATGGCTGGAGGCCATACACGAGATCTTAGCAGGCATCACCTGCCCAGTCGGCGAGGCAGTACCTCTAGCCACCTCTGTGCTAGAGGCTCATGCGAAGAGATGGTGGAAATCAGTCCGGGAGTCTACTTATGCGAACTTTGAGCTGTCAGAGATATCATGGGAGGAGTTTGGCGATGTGTTTCTGGAGCACTTCGTCTCTGCTACGGACAGAGATGCCTTGGAGGAGAGGTTTTTGAACCTCAAGCAGGGGACTAGATCGGTGATAGAGTATCAGAGAGAGTTCTCCCATTTGGCCAAGTTCGCGGGGATTCAGGATACCGATGATAGGAGGTATGCCAAGAGGTTCTACCGGGGCCTCAGGGACGATTTGAGGCAGGCCTTGCTATTCATTTCTCATGGCACATCTAGGCAGATCATCGAGATGGCGAAGAAGCTGGAGGCTGACCAGCTGATGGTGCGAGCCGGAGGGAAGAGGCCATTTGATGGGTCGACATCAGGAGAGAGCAGTAGGGGCTCTCAGAGAGGCAGGACCATCAGATACAGGAAGGGTGGGGGACGTCGTCGTCCCAACTTCAGGCAGGAGCAAGGGCCTCCTCCAGTATTGGCTCCCCCACCTCTATAGATGCATGATCCGAGGAGACAGGATGACCGAGGCCACTGACAAGTGGTTTGTTACGGATGCCGCCAGCCCGGGCACATCAGGTCGGAGTGCCCGCACCGATTCCATCCCCCTCCTCCTCCTCCACCTCCAGTGGCCCCAGTACAGCAGGGCCGAGGACGGGGCCGAGGACGAGGCCGAGGACGGGGCCGAGGACGAGGCCGAGGACGGGGCCGAGGACGAGGCCGAGGCCGAGGCCGGGGATATCACGGCAGGAGACGCGAGCAGGAGCAGATATATGCCATGGACCTCACAGAGCCGAGGAATCCCGAGGAGGTTATCACAGGTACTTAAAGTTAATTATGGATTTTCTTGAATTTTCAATGATATATATATAGTACCTGGAACTATAGGATAACAATTAACTTTCACAAAAACAAACCTCAGGCATAGTTATGATCAGCGGCAAGCCCGCTCATACTCTCTTCGACACGGGTACTTCGCACTCGTTCGTATCCGAGGCCTTCATCGACGGACTCGAAGGCGTGGAGAGGTTTCCTGGACTAGAGATGAGGGTGTGTCTACACGATGGGTCGGAGCTGCGGACCACTGCACATTGTGATATGGAGGCCGAGATTGGCGGCAAGGCATTTGAGGCGCCGGCAACTATTCTGAAGCTGCAGTACTTTGACTTGATTTTGGGCATGGCCTGGTTGCATCAGAACCATGCTCAGATAGATTGTCCGTCCAGGAGGATCACGCTAAGGCATGGCGACTCTCATGTTATCGTTGAAGGTATCCAGCCTATCTGCCACCTACTGTTATCTTCTGTACAGGCTGTGAAGGCCCATGAGCAGGGTGAAGAAGTTTATCTTGTCTGCTTCGAGATGGTGGGAACAGAGGAGACTATCTCAGATATTCCGGTGGTCCGGGATTTCTCCGACGTATTCCCGGAGAAATTGCCCGGGCTACCACCTGCTAGAGACTTGGATTTCAGGATTCAGCTAGTACCGGGAGCGAGGCCGGTGTCCCGGGCACCCTACAGGATGGCTCCCAGGGAGTTAGCAGAGTTCAGGACTCAACTGCAGGAGCTAGTCGAGTCAGGATTTGTTCGGCCCAGTTCATCGCCATGGGGAGTGCCAGTTCTCTTTGTGAAGAAGAAGGACGGATCACTGCGACTATGCATAGATTACCGGGAGCTGAACCGGTTAACGGTCCGCAATACCTATCCTCTGCCTCGGATAGATGAGTTATTTGACCAGCTACAGGGAGCCTTCTGGTTCTCCAAGCTAGATTTGCGATCCGGCTACTACCAGCTCCGTATCAGGGAAGAGGACATACCGAAGACGGCATTCAGTTCACGCTATGGATTATACGAGTTCACGGTGATGCCTTTTGGGCTCACGAATGCTCCTGCCGCATTCATGAGTCTAATGAACCGTGTATTCGAGCCTTTCTTAGACCGCTTCGTGATTGTATTCATCGACGACATCCTTATATATTCTCGGACTCAGGAGGAGCATACGGAGCACCTGGCACAGGTCTTGCAGAGGCTGAGGGAGACCCAGATGTACGCAAAATTTTCAAAGTGCCAGTTCTGGTTGCAGGAGGTGGCTTTCCTGGGGCACACGATCAGTGGGGCTGGATTAGCAGTGGACCCGGCCAAGATAGAGACAGTGAGGGATTGGACACGGCCGAAGACCGCATCTGACATCCGTAGTTTCTTGGGACTAGCAGGGTATTACCGCAAGTTCGTGGAGGGGTTCTCGAGGATAGCACTCCCTCTCACGTCCTTGATGAAGAAGGACACAGATTTTGTTTGGTCAGAGCGGTGTGAGACGGCTTTTCAGGAGCTGAAGGACCGACTCATCTCATCCCCCATTCTTGCGCTTCCATCCAGGAGCGAAGGATTTCAGATCTACACGGATGCCTCTTATCAGGGGATGGGTGCAGTCCTGATGCAGCATGGACACGTTATTGCTTATGCTTCGAGACAGTTGAAGAAGCATGAGCATAACTATCCAGTACATAACCTAGAGCTCGGGGCTGTAGTTTTAGCCCTAAAGATATGGAGGCATTATTTATACGGGATTCATTGTGACATCTTTTCAGATCATAAGAATCTCAAGTATATCGATACACAGAAGGACCTAAACTTGAGACAGAGGAGGTGGCTGGAGTTTCTCTGTGATTATGATTACAAGATCCACTATCATCCGGGAAAAGCGAACACGGTAGCGGATGCTTTGAGCAGGAGGGCCGGCACTTCTGGACCGGAGCCCCGATTGATGTCTATAGAGCTGCTACAGATGATGGAGGACATGCACATTACAATGGTGTCCGAGACCGAGCCAGTAGTATATAGAGAGTATTTGAGCTCAGTGATCAGTGGCGATGATATACAGGAGCGCATCCGAGCACATCAGAGGCTGGATGCTGCGTTACAGCCGATTTTCAGTTCCCTAGAGAGGGGCAAGGTCGAGGACTACACGCTACAGGATGATCTTCTTCGGTTCTGGGGGCGCATCTACATACCAGCAAGAGGCGGTATCCGGGATGACATACTCAGAGAGGCACATTGCTCGAGATATTCGGTGCACCCCGGCATCACCAAGATGTGGGCAGATTTGCGGAGGTCTATGTATTGGCCCGGGATGAAGAGGGAGATCACGGATTTTGTGACCCATTGCGAGACCTGCCAGCGTGTGAAGGCAGAATGCAAGAGCCCGGGAGGTTTACTACAGCCACTGCCAGTTCCAGAATGGAAGTTCGAGGACATTACTATGGACTTTGTACACGGATTTCCTCGCTCCCACTCTGGGCATGATTTTATATGGGTTATAGTGGATAGATTGACCAAGGTAGCGCGGTTTATTCCAGTTCGAAAGGATGCCCCAATTGCAGTTTTGGTGAGATTATTTGTGGAGCAGTACGTCAGATATCATGGCATCCCCAGGACGATTGTTTCAGACCGTGATGGTCGGTTCACTTCGAGCGAGTGGAGGGTCGTGCATGCTTACTTGGGATCTCGGCTTACTTTTAGTACCGCCTTCCATCCGCAGACCGACGGACAGACCGAGCGGACCATCCGGACCATGGAGGACCTGCTCAGACTATGCATATTGGATACAGGGAAGCCTTGGGAGAGGCTGCTGCCATTGATTGAGTTCTCGTATAATAACAGCCACCAGGCTAGCATCAGGATTGCTCCATACGAGGCACTTTATGGGAGGAGATACCGGACACCGCTATCATGGGTTCAGGATGTGGATACCAGGGTTCTTGGATCGGATTATATAGAGGATACTGAGGCTCAGATTCGATTGATCAGAGATCTGCTACTAGAGGCCCAGAGCAGGCAGGCAAAGTATTATGATGCTCGGCACCAGAAGGTGGAGTTCTAGGTTGGAGACAGGGTATTCTTGAAGATACGTCCAGTACACAGTGTCTCTCGGGTGCGGAGGCACAAGAAGCTCAGTCCTCGATACATGGGGCCCTACCTGATCCTGGAGCAGATCGGCCCCTTGGCTTACCGACTGCAGCTGCCACCGGAGTTGGGTGCATTACATGACGTCTTCCATGTCTCTTCCTTGCGAAGAGCTTTCCTTCGGCCAGAGCAGCACATTACTACTACAGCCGGACCGGTAGAGCCTGACAGATCAGTGAGATTGGAGACGATCCGGATTGACGATACAACCATCCGAGTGTTGCGGAAGAAGAAGGTCCCTCTTGTGAAGGTGCTGTGGTCCAACAATGGACGGGAGGAGCACACTTGGGAGCCGAGGGATCTGATGCTGGAACAACACCCGGAGCTATTTGCATCAGGTACTTTAAGTTATGTCTTTAAATTTCTTGATGATTCTTGCAAGTAGAACCCCGTAAACCCGAACTTAAATTTCGGGGACAAAATTATTTTCTTGTTTATTGGAATTTGTAACATCCCATGTTACTTCTGGACCCCCCTCAACTTAGATTGGGTTAGGCATGGGTGAGATTTAAGGAAGACCAACTATGTTTGACCCTAGGTAGTGGGTGGTAACCATGTGGGGCCCACTATAAGACCATAGTCAAACTAGGTCAAACTAGCCTAAGTGGGGACCCTAGCCACACCATGACCCCACCACATTGCCCTAACCCTAAAGACAATCTAAGTAGACCCTAGGGCATATCACTAGGTCAACACTTTGACCTAAATTGACCAAAGTCAACCTTGGGCTTAATCTGGTCAAACCCACACTCATAAGCCCAATTAGCCTAAGTAGGGCACCCCCTTGACCCAACCCAAGTTGGATGGTGCCACTAGACCCATTTCCACCAAGTAGGGTCAGCCCACCCACCATGGTTGACCAAGTCAACTCCCCAAGTCAACAAGTCAACAAATTGACCTAAAGGAGTGAAATGAAGACCAAGCCATTTTCCCTTGGACCAAGCCCACCAAAATTGGCACATAGCCAGCCCAAGTGAACAAGACCAGTCCTACCCCTCTAAATCAGGAGAGAGAATACATGCAAGGGGGTAAAAGTGGGATTTTAAGGGTAGGAGGAGAGAGAAAATGGAAAGAGGGGAAATGGTGGCCACATGGCCACCCCATCAGATGGTTTTAACTACCCAAAACCAGGTGGCCGACCTCCCCTCTTCATTTCCAGCAGAAAACCAGGGCTCTGTGCCACTTAGCAGCAAGGGCGGAGCAAACAAAGCTCAACCAAGCTCACATAGGAAATACCTCCCCATATACTCCACCTCAGTCCAAATAGACCTCACCAACAGCTTCAGGAGACAGAAGGGAGTGGAAATCGAGTGCTGGATCATGGAGAATGGTGGAGATTCGAGTTTTCGGGGTGGAGCTCGCCGGCGCACCACCACCACGACAAACCGCCGCCTGACCCGCAGTCAAGCCCCAATTCAGGTGCGTTTCACCTCACATCTTCCTGTACTAGACTTCTAGATCTATTTAGGGAGATATCGGGCTCAATCGAGCCCGATGCCATGAGAGTTAAATGGAGAAAACCGAGCTTTTTATTCTTGCTCGGGTTCGCCGGAGGAGCCAACTCCGGCGGCCCCACCGCCGGGAAACGCTAGCCCCCACATTAACGAAGGTGGTGGCGATATCCGCCGGCGGTGGTGGTGGCTCAGTTGGCCGGAAAACGCCAGCCAACATCGTCCAGGAAAATGCAATCGTAGCCGTCCATCCATTGGGGACGATGAACCGATCCCGTCGGTTTCCGGCTTTAAGATTCGTGCAATGTATTTAAATGATTAAATTTTATATGATGAATAGTGAAATCCCTGTCACACAAATATAGCCACTTTGCATGTTAATTTTAGGCCTCTTAGATGCATTTCCAGAACTTAGTCTCTTAATGAAAATTGTAGCTGATGGTCTTATATTTAAGTGTCCACCTTAAACATGTGATTTGGTGTAGTGTACAGTCATGTAGGACATTTCTCCTAGGACTGGTCCTAGAGTAGGGCAGAAATCAAATTGGATGCCCAGGTCAAACCATTAGTCACCATGGCCCCATATTTTGGGCACATGCATGATTAGGGCATACTTAGCCCCTGCCAAAAATTAGGAATTTTTGGAGAAGAGTTTCCTATAGTTTTTGCCAAAATATCAAAATACAAATAAATGAAATATATGGAGTTTTACACCTCCCCATGGTCCCAAATCTTGGTGGTAGGTCAATGGGGACACCCTTGGTGCATGAAAAAATTTTCAGGACCTTGGGTTCACTGCATGTTGGAGAATCCACTTGCATGTGTTAGCTCATGTTATGCCTTGGTGTGCAATTAGCAAAAATGCAAATATAGTGTATTCAGCCCAATGGTGGCATGCAAAGATCTTGGAATTATTTACAGTGGTTCATTAGGGTAAATTTCATCCCTCAAATTAATCATGGAATTTTTGGAATCAAAAATTCCATTTATTGGAATTTATTTTAAATATAGCTATTTTGGAAATGAAATTGGAAAATAGGTTTTCCTCAAGCACAAATCCTAACATTTTGCCAAGGCATAGATAAGGTTACAATTGACTTAGGAAAAATATGATCCCTCTGTTTTGAAGAGATTTTGGATTAGATATCTTAAATTGCCCATTTTACCCTTATCTTATTTAATTCTTGAAATGATGGATATGTACTTCAGAAAAATTTGGAATTTATTCTACTGCTATAAAATGGTATTATTAGCTTTGCATGAATTTTTCAGAATTAATGGATGCATTGTTAGTTGTTAAATTAATACAATGACATTTTTGGTAAATATGTTATAATGGAATTTTATAGGCCATCACACAATAAATGTTGATGATACTCTGCCAATAGTCATACATTAGTGTTCTAAAAGTTCTGTAATATTTCTGGAATTTTTGATTACATAATGCCTATACTTCATTTGGAAAATGGAATTTGTGTGAATTTGATATTAAATAGGAAATGGGAATAAATAATTAAAGGAAAATTATGAAACTCTGTAGGCAGCAATATTTTATCAATATAGATCGCAGGAAAAATGTCCTAGGTCAGTGGATATTTAATCATACTACTTCATGTGTAAAGTGACCTAGTGTTTAAATTAAAAGATTTAATTAAAGGACTATTTGGCCAAGAAAAATTATGAGAATTCATAGGGTAGTTCCCTTAGTCCATACCACCCTAGGATAAATATTTAGAGGCAAGATGCCTTAAGGTTTGGAAGATCACATTTTTAGGGTAATCATAGGACATGGTCTGCATATAACACAAATAGGTCTTGCCTTAGGGGTTACCAGGGGATTGATTATCGGCAGAAATAAGAGAGTCAACATGAATAACCCTGGTGGGTAGAGTTGTCTTAGTGAGGGATCAAAAGTGCAAGTCTTAGTTAGCAACTGGAGTGGGGGTCGGCGGAAGACCGTCGGTTTCCCGGTAACACCTTAAGTCACTAGGGTTGTACTAGAGCAATAAGGAGAGCTGGGGAGATACATGGGTAGCCATCAACTAAAATAAGTATCCTTGCGAAAGGGAACGCTGGGCGTAATCCCAACACAGTTCCTAGTGCCCCTTGAGAGCCCTTCACAGGGAATACCGGGGGCAGTCCTGGGATTAACCTTAAATCTCTAAGTATAATAACCCGTAGACAAGAGTAGTTTAATAGGTTAGGACATTGTTGTACCTTCTCGCCTGTGTAGGGTTGGAGAGATTCATGATATATGCTCACCCGTTTAGGGATGGAGGGAGTTGGTATAAAGCCACTAACGTGCGATCTCACCCATTTGGGGTTTGAGGGAGTTGGTATAAAGGCACTAATGTGCGTTCTCACCCGGGTTTGGGTTTGAGGGATTCAGGACGGGTTTGGTCCTGCGAGCGGGAGGCTCGGAATGAAATACTTGCATGTGCATAAATATCGTGGCGGGGCATGCGGTACTGGCCGTTCGTCACACCGATGGCAGTATGGTGCACCAGGCGGTTGTGGGAGTTAGAGGGTCCAGTGGGTTGTTTTACACTGCGGTCTGGAGGATGATCCCCGATAACACACATCCGACCCAATAAGACTGACGGGTTTGTCAGCAAAGTACATACGCGAGACTCTAGAGTGCACCTTGGACGTGTACAGAGGCGTATGAGAGGGGTCTAAGGCTTGGTAGTGTGCATACCGGTCTAGAAGCGGAGACGCCCGCTCCGCTGCTGCCGTAGACACAGCGGTGGTACCCGAGAGTGATGCTAGCTCTCAAAAAGTGGGAACTAAAGGTCTGTGATCACAGAGTCATTGTGTGTGAGTTGCACTTGCCTGCGCATAAAATTGCATCATATCATTCATTCATATTAGGTCATACGCTTCATAGATCCTTATCATATAAATTAGTATGGACTATTTTATATGATAAGTTAAATTTCTGGAAACCCTAACTTATATATTTGTATGGGCATTTATATAAGTTAGGGTACGTTTGTGATGATAGCATAGTGGTAGTTTAGTTTATTTACTTGTTCATATTACTGTTCTTTACTTTCCTTTACTGCACTGCTCTTACTTATTACTTATACCGTACTTAGAACTGCTAGAGTAGAACTATATTACTTATTACAACTCTAGTTAGATACTGTCACCTGCTTCCACTTTGCTACCCCCTTTTGTTGTCCTCCGCTTCGTCCTCCCGCTCGGTGCCTAGGAGCTGCGGGGCGAGGTGCGGAGGAAATGACTTAGTCTTTTTGACTATTGGTCGGTGACCAACTATTTTTAGGAGCCCAGGGAGATGGAGCACAAGCACGTCGAGGAGGCAAGACATGAGGAGCAGATACCGCTTCAGCAGGCTACTACCACTACTGCGCGTCCTCAGGTGGGACGAGATCTGATGTTCTAGTTTAGCTTCCGCATTTATTATTTTGTGAGAGAGTGATTTTGATGTACTGGGCATAAGCCATTTTTACTCTTTCATTTGTACTCTTCTGTGGACTATAGTGATGTACTTTTCATTTCATTTACATGATTGTACCCTGTGACTTGTGGACTGCTGGTTTTATATACAGTTTTACTTCTTTCTTCTCATATTGGCCTACAGGTTAAATGATCGTACTAGCCGGCAGAATCGGCGTGTTGCGGTGTCGACTAACCCGTGAGTTAGTGTCACCGTAAGACGGAGGTTCTGGGCATAAGACCCGGTAGCCCTCCTTGGTAAGGGGGAGGGGGGTCTTACACTCGAGGGCACAAGGAACTATGATGGTAGCCGAATCCCATCGTCCCCTTTTGCAAGGCACTTACTATTATTGGTTGTTACCCAACTCCCAATCCATTTAATGTTGTACTGGATCTAACACTAGTGTATTTTGACTCTTTCTCTCTCCACAAGGAAGACGATGTTTCGTCGACCCCGAGCACCTCTAAACACTAGTCAAACCTCCCACTCCTCATCAAGACTCATGATGATAATCTCATTTCACTTACCAGATCAATACACTAATATCCCAACTCCCTAGGTTCATTTTGCACCATATTATGATTTTTGCAGTTTTTACTAAATGCAGACCATCCTAAGATATATGATGTGTACAATGGGAGCTACTCCAAATTATAATCCAAAATCACTATAATATTTATTGGGGGTCTATCATGACATGATTGGCCTAAATCCAGAAGTTTATAATTTTCCTAATTTACTTGATTATTTATTTAATTTCCAAACCGATCCAAAAGCGTTAGTTTGAACATGAAGTACTATATTCAGGCATGAAAAATGTTCTAAAAAATTATTATAAATACAAGACAACTATCTATCAGTAAATTCAAGGTCTCCCAAATTTTCAGTAAGACTTAAACCTCTAAACATAATTTTTGAACATAACCAACATTAACCAAATTAAAGAGACAAGTACTGCCAATATACTTCTAAAAATTCTGAGAAACTTCAAGGATGAATATAAAGACATATAAACACTTCTGGTCCAATTTCACAATTTACCAGTAAATAAGGAACTTTATACATGATTTTCTCATAATAATCCAAGTTAACAGGTTAATGAACTAAGTACAACAATTATTCATCTAAAAATTGCAATAGAATTCACATATGAGCATATTGACCTAGAAACACTACTGATCAAGTTTCATGATTTTCCAATAAAAATCGAGCTCTAAATCTATTATAGATCATATTCCCGTATTTATATACTTGTGAAGTAAGTACTGGAAATTTACATCTAAAAATTATAATATAATTCATGTATGATCATAATGGTCTAAAACTCACTCTGCCCCAATTTCATAATCATCTAATGGATATTAAGATCATAATAAAAAAATAATTAATTAGGGCTAATATTGGTATTGCGAAGGTGATACTAAAATTACTGATCTGAAATTCCAAATAACATTATCAAAGATTTAAAATGACAATATGACTACACTACCCAAGTTTCACAACTTTTCACAGAGTTCTAATTACCTATCCTTCAATTTTAAGGATTGTGACCTAAGCTAGGGTTAGGGTTTTGATGGGTTTAACCATCTCCAAAGCCTCTAAGATTTTTACCAGAGGACTTTAGCTAACCTAGTGTCCTCTCTACTAAATTTCAAGTCCATACAAGGGCATCTGACCCCATGCCATTCTCAAACCACCAAAGTCCAAACTTAGTTTTTGAACTTGGGTCCTAGGGCAAATCTACCCTAATCCACCGCATCTCCTGTAACGTCCTGATTCGCACTAGGCCCCTCGTGCGCATTTTTGAGTCAGGAGAGTTGACTTGGGCTCAAAGAAGTGCTGGCAGCGGGGTTGCACTTGTAATTGGGAGGAGAAATCAGTCCAAAATAGGACACGAGTAGAGACACGTACATGTCCCTACCTATGTGTGAGAGCCCAGCTCTCGAGTTGACACCTCGAGTATGTCCAGAGAAGGACACGGGTGGTGACACGGGCGTGTCACGACCCGTGTGCATGATGATATGGAAGGGACACGGCGTGTCCTTACCCGTGTATGTACAACCAGTGTTCCCGAGTAGGACACGGGTAGAGACACTGGCGTGTCCCTACCCGTGTCTATACAACCAACTCTCGAGTCTATGGCTTGAGTTGTCCCAGAGAAGAACACGGGTAGTGACACGAGCGTGTCACTACCCGTATGAAGATGACACGGGTAGAGACACGGGCGTGTCCCTACCCGTGTGTGTTGGGTTGAAATTGACGAAGTGTACCCCGAGAAATACACGGGTAGAGACATGGGTGTGTCCCTACCCGTGTGTGTCGAGTTGAGCTCGACGAGGCATGTCCAGAGGAGGACACGACCAGAGAACACGGTCGTGTCATGTGGAAATGGGTAGGGTCACGGGCGTGTCCCTACCTGTGTTTGTGTATCAAAACATCAGGTAACTGCCTGTAATGCTTCGCCGGAGAAAGACACGGGTAAGGACACGGGTGTGTCCCTACCCATGTCACTTTTCACTTATTAGGGATGTGAAAACCCTAGCCATTTTTTACTCCTCATTCCAACCCTTCTTCCTGGAGAAACTGCATTAGAGAGGGAGAAACTTCTAGAGCAAGTCCAAGAGGAGAAGAACCGCCGCCGCCAAGGAGAAGAAGATGCCGACGCGAAGAGTTACAAGATCCTTGGCCGCAAATGGTGGAAATGCCAGAAATGAGGTGAGCTTCATCCCCTCTCCCTTGGTGCAAGATCTATAGATATCTCTAGGTGAGATGTCGACTCAAAAGAGTCTAGAGTTGTGAGATGATGATTTTAATAGAAAGAGGCCGTTCTAGGGCTTGTGCTCTAAGCATAGTGGTGTCTTCAACCTCTCCAACCTTCTATGTGAAGATGGGGGATAATTCCTTGAAGAGAAATGGCCTCATGAGGGTGAATAATGGAGGAGGAATTTCTGGAGGTGATTTTGGAAGATCGACTTGAGGAGGAAGATGAACCGATGTCGTTCACACCGCCTTAAGATGCGTGTAGAATCTACGTGCTGCACGCAGCGACCTTCTTGGACATTTTCAGGTGTAATATGGCCAGAACTGGGCTTTCGACTAAACACAAAAGCTTAAGTCCTTGAAAATACCTTTCCAACGAGTAGTTGCACGACTTCAGGTGAAGTCTGTAGCCACGGGAAAGTCTGAATGAATTTGACGTCCGTCAAACCCTGCATGCAGAAATTGTGTTCTGTATGCAGCGGAATTTAAAGCCGATTTCAAGTGTGATGCTGTTGAATCTGGGTTGTGGTCCGAACATGAAAGTTGTAACCCATGGAAAGACCTTTCCATCGAGAGGTTACACGCCTTCATCGGATTCCTATAGCTCTGGGAATCTCCGGTCAAATTTGTTACCCAGATTTATTCTGTACTTAAAATTCAAGGTTGGAGTAGAGTCGGGTTTGGACTCGGTGGGGACAATGTAGTAAATTAACTTGAGGTTGGGTGAACTCTTTTATTTTGACCATCATAGTTCTATGAACGATGAAGTTCATAATTGGATCCCACGTAATTGATTTGTGAAATTAAGTGTACTCGAACGAAACGATTTGGTAGAAATTGGTACACCAATAGAAATGCTCATTATATTAATAATATGTTGAAATCATTTGGAAATGAAATATAGGATGATAATCTATGGCCATGTGAATGCTTGTTTAACTGAATGAATTTAGTAGTCCAATGCTTAGAGTGTCATCTCACTACAGGTAGCATTGTGAAAGGGTGTAAGTGCGAGTGTTGACTGCACTGAGTTGGTTAGTGTTGAGATGAGTTATAAATGGACGGTTGTGCTTGGTCCTCGGTGCTCATTTCCCGGGGCTCCTTCCGTGCCGAGTGGACTGTTGGGTTTGGTGCTCGTGCTTTCTCTATGGCTCCTTCCATGCCACGGTGATGTTTAATTGCATGCAGTGTGAGTCGACACGCGGTGTCATAATCCTGGGTTAATGATAGTGTGGCAGGTCTACGGGCTCGCCAGTCGTCACACCGACGGGAGTTGATAGTTAGACTTTGGGCGGTTTGGCTTGGTCCTCGGTGTTCATGTCCCAGGGCTCCTTCCGTGCCAAGTGAATGGTTGGGCTTGGTTGTCACGACCCGCATTTTCTCCGTATTCGACTTGAGGAGGAAGATGAATCGATGTCGTTCATTCCGCCTTAAGATGCGTGTAGAATATATGTGTTGCACGCAGAGACCTTCTTGGCCATTTTCAGGTGTGATATGCCCAGAACTGGGCTTTCTACTAAACACGAAAGCTTAAGTCCTTGAAAATACCTTTCCAACGAGTAGTTGCACGACTTTAGGTGAAGTCTGTAGCCACGGGAAAGTCTGAACGAATTTGATGTCCGTCAAACCCTGCATGCAGAAATTGTGTTCTGTTCGCAGCTGAATTTAAAGCCGATTTCAAGTGTGATGCTTTTGAATCTGGGTTGTGGTCCGAACATGAAAGTTGTAACCCATGGAAAGACCTTTCCATCGAGGGGTTACACGCCTTCACCGGATTCCTATAGCTCCGGGAATATCCAGTCACATTTGCTGCCCAGATTTATTCTGTACTTAAAATTCTGGGTTGGAGTATAGTCGGATTTGGACTCGGTGGGGACAATGTAGTAAATTAACTTGAGGTTGGGTGAACTCTTTTATTTTGACCATCATAGTTCTATGAACGATGAAGTTCATAATTGGATCCCACGTAATTGATTTGAGAAATGAAGCGTACTCGAACGAAATGATATGGTAGAAATTGGTATACCAATAGAAATGTGCATCATATTAATAATGTGTTGAAATCATTTGGAAATGAAATATAGGATGATAATCTATGGCCATGTGAATGCTTGTTTAACTGAATGAATTTAGTAGTCCAATGCTTAGAGTGGCGTCTCACTACAGGTAGCATTTTGAAATGGTGTAAGTGCGAGTGTTGACAGCACTGAGTTGGTTAGTGTTGAGATGAGTTATAAATGGACGGTTGTGCTTGGTCCTCGGTGCTCATTTACCGGGGCTCCTTCCGTGCCGAGTGGACGGTTGGGATTGGTCCTCGTGATTTCTCTATGCTCCTTCCATTCCATGGTGATGTTTAATTGCATGCGGTGTGAGTCGACACGCGGTGTCGTAATCCAGGGTTAAGGATAGTGTGGCAGGTCTACAGGCTCGCCAGTCGTCACACCGACGGGAGTTGATAGTTAGACTTTGGGCGGTTGGCCTTGGTCCTCGGTGTTCATGTCCCAGGGCTCCTTCCGTGCCAAGTGAACGGTTTGGCTTGGTTGTCACGACCCGCATTTTCTCTGTATTCGAAAATACGTCAGAGTAGAGAAACTACGTGCCGTGATGCCACACCATGCAGGGGACAACTGCAGACGCTCAGGCAACCCGTCCTCACATTTACTTCAAGTAAAAGATTTATAACTTTAAGTTAAAAACTATGCATATAAATTAATGCAGTTAATGACCGCGTCCCTCGTTCGGGTGGACTACTAGTCCATAGGTGAGAATATATATATATTTTACGCGGCGGAAAATACTGAGTTAGCTCATTTGTTAACCTACATGAGAGTGAGGGTGCAGTATCATTAAATGATGACGTGACTTCTACATTTACTATATATATATATATATATAAATCTTTTGTATGCTTAAAATTAGTACATTTAGTATTTGAAGTCATGTCATGCCAATATTCTGGAATGCAGTTTTGTATACTTTAAAATAACTAAATGCATCCTAACATAAATCCTTCCCAGAGAGCATGAGTAATCAGGTAAAATGTAACAGTAGTAAGTAGTCCATCATAGAAAAGTCAAAGTCTATGGGCGTCAACAACTAACACGAACCCATAGTAAAATCTGACAAGTCTAAACAAAGACAACTACCTCAAGCTCAGAGATGGAATCAAACGGCCGCAGACACCAGCAGCACCAGAAGCCCAACACTATCATCTAAACCTGCTACAGCTCTGACCCTGGGGCATTCAAAAGAAGAACACCTCAGAAGCAAGTCACAAGTAGTGAAAGAGTAAAAGCATACTACACAAACCTCAAAGTGAAGGAGAATGAAAAGCGACTGCAACAAAATGGTTAGCAGAGTAAAAGTAAGCAACAGAAAAACTTGCCGAGCAAGAAAGGCTAAACTCATTAACAAGACAGAATAAGCACCAGCAACAGAAGTTTAATCTTTCATTAATAATTGCTATGCCAAGGGAGAAACCCCAACGCGCACAGTCTATCTGGGCATTAAGCACTATGCCGAGGGAGGACCCCAACACGCATAGTTCATTTGAGTATTAAACACTATGCCGAGGGAGGACCCCAACACGCACAGTTCATCTGAGTATTAAACACTATGCCGAGGGAGGACCCCAACGCTCACAGTTCATATGAGTTCCTTTAGTTAAATAATTATACAAGCAGGGTTCATTTGTTTTTTTATTCATCATAAACTCAAGGGATAACCAACCAAGTGGACTGCATAAGAGCATTTCAAGGTACAGCAAGTGAAGTTTAATAAGAAAAACGAACAAGATGACTCGATGGTTATAACATCACGACAACCAATTTGTCTACCAATTCAACGGACTAGAATTTTGGGGTTAAGGCTTTAGGGACATCAAGTCACAATTCCAGGAATAGAGGGGGGGGGAGTTAGGATTTCAGGACAAGTATCTCAACAATCGAAACATAATAAACTCAAACAAGTGTAGAAAAAAGGGGCAAAAATTTAGAATCAAGAACAAGAGGGAGAGCAAGAACACTACTTGCCTCGATTTACCAGAAAAACTCTCCAAAACTCCACACATCGCGATAGGAGCCAAAATCTGGACGAAAATGTCCGAAATAACGGTTAGGTCTGAAAACCCTAATAAGAAAATCTCGAGAAACGGGGAAGAAATTACCACAAGGGCGCAGCTCTCGACGAGAGCTTTCCAGATCTACGATCGGTTGGACATTCCAAGCACCGGAGCTCTGTCGGTGGTCACCAGAAGAAGCACGGACGAACAACCTTCTCCTCACACGCCGCTCTGGTACGGAAGGCAGGAGAAATCTAGGTCGGCTTATAGATTAATAAGAAGCAGAAAGTATAAATACTCAACAACAGAGAGCACCGGGTTCAACAAAACCGGCCCGACGGCAGTGTCGACACCACAGTGTCGACACAACTGTGTCGACACCCGACGGCACAGCGGTGTCGACACAACTGTGTCGACACCCGACGGCACGGCGGTGTCGACACAATTGTGTCGACACCCGACGGCACAGTGGTGTCGACACCCGACGGCACAGTGGTGTCGACACCCGACGGCACAGCGGTGTCGACACAGCAGTGTCGACACCCGACGGTTCGGCTCAGCGGTGTCGACACAACCGTGTCGACACAAGATCGCTCAGCTCGACGAACTCACAAAGAAACTAACAATCATCGAGCTCCACTCGACGATCATCGAACTCCAAGCAGCGCCCAGAAGAAACCAACAATCGTCGAGCTCCGCTCGACGATCGTCGACTCCAAACAGCGCCCAGAACGGAAAAGTGATCGTCGAGTTCCACTCGACGATCGTCTAACCCAGACAGCACCAGAAAGGAAAACTGATCGTCGAGCTCCGCTCGACGATCGTCGAACCCAGACAGCACCAAAAGGAAAAGCGATCGTCGAGCTCCGCTCGACGATCGTCGAACCCAGACAACAATAGAAAGGAAAAGCGATCGTCGAGCGGAGCTCGACGATCATCGAACCCAGACAACAACAAAAAGTAAAAGCGATCGTCGAGCTCCGCTCGACGATCGTCGAACACATACAGTACCCAGAGAATAAAATAAAATAAAATCAAACATAATAAGGTTGGTTCGACGAAACTGGACGAGCAAGACAAAAATCAATCAATTAAGTTTTCCAAATGTGAAATTTTTCGTTTCCGCCAATGATTCATGAATTCAGCTGACTGAATCGAAAAGACGCGAAAATACACTATCGGCGATGCGCCATCAACTGCACGCTAAAGTAACGCCTTTACGTCATTATGATGTCAACAAGAGGAGTAAATAATGCCGAAAAAAACTGGGGCGTTATAGTCACCCCTCCAAAAAGGAAGTTTCATCCCGAAACTTGGAACATGAACGAAATAAGAGGACAGAGAACGAGACAAGACAGAAGAATTCTTGAAACTAGAATACTAACCAGGGAGACTAGGAGAACAACTGAGGATGAGATTATCTCGTCACGGATTCCAATTCCCAAGTCGCACCTCTTGCATCCTGATTTCGCCAGAGATCCTTAATCATTGGAATTATTTTCTTTCTTAGCACACGGTCTTGCGTCTCCAGAATACGGACATGTTCTTCGACATACGAGAGATTATGCTACAACTGTGGTACTGATTCAAGGACATGCCGATCACTACGGACACACTTTCACAACTGGCTCACGTGAAACACGTCGTGAACACCAGGGAAAGAATCAGGCAACTCTAGTCTATAGGCAGAAACTCCAATGCACTCCAGAATCTAAAAAGGCCCCACATACCTGGGATCTAGTTTATGGTTTCTTCCAAATCTTTTAACACCCGACATCGGAGAGACCTTCGTAAACACCATGTCCCCAACTACAAACTCCAGATCAACTCTGCGCTGGTTGGCATACTTCTCGTATCACTCCTGAGCTAACCTCAGCTTTTCACGAATATGCATTACTGAAGTACTCATATCCTACAGCACTTTTGGTCCGAGCAACGGCTTCTCGCCAACTTCTGCCCAAAACAGGGGAGTTCGACAACGCCTTCCATATAAAGCTTCAAAGGGCGCCATATGCAAACTTTCCTGATAACTATTATTGTACGCAAACTCCATCAATCCGAGGCATTTATCCCAAGCCCCACGATGGTCCAGAATATAGCATCTAATCATATCCTCCAAGATCTGGTTCACTCTCTCCGTCTGACCATTTGTCTGAGGATGATAGGCAGTAGAATACCTAAGGTCAGTACCTAGAGCTCCTTGTAAGTTTTGCCAGAAATGAGACATGAATCGGGAGTCTCGGTCTGACACAATACTCGTAGGTACACAATAAAGTCTGATAACTTTGTCCAGATAAAGCTCAGCTATCTTTTCCATGGAATAACTAATCTTGAAAGGCACAAAGTGTACACACTTGGTTAGTCTGTCCACGATAACCCACACTGCATCATGCCCTCGGGGAGATCTAGGCAAACCGGTTATGAAATCCATGGATAAACTCTCCCATTTCCAACTCAGTATATCTATGGGCGTTAACTTACCACCCGGCCTTCTGTGATCAGCCTTGACACGCTGGCAAGTATAACATTCTGATACAAATCTTGCAATGTCATTCTTCATTCCTGACCACCAAACAATATGCTTCAAATCTCTGTACATTTTTGTGGAGCCAGGATGATTTGCAATGCTGGAACCATGGGCTTCACTGCATATTTTTTATCGGATGTCCCCAACAGCGGGAATACAGTATCTGCCACGGTACTTTAGGGTACCTTCGTCGTCAATTGTAAAGTCAGGTAATTCCCTTTTCTCAGTTCTACTGCGGAGGCGCTGCAAGTAAGGATCGTTCTTCTGATGCAGCCTAGTGAGAGTAATCCACGAAGGCTCAACCACCTCTAGGCTACTCGGCGAAGCGCTATTCCCTACAGTTATTTCAATGAGCAAGAACTCTTCAACAAGGGATTGCACTGAGAGGTTAAAGATGTGTGCGGGCTTCCGGCTCAACGCATCTGCTACAACATTAGCCTTGCCGGGATGAAAAAGGATATCGACTTCGTAGCCCGCAACATACTATAACCATCGACGCTGGCGCAAATTCAGTTCCTTCTGAGTGAAGACATATTTCAAACTTTTGTGGTACGAATAAATTTTGCACGACACTCCATACAGAAGATGTCTCCACAACATCAAGGCATAAATGACGACAGTAAATTCCAAGTCATGCGTAAGGTAATTCTTTTCATGCACCTTCAATTGTCTTGATACATACGCAATCACTATGTCGTCCTGCATCAACACGCAACCGAGTCCAACTCACGAGGCGTCCACATAAACAACATACTCCACTCCTTCCACTGGTAATGCCAATACGGGAGCATAACACAAACGCCTCTTGAGCTCCTGAAAAGCTTCCTCACAGGCATCACTCCAAACAAAAGCTGTGCTCTTTTGCGTAAGCCTGGTCAACGGCGTAGAGAGAACAAAGAATCTTTCCACAAATCTTCTGTAGTAACCTGCCAACCCTAAGAAGCTTCATATTTCCTTAGGCGATGCAGGTCTCTTCTAATCCAAGACCGCAGCTATCTTTGCAGGATCCACTGAGATACCATCCTTACTTACAATGTGTCCTAGGAATGACACCTGAGATATCCAGAACTCACACTTGCTAAGCTTCGCATATAGCTTGTGCTCCCTCAGAGTAGACAAGACCAAGCGCAAGTGCAAAGTGTGCTCATCTACATTTCTAGAATATACTAGAACATCATCAATGAATACCACCACGAACTTATCAAGAAAATCTTTGAACACCCTGTTCATCATGTCCATAAAAGCTGACGGTGCATTCATTAATCCAAATGACATTACAAAAAATTCAAAGTGACCATAACGAGAACGAAAAGCGGTTCACGGAATGCCTGACTCCCAGATTCTCAACTGATGGTAACATGAACGGCGGTCAATCTTCGAGAACACGGAGCTACCCCGCAACTGATCGAACAAATCATCGATCCTAGGCAACGGATATCTATTCTTAATTGTTACCTTGTTTAGCTCTCGATAATCAATGCATAGCCTCATCGTTCCACCCTTTTTCTTCACGAAGAGCACTGGTGCACCCCAGGGGGAAGAACTAGGTCTAAGAAAAATGCACTGTAATAACTCATCCAGTTGAGTACTCAGCTCCTCTAACTCACGCGGCGCCATGTTGTACGGTGCCTTTGCAATAGGGCGAGTGCCTGGCTCGAGGTCTATAACAAACTCCACCTCTCTCTCAGGAGGAAGTCCAGGAAGGCTAACTGGAAAAACATCCAGAAACTCATACACCACAGAAAGGTCCTCTACTCGAGGCTCAACCGGTGCAGCTCCCAGAACAGAAACGGAGACAAGAAAAGAATCACAACCAGACTCTAGAAATTTGCTAGCATGTACTGCAGAAATGATCGGAGATTCCTGACGCGGCAAACCATACACACTCATGGGCTAGCCATTGCTACCTTTGAAATCCAAGCGCTTGTGCTTGCAATGAATGATGGTATCATAGCTAGACAACCAGTCCATACCCAAAATCACGTCAAAGTCTACCAGATCTAGCACCTTCAGATCCGCAACTGCTAGAAATCCGCCTAGGGAGATGGGGAATTTTTGGATACCCTGGCTTGACCTCACCAACTCTCCTGAAGGAAATTCGACATTTATGGAGGTGTCTATCTGGTCGAGAGCCCAGCGATGTCGGTCTACAAAACACCTTGCCACAAAAGAGTGAGTAGCACCTGAATCGAACAAAACGCGCGCCCACTTATTCTTCACCTTAAATTCACCTAAACACATAGTGCACGCAACTAATATACGAAAACCATAAATCTTATAAAATAAATTACTAGTCGAGTCAGAGACTAACATGCGATCACTTGAGTCGAAGATTGGGATTCCTCCTTGGTTAGCACATTCAACTTTCCTTTGCCCTTGTCCACGAGAGGCGGGGGCGGCGGTAAAGTCAGCAACGGAACTGCATGCAGTGCAGGCTGGCTCTGCGAGCAATTAGCCCTCATATGCCCTTTTTGGGCACAGAGGTAACAGGCTCCAGCCTTCTTGCGACAACGGGCCACATCATGCCCACTCCTCTGACTAAATGAACTGACAGGACCCCCCTTGGCAGCATCCTGGATCGCATGCACCTTAGACAGCTTCTGCGCATCCAATCTCTTAAAGCACTTATTGAAAGGGTGCCCCGGCTTAATATAGAAGCTACACACCTCTCTTCTATCCTTATTCACTGCAGGGCCAGATGCCCTTGCACTTCCTCCATCGTCAGATTTCCTCTTGTCCTTCTTTGCAATCGATCCCCGATTCTTCGCATTTTCTATCGCCTCAACCTTTAAGGCAGCTTCGACTACTTCTGCAAAGGTCTCAGACTTGTATGGGCTAAGCCACTGCTGGATGTCATAACTCAGACCACCCAAAAAGCGCTTCACTCTGCCTTCTTCAGATGCTATCAGATCTGGGGAGAAACGACTGAGCTTGCCAAACTCGACCTCGTACTCACCAACAGTGAGTTGCCTCTGCTTCAGGTGTAAGAAGTTATTCATTAGGCGGTCTCGCTCGACCGATGGTAGGAACTTCTTCAGTAACATACTCTTGAACGATTCCCACGAGCACCCATCAGAAAGGTTCTCTTTTTCTTTGATCCACCAACTCTTCGCAAGACCCTTGAGCTGATATGCCGCAATCATCACCTTTTGATCGGGAGAAATGCCAGAGTAGGAAAACATTTCTTCCATGGCAATAATCCAGTCATCCAATGCCATGAAGTCTGCCCTATCGTCATACGAAGGAGGTCCTAATCGCTTGAAGTGAGAAATGAAATTCATCTCAGGCGGCAGCGTGATTGGGGGAACTAGAGCAGTAGGGGGGGGGGGTAGGAATAGCTTGGTCCACAGCAGGGCCCTGCGCTCTGGTCTACTGCCCGGCGAAGACAGCCAACAACGATTGCATCTGGGACTGCATGTCCAGCATCTGCCTTGCCAGGGTCTCATTATGTTGCCTCAGCGCTTCGATCACCGCTTCGCTCTGGGCACCAAAAGACTCACCCTCTAACTGGGGAGTCAACCTCGTCGCAACGCGCTTAGGCGGCATTCTACAGAACAAACAGATATCTAGTCATACTTTGCATAAGACATCACAAACTGGGAAAATATTCCCTAAACACACTGTTTCGGGTTCATATTTAACCGATACGAACAAAAGACTTATCAGGGTCCTAGCTTAAGACACTGAAGCTAGAAAACTTGAATACCCTGACACAGATCAGATCAGGAACGAACAAACTCAGATCAGATCGAAAAATAACTGATACTTGCTCTTGCTATTACCTTGCTCTGGGAAATCATAAAATTATGTTATGATTCTAACTTGTGCATATAACATGAATGCATGAATGTATAAATTTCATCTCAAATCATGGGTGTACATATGTCATCATGCAGATCTTTAACTTGGCACGTGTGCTTATGCAATGATATGATATGTATGCAGTGTTATGCATTCTAAAAAAAAGCCTTAGTGCATGTTATGAGCGGTGTACACATACAATGTTATGCATCACATACTACATAATATTGCATGTAACGAAGAAAAGAAAACGGGCTAATGGGCATCCATGTGATGATGGTTATGCATCCCATACTACATAACCATCACATGTTGCCACATATGGTGGATCCATATACAAACACATATTATGCATCCCATACTACATAATATGCCTCGTATACTTCTTATCATGCTATGAGTGTAGTGTTCGTGCTTCCATCAAAATCTACTAATGACATATTGGTGTGTATATGCAATGTAATGATACGATTAGAGTTTTGCTTAAGGGGAAGTTCTTCGACTGGCTTGTCAAACCAACAAACCCTCTTGCAAAAACTCCCTCTGATACCAACTGTCACGACCCGCATTTTCTCCGTATTCGAAAATACGTCAGAGTAGAGAAACTACGCGCCGTGATGTCATGCCATGCAGGGGACAACTGCAAACGCTCAGGCAACCCGTCCTCACATTTACGTCAAGTAAGAGATTTATAACTTTTAGTTAACAACAATGCATATAAATTTATGGAGTTAATGACCGTGTCCCTCGGTCGGGTGGACTACTAGTCCATAGGTGAGAAAATATATATATTTTACGCGGCGGAAAATACTGAGTTAGCTCATTTGTTAATGATGGTTAAAACTCCAAAATTATTTACGGTCACGCGGCGACCCGGCGGTTTTATTTGAGAAAAAGGCGGAAGTGAATTTATTTAAGAAAACGGGTCGCGCGTATTTATTTATTTATTTTGGATATAAAAAAGGTTTAGAAATCGAGTTTTAACGAAAGGAGGCAAGTGCACCTATCGTGAGTAGTACAGGATATTCCGGGTGGAATATCGAGGTCGTATTGTTCTCGGGTCCGGTTCGATTATTTCTACTCTTCCCTGGAGGGGACTATTATTTTACCGATAATTATCTTGTCGGGATATTTATATATAATAAAATGCAGAAAATGACAGAAAATAAATTAAAGCAATAAAAAGAAAGCTTGAAGGTGGTGCCGATGAAGAGCTTAGCTCGATGGCACCGAAAAAACAATTGAACTAAAATAGACTTTAAATAAAAAGAGCTCCTAAATTTCTAATTAATTAAGGCGGAGACTTGGCCGTGGAGGTTCCACTAAAATGAGCTCACCTAGCTATAGGGCTATCGCTCACCTGAACTCTAAGACTATTCGACCGGGCTCTCGTCCGACGAAGGATTCCTCTTAACGCCCGCATTACGCTAAGAACCCCGCTATTGGGTGGGGAACCCAATCCGGTAGAGTTGGCGCGCCTCCTCTCTCGAGGGTTAGTGCGGAACTCTCTTTGCCAAGGGGTGATCTGTCCATACGCACGGCCTCTCGGCGAGCGTATGGAAAACGGAAATAGGGCCCACACATCGATATGTGGTCCTACGCGTCGTTAACCCCGGGCAAACCTTAAGTACTTTTAATTAATTAGAAAGATACGACCTTTAATTATTTTAAGCTACTTTATCTGTCCCAATGCTCTTCGATGGCGAGGGCTAAGAACTGTTAGCCACTCATCGGAATGGGGACGGCTTGCGAGGAAAGCAATAAATAAAGCAGGAAAGAAAGCTGAAAATGAAAGCAGTAAATGAAAGCAGTAAAGGAAAGCTGAAAATTGCAAGTCCTACCCAAACGAGTAGGACTGAAGAAAGCAGTAAATTGCGAGTCCCGGCGCAACTGCGTGGGCGGGAGAAAGAAAGCGGTAAAACGCACACACGCAAATCCTACTCAAATGAGTAGGAGAAAATAAATGCGGGTCCTACTCAACTGAGTAGGACAAAATAAATGCAACGCACGCACACTCTCTCTTGACATAAATGAAAACACACACACTCTACAGGAATAAAAACCAGCCATTAAACTCAAGTGAGTAGGCGGAAAAAAGGAAAATTACAAACTCACGCACTCTACAGAAAGTAAAATAAGCGAGCGCCATTTAACTCTTAACGAGTAGGCGGAAATAAATGCGCACACACACATGAGCGAAAAAAAATTAAGAAAAACTAAGTTGACGAAAAATTAAAACGACTGCATTTCTACCGCTAGAATGCGGTAGAAATGCATAAAAAGCAAAGATAAAAATAAACGGAGCGAAAAAGTTTGCAAATAAACGCAAAATGAAAATGCTCGAAAAATAAAAACGAATACATTTCTACCGCTAGAATGCGGTAGAAATGCATAAAAAGAGAACGAAAAAATTAAATAAGGAAAAAGATTTTGCGAAAAACTAAATGCGCGAAAAATTAAAACAACTATATAATCATTCCTATAACTCCGTAAAAACGATTAAAAAGTGAAAATAAAGCGAAAAGAACGAAAAAGGTTTTGCGAAATAAAAAGCTAAGTTAAAAAAAAAGGAAAAATACTTTGAAAACATTTTTACGGGTTATAACAATGAAATAAAAAGCTATAAAAATCTAAGTTAACAAAACTAAGTAAGAAAATGAAAACATAAAAGTAAATAAACTATACTCATACACTCACACACCCTTAGGAAAGAACGAAAAAAACAAAGTTGAAACAAAGCAAAAAAGATAAGATTGCATAGGGGAGATTTGCGTTAATCCATTCCAAAGTCATGTTGAGAGAAGAAAATAAAACACATCTTATTAAATAAAAGTACGAGTTACAAAGACACGAAAATAAAACTAAGGAGAGGGGGAGAAATTATCCCTTACATAAGCCTTGGAAGCAATCCAACAGCATTTCCCCTATACAAAATGGTTCAAAAAAAAAGGAACAGGAATTCAAAGGAGACCCTCTGAATTTATAGAAAAAATTTACATGGGTCACGCCCTTGGTCACGGGCGTGACAGGGGGCGTGACAGTACTATTTGAGAAGGCGGCCGGCGATTTGACGGGAAAGTTGACTTTGGCTGGACACGTGGCGGTCTCGCAGTGGTCACGCCCTTGGTCACGGGCGTGACAGGGGGCGTGACAGGCAGGTGGATATGGGCGCGGTGCGCGCCGAAAGTCTTCGGGCAGGTCTTGTCGGCCAGGCGCAGTGGTCACGCCCCAGGTCACGGGCGTGACTCGGGGCGTGTCAGCTGGTGTCGACACTCGACGATCGTCGAGATGAAATCGTCGAGTTGAAAATCGTCGAGCGGAAAGAGGTGTCACGCCCTAGGTCACGGGCGTGACTCTAGGCGTGACTGCTTGTGTCGACACTCGACGATCGTCGAGATGAAATCGTCGAGTGGAGTGTCACGGGCTTGGGTCACGCCCCGTGTCGGGTGACACGGGCGTGACCCCGGGCGTGACAGGCTTTGGTCTTCAAAAATTGCTGATTCACGGGATTTTGACGTGTCACGCCCAGGTCACGGGCGTGACCAATATGTCACGGGCGTGACATGTCAATTTTTTTGGCAGATTTTCATTTTTTCCTGAAAAATAAAATAAAATAAGTTAGTATAATATTTACAAAAATAGGAGCATTTTATTGAATAAAAATAAGAAAAAATGACAAAAATAAATGAAAACAACTAAATTAATGTACACAAAAATAGGTATATTTACAATTCATCAAATACCCCCATACTTAAGCTTTTGCTATTCCAGAGCAAAAGTTGGAGATGAACTTATAAGGAATAAAAGAAATCCTAAGTTTAGCTACCGCTTGAATTAATTAAAAGTAAGATCAAAATAAACATCCGGGGTTAAAGAATTAAATCCTAATTTATGAAATGTTATGAATAGAGGAAGAGTTTCAAAAAGACTTCTAGAAGAAATAAAATAGAAAGCAAAAATTTATTTTTGTTAGTTTAACAAAGATGGATTGGATTTATACAAAAAACTTTAGCTTAAAAGAAGTTTAAAGGAAATAATGCAATTTAAAAATTATGCTCTCAAAAAAATTTTAAATTAAGTCTAGAATCATTGAAATAGGCTAAGTGGTTTGGTGGATTATGAAGAAGGCTTGAATATTGAGGTGAGGTAATTTTTTCTCGAACCTCCAATTTTTTTCTTTTTGGATAGTTAGGAAAACGAAATCTTATTTTCCTAACACATAATAATTTTTTTCTTTCTTCATAAGAATAAAATTAACCCAATGTATATTTGTAGGAGTAATGAATTTTATCCTCTTACTCCATATATAATCTTTTTAAATTATTGGGTGCCTATGTTTACGGAACGAAATCTTATTCCCATTGACATAGGATCTTTTAAGGGATAAAGGGGTAATCATGTCAAAGTAAGACATGAAAAAAAAGGAAGTGGGTTTATTTTTTTTCAAAAAGAAAACTAGATTTTAATAAAAAAGTTTTTGAGAGCAACCTTTTTAAAATGAACGTTCCGATATTTCTAAAAGCATGAAGTAGAAATAATTGAAATCCATAGATGTTATTTTCTAACATAAAAAACGAGCTTTTATTTATAAAATTAGAAGTGGTGGTGAAAAACAAGTTCCCTATTATAAGGAAAAGACATAAAAAATTCCTTAAGACTTAACCCCAGACACTTAAATCTATCGAACTTTAATTAATAAACGATTAGTAAGCAAAGAATAACTAAAATTCGCATATAAATTAACTCGAAACTAGATTTTTGGAAAGCAAAAAGAGTTAAGATATGGTGTATTCGAATTATTTTGTTACATAATTTAACAAAACAATTTTTTGGAATTTTTAGAGTTTTTATCATTTTTTTTTGTTTTAATTATTATCTTTTTAGGATTTTTTAGATTTTTATCTTTTTAGGGTTTTTGGGTTTTCTAATTTTTTTTTATTTTTAGTTTTTGTAGATAAGTAATTTACAAGAATGAGGAGAGAGAGAAAAGTTATTTACAAAGAAGATAGGGGGGAAAGAGAGATTTTTTACAAAAAAGCAAAGTAAAAACTCGATTGCGGCCCCGCGAACAGATTCTTATTTGAATGGTTGGTTCGATGAGTCGACCGTCGCGGGCAGGCAAGACGCAAGTTTTTACAAAAAATAAGATGAGGGGGGAAGAGAGATTTTTTTTTGAATTTTTATTTTGAAGTTTTTTTTTTGTTTTAATTAAAAATTTTTTGAAATTTTTTGATTTTTGCATTTTTTTTTTGTATTTTTTGTTAAGTACTGAATATAAAAAGTGCAGAATAGGAAAACACCCCCATACTTAAACCCAACATTGTCCCCAATGTTGCAATCTAAGTATGCGGAACAGATAATATACAAATTAAAAGAAGTACAAAAAAGAAAAAGGGAGGGTAGGAGCTTCCCTAAGACGAGTCCGGGAGGCCCAAGTTGAAACCCTGCATTATTTAGAAGAAAAAGAAAGAAGCAATACAATAATAGAAAAAACAAAAAACGAAAAATTCGGCTAAAAAGGTTGCGGGCGGTAGGGGGGCATGTACGTGGGGGAGTCGGAGGTAGCTAAGGCCTTAGCCACGTGAGTGTGACGGAAATGCGCACCCCTAACGTGCACAAGAATGAAAAGCGCGCTGAATCAAAATAAAATAAAATATAATAAGTTAAATTAAATTAAAATATTTTTTTAAGTTTTTCATTTTTTAGTTTTTTTGTTTTGTTTTTTTTTTGTTTGTTTTGTTTTTTTTTCTTTTTCAAAAACAAGAATGAAAATAAAAATAATTTTTGTTAAGTTTTTTTTTTTTTCATTTTTTTGGATTTTTTAGTTTTTTTTTTGTTTTTTTTTTTTTAGTTTTTTTAGTTTTATGGTTTTTTCAAATTTTTAATTTTTAAGGTTTTTCAGATTTTTTTTTTGTTTTGAGTTTTTCAATTTTTTTTGGTTTTATAAATTTGTAAATATATATATTTTAGTTTTTATTATTATTATTATATTGGCCATATTTATATATATATATATAAAAATATAGGTAAAATTAATAGATTTCCAGGGTTTAAAATAACGAACCTAAAATTTCCCCGGCAACGGCGCCAAAAACTTGATGGTTAAAACTCCAAAATTATTTACGGTCACGCGGCGACCCGGCGGTTTTATTTGAGAAAAAGGCGGAAGTGAATTTATTTAAGAAAACGGGTCGCGCGTATTTATTTATTTATTTTGGATATAAAAAAGGTTTAGAAATCGAGTTTTAACGAAAGGAGGCAAGTGCACCTATCGTGAGTAGTACAGGATATTCCGGGTGGAATATCGAGGTCGTATTGTTCTCGGGTCCGGTTCGATTATTTCTACTCTTCCCTGGAGGGGACTATTATTTTACCGATAATTATCTTGTCGGGATATTTATATATAATAAAATGCAGAAAATGACAGAAAATAAATTAAAGCAATAAAAAGAAAGCTTGAAGGTGGTGCCGATGAAGAGCTTAGCTCGATGGCACCGAAAAAACAATTGAACTAAAATAGACTTTAAATAAAAAGAGCTCCTAAATTTCTAATTAATTAAGGCGGAGACTTGGCCGTGGAGGTTCCACTAAAATGAGCTCACCTAGCTATAGGGCTATCGCTCACCTGAACGCTAAGACTATTCGACCGGGCTCTCGTCCGACGAAGGATTCCTCTTAACGCCCGCATTACGCTAAGAACCCCGCTATTGGGTGGGGAACCCAATCCGGTAGAGTTGGCGCGCCTCCTCTCTCGAGGGTTAGTGCGGAACTCTCTTTGCCAAGGGGTGATCTGTCCATACGCACGGCCTCTCGGCGAGCGTATGGAAAACGGAAATAGGGCCCACACATCGATATGTGGTCCTACGCGTCGTTAACCCCGGGCAAACCTTAAGTACTTTTAATTAATTAGAAAGATACGACCTTTAATTATTTTAAGCTACTTTATCTGTCCCAATGCTCTTCGATGGCGAGGGCTAAGAACTGTTAGCCACTCATCGGAATGGGGACGACTTGCGAGGAAAGCAATAAATAAAGCAGGAAAGAAAGCTGAAAATGAAAGCAGTAAATGAAAGCAGTAAAGGAAAGCTGAAAATTGCAAGTCCTACCCAAACGAGTAGGACTGAAGAAAGCAGTAAATTGCGAGTCCCGGCGCAACTGCGTGGGCGGGAGAAAGAAAGCGGTAAAACGCACACACGCAAATCCTACTCAAATGAGTAGGAGAAAATAAATGCGGGTCCTACTCAACTGAGTAGGACAAAATAAATGCAACGCACGCACACTCTCTCTTGACATAAATGAAAACACACACACTCTACAGGAATAAAAACCAGCCATTAAACTCAAGTGAGTAGGCGGAAAAAAGGAAAATTACAAACTCACGCACTCTACAGAAAGTAAAATAAGCGAGCGCCATTTAACTCTTAACGAGTAGGCGGAAATAAATGCGCACACACACATGAGCGAAAAAAAATTAAGAAAAACTAAGTTGACGAAAAATTAAAACGACTGCATTTCTACCGTCTAGAATGCGGTAGAAATGCATAAAAAGCAAAGATAAAAATAAACGGAGCGAAAAAGTTTGCAAATAAACGCAAAATAAAAATGCTCGAAAAATAAAAACGAATACATTTCTACCGCTAGAATGCGGTAGAAATGCATAAAAAGAGAACGAAAAAATTAAATAAGGAAAAAGATTTTGCGAAAAACTAAGTGCGCGAAAAATTAAAACAACTATATAATCATTCCTATAACTCCGTAAAAACGATTAAAAAGTGAAAATAAAGCGAAAAGAACGAAAAAGGTTTTGCGAAATAAAAAGCTAAGTTAAAAAAAAGGAAAAATACTTTGAAAACATTTTTACGGGTTATAACAATGAAATAAAAAGCTATAAAAATCTAAGTTAACAAAACTAAGTAAGAAAATGAAAACATAAAAGTAAATAAACTATACTCATACACTCACACACCCTTAGGAAAGAACGAAAAAAACAAAGTTGAAACAAAGCAAAAAAGATAAGATTGCATAGGGGAGATTTGCGTTAATCCATTCCAAAGTCATGTTGAGAGAAGAAAATAAAACACATCTTATTAAATAAAAGTACGAGTTACAAAGACACGAAAATAAAACTAAGGAGAGGGGGAGAAATTATCCCTTACATAAGCCTTGGAAGCAATCCAACAGCATTTCCCCTATACAAAATGGTTCAAAAAAAAAGGAACAGGAATTCAAAGGAGACCCTCTGAATTTATAGAAAAAATTTACATGGGTCACGCCCTTGGTCACGGGCGTGACAGGGGGCGTGACAGTACTATTTGAGAAGGCGGCCAGCGATTTGACGGGAAAGTTGACTTTGGCTGGACACGTGGCGGTCTCGCAGTGGTCACGCCCTTGGTCACGGCGTGACAGGGGGCGTGACAGGCAGGTGGATCTGGGCGCGGTGCGCGCCGAAAGTCTTCGGGCAGGTCTTGTCGGCCAGGCGCAGTGGTCACGCCCCAGGTCACGGGCGTGACTCGGGGCGTGTCAGCTGGTGTCGACACTCGACGATCGTCGAGATGAAATCGTCGAGTTGAAAATCGTCGAGCGGAAAGAGGTGTCACGCCCTAGGTCACGGGCGTGACTCTAGGCGTGACTGCTTGTGTCGACACTCGACGATCGTCGAGATGAAATCGTCGAGTGGAGTGTCACGGGCTTGGGTCACGCCCCGTGTCGGGTGACACGGGCGTGACCCCGGGCGTGACAGGCTTTGGTCTTCAAAAATTGCTGATTCACGGGATTTTGACGTGTCACGCCCAGGTCACGGGCGTGACCAATATGTCACGGGCGTGACATGTCAATTTTTTTGGCAGATTTTCATTTTTTCCTGAAAAATAAAATAAAATAAGTTAGTATAATATTTACAAAAATAGGAGCATTTTATTGAATAAAAATAAGAAAAAATGACAAAAATAAATGAAAACAACTAAATTAATGTACACAAAAATAGGTATATTTACAATTCATCAGTTAACCTACGTGAGAGTGAGGGTGCAGTATCATAAAATGATGATGTGACTTCAACATTTACTATATATATATAGAAATCTTTTGTACGCTTGAAAGTAGTAGATTTAGTAGTTGAAGTCATGTCTTGCCAATATTCCGGAATGCAGTTTTGTATACATTAAAATAACTAAATGCATCCTAACATAAATCCTTCCCAGAGAGCAAGAACAATCAGGTAAAAAGGAACAGAAGTAAGTAGTCCATCACAAAAAAGTCAAAGTCTATGGGCATCAACAACTGGCACGAACCCATAGTAAAATCTGACAAGTCTAAACAAAGATAACTACCTCAAGCTCAGAGGTGGAATCAAATGGCCGCAGACACCAGCAGCACCAGAAGACCAACTATAACACCCCGAAACTCAAAGGAGCGACGGGGGATGTTTTGGGCCAGTTTTGTGTTCTGGAAGGAGGCACACGGCCTGGGACACGGGCGTATCCCAGGGCGTGTCAGGCGTGTATCGTCGAGTTGGTCGAGAGGTCGACGATTTTGGAGTCGACGATCGTCGAGCAGAGAACACGGCCTGCGACACGGGCGTGTCGCAGGGCGTGTCAAGGCCGTGTCGACGATCGTCCTAGGATGTCGACGAATTTTGCTCGACGTTGTGTCGAGACAGGGCACACGGCCTGCGACACGGGCGTGTCGACCCGTGTCGACACTAAGCCCGTAAAGTCGACACTGCGCTCGACGAAGTGTCAAGACATGGCATACGGCCTGCGACACAGGTGTGTCGCAGGGCGTGTTGACCCGTGTCGACACTCGTTCGATGACTTTTGCTCGACGATGTGTCGAGTGAAGGCACACGGCCTAGGACACGGGCGTGTCCAAGGCCGTGTCGTGAGGTCGACGATCTTCGCTCGACGAAGTGTCAAGTGTCGAGACCATGTACACGGCCTGGAGTCCAGGCGTGTTGAGGTAGACACGGTCAAGGACACGGGCATATCCTAGAACCCGTGCAATGTTTGAGTTATTTTCAGGAGAAATCGATGGGGGTACACGGCCGGTCACACGGCCGTGTCAGATGGAACACGGGCATGTCAGGTCGAACACGGGCGTGTTCGATGTCCGTGTGTTATTCCAGGCGAGTCAATTTTGACGGCGATCGAGGCACACGGCCTGGACTCGGGCGTGTGCCAGGCCGTGTACGATCCAGATTGGGCATTTCAGTCCCGAATCAAAGCCATTCGTTTCTTTAATTGATGATCCAACGGCTGGGGGTTGTTCCTGAAGGGATACACCCAGGATTGGGCCTTAGAAACCCTCACTTTTCATGAGTGGTTGTCTTTCTAAATCTTAGAGAGAGAGGAGAGTCAAGGAAGGAAGAAGAAGCTAGATCCGGCCATTGGAGGAGCTTCAAAGCTCCAAATCGCGGGACGACTCCAGATCCACGGAGGCAAAGCTAGTGCGATGCTTTTCATCTGCTTACTTTTCCATGGCGCCAAAGAGGAACGCAAGGGTAACGATTCTCTTCTTGAGCATGAGTAGCTCTCCTTCTTTGCATAGGAAGCCCGCTCTCGCGAGTTTGTGGTGAGTTGGAGGCGTTCCTTCGGGTAGATATGTGAAGTCCCCATTGTTTAGAGTCTGTAAGCGAGAACGAACATAGGCATGATGTGTGAAGCCTACCCAGAAATGTTGGTCTGGATCGGTGATGTTGCATTGCATAATGCCGCAGAAGACTCTATGCTATTGGTTGTTTTTCGAGTTTTCTACACGGTAGACTGCAACAGGGAGCCTTGGGGATTAACCCAAAGGTGCACCCGGAAAACTGGGCGGATGCGTGATCTTGCCAACTTGGTGGCCTGAGAGCCAACTTGAACATAACCGGGTTATGTGAATTGTGATGGAAATGGGACTCGGGGGAAGTTTGACCAGCGCAAATGGCTTAAATTATTGTTGTGATGTGAGCACGGGTTAGATGGAACCGTACCCATTCTATGTCGTTCGGTTAAAGAGACCTAAGGGTACGTGGCACTTGCCGTTGGCAAAGATTAGAGTCTTCGGCGGTCAATGGCTTAAATTGTCGTGACCCAGGCCAAGAAGACAAAATGCTCATAGGTTTGGCCTTCAAAGTGGCGGTGGTGAGTCCGGAATGTCTATGGCTTTAATTGACGTAACATCGACCGGTTCACCGAGAATGTGACCTGAGAGCACGAGGCGTGTGGCCGTGCGAGCCAACGTCTGTGATGAAATGAAAATATTATATTGCTCGCTTATGTTAATAAAATGCAGGGAAGGAGCATCGCCGCCCAGAGTTGGGGGCGGGATCGTTATAATTTGGTCAGCATTGCTGAACGTTGCCTTGTTTTGCCATCGTGCAGTGGTTTGTTGCTTGCAGGTGCTGCTGGACCAAGCGGTCAATAGCGGGCCAAAGACCTTTTTGCGATGACGGCCCTCGAAGGCCTAATTGGATTGTTTATTGCTTTATTCATGTATGACCGGCCTGCGTGCCGTGGTTTGTAAAACATGTAATATGAAGTGAACAAAGTTTGTAAGGCCTTAAGGCTTGTACTGGTGTATTTATAACATTCCTATTTGGTATTAGTGGACATTCATGCTTTAGTGCTGGGTTCTTTATTGCAACTTTTATAAAACTGTTTCCGCTATAATGCTCTGTGTAGGACGTTATGATTGGTTGGATGGTTTCCATGAGTAACCACCCGGTCTGTCTGTGGCATACGGCGTCGGGCCCCGGCCGGACCTACTGCTATATGCTATGTGACGGATAGGGGGCGTTACAATTTGGTATCAGACTACTAGTTTTGGTCGGGCTTAAGATGAATTCGTGGGCGAATTCTTTTTAAGGGGTGGTGAGCACATTGTGTGCGTCATCGTTATAACAGTAAAAGAACCCATGAATGTCCACTTAGGAATGAAAATACAGGTGTTTGAGGAACCTGCTTGTTCCTATAATTGCTATTTGCAATTTTATTTGGTCGCTTAACGGTGTTTTATACCACTATAGGTGACCAGAAGTGGTGTTGGGTCGTCAGAACGTCGAGTTTCTAAGGCTAGCAGTGCACCAGATGTTGCACCTGCAACACCTCTATCGCCTGAGAACATACGATTGGTCGCCGAAGCAGTGTTGGTCGTGATAAATGCGCAGCCTGCAAGGTAAACGCAGCAGCCCGCTCCTGCGATGGAGCAGGTACCGCTGCAAGAGGCTGAGCCGAGGAGAGTGGAACAGGTGGTAGTGGAGCCGGTGGTGCCAAGGAGGGCAGCCGAGAGACAGCTTAAGAATGTAATGAGCTTTAACCCTTTGGTATTCTCGGGGTTGGGAACCCCATCTCAAGCTGAAGACTGGCTCTCCAGGGTGAGGAGAGTCATGACAGCAATGGAGACGGAGGAGTGGCAAATGACCACCATTGCTACGTTCCTTTTGGATGGTGAAGCGAGATTATGGTGGGAAGGTTTAGAGTTGCATCATTTGAGAGGTAAACAACTTACAGACGTCCCGATGGAAGAGTTCTCGGGATTGTTCTTAGCAAGATACCTCCCTTCGGAGCAGAAGATAGCGTTGGAGAATGTGTTTCTGAAGTTGGTTCAGGGTGAGAAGAGCGTGGATGAATATCTCCATGAGTTTACTCGTTTGAGTCGATATGATAGCTCCACCATTGCGGATGAGGAGCGCAAAACGAATCGATTCTACGAAGGTTTGAGAGATGAGCTGAGATTGCTACTCTCGGGGCCGATGACGCAGGGTTTCATGACCTTGGTCAACACGGCCCGGTCCTTGGAGAAGGACATCAAGAACGTACAGGCAAAGAAAAGCTTGGGTGATAGGAAATCTGAATTCAAAGTGCCGACTACTTCAAAGTCCGGCTATCGGAGGTCCTTCAAGAAGCATAAGACTTCGGGTCCAGCTCCTCCTGGTGCTTCTGGGGCGACTACGGGTGCATGTTTTACTTATGGAAAGACGGGGCACTTTGCCCGTGACTATTGGAGCGGACGTCCTAAGTCCGAGAGAATGCCGGGAGCGACTTATGAAGAGAAGGGCAAGGCGGTGGAGTCAACCGCGTCCCACAATGCTCCGGCCCAACCAAGGGTGTATAATCTTGGCCAACAGGAGGCCATCAAACAGGCTGATGTGGTGACAGATACGGTTTAATTTATAGCAAGTCAATTTCTTTAAATACTTGTTATGCACATGTTACCTTACCACTGCTTGTTTAGGATTTGTTTTGATTTGTGAAAATCCGGCAAGAGCACTCTTCGATACGGGAGCTTCACACTCCTTCTTGTCCGAGGGATTCATATCACACATCGGAGTCCCTCTTCGATGGCGAAGGATAAGTTGGATGTGTTGTTGCCCAATGGGTGTTCGATGCGCGCGGATAGGATCTGCGATGTTAAGATTCGTATTGGGAATCAGGAGTTCGATCTGCAGGCGTCGTTACTTCCGTTGGTGGAGTTCGACGTCATATTTGGCATGGACTGGCTCTCGGAGCAGCAGGCCCATATAGATTGCGGTAGCAAGGAAGTCAAGCCGGGAGCAAGTCGTGAAACAACTTTTACGGGCTTAAAGGGATCGAGCAAGACGTTGATGTCTGCTCTTCAGGTGGTGAAGGCGGTTCGTGCCGGTGCAGAACTGTTCTTTACGCTAGTGGAGGTTGCAAAGCCGAAGCCCGCGTTGGATTGTACTTCAGTGGTATCGAACTACCCTAATGTGTTCGCCGCAGATCTTCCTAGAGCCCCGCCTCAACGAGAGATAGATTTTACGATTGAGCTAGTGCCAGGTGCAAAGCATATGTCACGATCTCCTTATCGGCTAGCGCCCAAGGAAATGGCGGAGCTGAAAGTTCAACTGCAAGAGTTGTTGGAGCAAGGGTATGTGCGCCCGAGTTCTTCGGCTTGGAGCGCACCGGTCCTCTTCGTTAAGAAGAAGGACGGAAGTCTGAGGCTATGTATTGATTATCGGGAGCTCAACAAGCTGACGGAGAAGAACAAGTATCCGATCCCCCGGATTGATGATCTTTTTGATCAGTTAGTCGGGTCGACGGTGTACTCGAAGTTGGATCTCAAGGCTGGGTACTATCAGCTGCGAATAAGGGAGAGTGATATCCCAAAGACAACGTTTAGTACGAGATACGGGCATTATGAGTTTGCGGTCATGCCGTTTGGGCTGACTAATGTTCCGTTAGTGTTCATGGATTTGATGAACAGGACTTTCAGGGAGTACCTGGACCATTTTGTGATCGTCTTCATCGACGATATTTTGGTGTACTCGCAAAGTGAGGAAGATCACTTCAAGCATCTTTATTTGGTTTTGGAGATGCTAAGGAGGAATCAACTGTATGCCAAGTTCTTGAAATGCGAGTTTTGGTTATCCTCAGTGGTGTTCCTCGAGCATATAGTGAGTGGAGAGGGTATTGCTGTGGATCCGGCGAAGATTGTCGCGATACGGGAGTGGCCTGAGCTTGCTACGGTAGCGGAAGTCCGGAGTTTTCTGGGGCTTGCCGGCTATTATAGGCGCTTCGTAGAGAACTTCTCGTGGATAGCTTTACCTATCACTACTTTGACGAGGAAGGAGCATAAGTTCGTTTGGACGCCAGAGTGCACGCGAACTTTTGAGGAGTTGAAGTGTCGGTTGACCACGACGCCTGTGCTGAGTTCGCCATGTGGGACCGAAGGCTATGAGATTTATAGCGACGCTTCGGGCAGCGGTTTGGGTTGCGTGCTACTGCCACACGGAAGTGTAATAGCTTATGGCTCGAGACAGCTGAAGGTGCACGAGAGGAATTATCCGGTCCATGACTTGGAGTTAGCGGTCGTGATTTTTGCCTTGAAGCTGTGGAGACACTATTTGTACGGTGTGAAGATTTATATCTACACCGATCATAAGAGCCTGAAAAATCTGATTGATCAGAAAGATCTGAATATGCGGCAGCGTAGATGGATGGAGTTCCTGGGGGACTATACATTCAAGATCCACTACGTGCCTGGTAAAGGGAATGCGGTTGCGGACGCGTTGAGTCGCCGAGCCCCAGCTCAAGCCAATTGGCTATCGGTGCATGATGAGCGGTTGGTGCGGGAGTTGGAGGCGTTGGAGATTATTTGTGTGGATATGCAATCTAGTGCTGAAGCAGTTCTGAATTGGACTGAAGTCCAATATGACCTGGCTGATCGTATTCGGCAGACTTTGGATATGGATGCACATATGAAGCAGTTCATGACAGAGGCTCTGGATGGGTCAAATTCCCAATTCGTCGTGGAGGACAGATTACTTTGGAAAGATGATCGTCTGTGCGTCCCAAGTGTGGCTAATTTGCGGGTGGAGTTGTTGTACGAGGCACACCATACCAAGTACTCGATTCACCCGGGGAGCACGAAGATGTACCGTGATGTGAAGATACTATTTTGGTGGCCGGGTTTGAAGAAGGATGTGGCGTTATACGTAGCGAAGTGCCAAACTTGCGCCTTGGTGAAGGCGGAGTGCCAAAAGCCGGGAGGATTTATTAAGTCCTTGCCTATTCCGGAGTGGAAATTCGACAACATCTCTATGGACTTTGTGCACGGTTTGTCAAGGTCGCAAAAGGGGAATGACGCCATTTGGGTGGTTGTTGATCGGCCAACGAAGGTGTCACATTTTATTCCGCATAGGAAGGATGATCCGATGGAGAAGTTTGCAAAACTTTATGTAGATAACATAGTACGGCTTCATGGTGTGCCCCGCAGCATCGTGAGTGGCCGAGATGGGCGGTTCACGTCCAATGATTGGAGGCTAGTGCAACAAATGTTGGGGACAAAGTGGAAATTCAGCACAGCCTTCCATCCGCAAACGGATGGGCAGACCGAGAGGGTCAATAGAACTATGGAAGACATGCTCCGCATGTGTGTCTTAGATTTTGGGAAGCAATGGGAAGACCACCTTTATTTGGTGGAGTTCGTATACAACAACAGCTACCAAGCAAGTATTCAAATGGCGCCCTTCGAGGCCCTATATGGTAGAAAATGTCGCATGCCGTTGTCTTGGTTAGAAACGGGTGAGTCAAAGTTGTATAAGCGATCGGAAGTGGAGGATGCTACTTCTTTGGTGAGAACCATTCGAGAGAGGTTGCTTATCACTCAGGACCGGCAAGCGAAGTACTATAATGGCAAGAACAGGAACGTGGAGTTCGCTGTGGGCGACTATGTGTACTTAAAGATCAAGCCGTTCAAGGGTGTCTCGCGGGTGCGGCGATTGAAAAAGCTAAGCCCGAGGTACCTTGGGCCGTTTGAGGTTCTGGAGCGAGTTGGTGAAGCGGCCTATCGGTTGAAACTTTCAGTGGAGCTTGGTGGATTACATGATGTATTCCATATTTTGGTGCTTCGGAAGGCGGTGCAAGAGCCTTCGTAAGTGATCGCGGTTGATCAAGTGCCGGTGGATAGTGGGTTGACAACAAAGGTCAAGCCCGTGCGGATTGAGGACTCGGAGGTCAAGCGGCTACGCAATAAAGAGATCAGGATGGTCAAGGTCTAGTGGGACAGTTGCGGTCGTGAGGAGCTCTCTTGGGAACGAGAGCAGACTATGCTTGACGAATATCCGGAGTTGTTCCGCTCAGGTACAAATTATGCTTTTGTACATGTCTTTCCTTTATATAATTTCGTGGACGAAATTCTTTTAAGAGGGGGAGAGTTGTAATGCCCTGAAACTCAAAGGAGCGACGGGGGACATTTTGGGCCAGTTTTGGGTTCTGGCAGGAGGCACACGGCCTGCGACACGGGCGTGTCCCAGGGCGTGTCAGGCATGTGTCGTCGAGTTGGTCGAGAGGTCGACGATTTTGGAGTCGACGATCGTCGAGCAGAGAACACGGCCTGCGACACGGGCATGTCGCAGGGCGTGTCAAGGCCGTGTCGACGATCGGCCCAGGGTGTCGACGAATTTTGCTCGACGTTGTGTCGAGACAGGGCACACGTCCTGCGACACGGGCGTGTTGCAGGGCGTGTCGACCAGTGTCGACACTAAGCCCGTGAAGTCGACACTACGCTCGACGAAGTGTCGAGACATGGCACACGGCCTGCGACACGAGCGTGTCGCAGGGCGTGTTGACCCGTGTCGACACTCGTTCGACGACTTTTGCTCGACGATGTGTCGAGTGAAGGCATACGGCCTAGGACACGGGCGTGTCCAAGGCCGTGTCGTGAGGTCGACGATCTTCGCTCGACGAAGTGTCGAGTGTCGAGACCGTGTACACGGGTTGGAATCCAGGCGTGTTGAGGTAGACATGAGCAAGTACACGGGCGTGTCCTAGAACCCGTGCAATGCTTGGGTTGTTTTTGGGAGAAATCGATGGGGGTACACGGCCGGTCACACGGCCGTGTCAGATGGAACACGGCCGTGTCAGATGGAACACGGGCGTGTCAGGTCGAACACGGGCATGTTCGATGTCCGTATGTTGTTCCAGGCGAGTCGATTTTGATGGCGAATGAGGCACATGGCCCTGGACACGGGCGTGTGCCAGGCCGTGTGCGATCCAGATTGGGCATTTCAGTCCCGAATCAAAGCCGTTCGATTCTTTAAATGATGATCCAACGGCTGGGGGTTGTTCCTGAAGGGATATACCCGGGATTGGGCCTTAGAAACCCTCACTTTTCATGTATGGTTGTCTTTCTAAATCTTAGAGAGAGAGGAGAGCCAAGGAAGGAAGAAGAAGCTAGATCTGGCCATTGGAGGAGCTTCGAAGCTCCAAATCGCGAGCCGACTCCGGATCCATGGAGGCAAAGCTAGTGCGGTGCTTTTCATCTGCTTACTTTTCCATGGCGCCAAAGAGGAATGCAAGGGTAACGATTCTCTTCTTGAGCATGAGTAGCTCTCGTTCTTTGCATAGGAAGCCCGCTCTCACGTGTTTGCGGTGAGTTGGAGGCATTCCTTCGGGTAGATATGTGAAGTCCCCATTGTTTAGAGTCCGTAAGCGAGAACGGACATAGGCATGATGTGTGAAGCCTACCCGGACATGTTGGTCTGGATCGGTGATGTTGCATTGCATAATGCCGGAGAAGACTCCGTGCTATTGGTTGTTTTTCGGGTTTTCTACACGGTAGATTGCAACAGGGAGCCTTGGGGATTAACCCTATGTTGCACCCGGAAAACTGGGCGGATGCGTGATCTTGCCAACTTGGTGGCCTGAGAGCCAACTTGAACATAACCGGGTTATGTGAATTGTGATGGAAATGGGACTCGGGGGAAGTTTGACCCGTGCAAATGGCTTAAATTGTCATTGCGATGTGAGCACGGGTTAGATGGAAACGTACCCGTTCTATGTCGTTCGGTTAAAGAGACCTAAGGGTACGTGGCACTTGCCGTTGGCATAGATTAGAGTCTTCGGCGGTCAATGGCTTAAATTGTCGTGACCCAGGCCAAGAAGACAAAATGCTCATAGGTTTGGCCGTCAAAGTGGCGGTGGTGAGTCTGGAATGTCTATGGCTTTAATTTACGTGACATCGACCGGTTCACCGAGAATGTGCCCTGAGAGTACGGGGCGTGTGGCCATGCGAGCCAACGTCTGTGATGAAATGAAAATATTATATTGCTCGCTTATGCTAATAAAATGCAGGAAAGGAGCATCGCCGCCCCGAGTTGGGGGCGGGATCGTTATAATTTGGTCAGCATTGCTGACCGTTGCCTTGTTTTGCCACCGTGCGGTGGTTTGTTGCTTGCAGGTGCTGCTGGATCAAGCGGTCAATAGCGGGCTAAAGCCATCTTTGCGATGCCAGCCCTCGAAGGACTAATTGGAGTGTTTACTGCTTTATTCATGTATGACCGGCCTGCGTGTCGTGGTTTGTAAAACATGTAATATGAAGTGAACAATGTTTGTAAGGCCTTAAAGCTTCTACTGGTGTATTTATAACATTCCTATTTGGTATTAGTGGACATTCATGCTTTAGTGCTGGGTTCTTTATTGCAACCTTTATAAAACTGCTTCCGCTAGAATGCTCTGTGTAGGACGTTATGATTGGTTGGATGGTTTCCATGAGTAACCACCCGGTCTGTCTGTGGCATACGGCGTCGGTCCCCCGCCGGACCTACTGCTATATGCTATGTGACGGATAGGGGGCGTTACACCAACACTGTCAGCTAAACCAGCTACAACTCTGATCCTGGGGCATTCAAAAGAAGAACACCTCAGAAGCAAGTCACAAGTAGTGCAAGAGTAAAAGCAGACTACACAAACCTCAAAGTGAAGGAGAATGAAAAGCGACTGCAATAAAATAGTTAGCAGAGTAAAAGTAAGCAACAGAAAAACTTGACGTGCAAAAAAGGCTAAACACATTAACAAGACAGATCATGCACCAGCAACAGAAGTTCAATCTTTCATTAATAATTGCTATGCCGAGGGAGAAACCCCAACGCGCACAGTCTATCTGGGCATTAAGCACTATGTCGAGGGAGGACCCCAATGAGCACAGTTCATCTGAGTATTAAACAATATGCTGAGGGAGGACCCCAATGCGCACAGTTCATCTGAGTATTAAACACTATGCCGAGGGAGGACCCCAATGCCCACAGTTCATCTGAGTTCCTTTAGTTACATAATTATACAAGCAGGGTTCATTTGTTTTTTTAATTCATCATAAACTCAAGGGATAACCAACCAAGTGGACTGCATAAGAGCATTTCAAGGTACAGCAAGTGAAGTTTAATAAGAAAAACGAACAAGATGACTCGATGGTTATAACATCACGACAACCAATTTGTCTACCAATTCAACGGACTTGAATTTTGGGGTTAAGGCTTTAGGGACATCAAGTCACAATTCCAGGAATAGAGGGGGGGGGGAGTTAGGATTTCAGGACATGTCAACAATCAAAACATAATAAACTCAAACAAGTGTAGAAAAAGGGGCAAAAATTTAGAATCAAGAACAAGAGGGAGAGCAAGAACACCACTTGGCTCGATTTTCCGGAAAAGCTCTCCAAAACTCCACACGTCGCGATAGGAGCCGAAATCTGGACGAAAATGTCCGAAATAACGGTTAGGGCCGAAAACCATAACAAGAAAATCTCGAGAAACGGGGAAGAAATTACCACGAGGGCGCAGCTCTCGACGAGAGCTTTCCAAATCTACGATCGGTTAGACATTCCAAGCACCGGAGCTCCGTCGGTGCTCACTGGAAGAAGCACGGACGGACAACCTTCTCCTCACACGCCGCTCTGGTACGGAAGGCAGGAGAAATTCTAGGTCGGCTTAAAGATTAAGAAGAAGCTGAAAGTATAAATACTCAACAGCAGAGAGGACCGGGTTCAACAAAACCGGTCCGGCGGTGACGAAACCACTGTGTCGACACCCGACGGCAGTGTTGACACCACTGTGTCGACACCCGACGGCACAGCGGTGTCGACACAACTGTGTCGACACCCGACGGCACAGCGGTGTCGACACAACTGTGTCGACACCCGACGGCACAGCGGTGTCGACACAACTGTGTCGACACCCGACGGCACAGCGGTGTCGACACAACTGTGTTGACACCCGACGACACAGCGGTGTCGACACAACTATGTCGACACCCGACGGCACAGTGGTTTCGACACAACTGTGTCGACACCCGACGGCACGGCGGTGTCGACATAACCGTGTCGACACCAGACCGCTCAGCTCGACGAACTCACAGAGAAACTAACAATCGTCGAGCTCCGCTCGATGATCGTCGAAATCCAAGCATCGCCCTGAAGAAACCAACAATCGTCGAACTCCAAACAGCGCCCAAAAAGTAAAAGCGATCGTCGAGCTCCGCTCGACGATCATCGAACCCAGACAGCACCAGAAAGGAAAAGCAATCGCTCGACGATCGTCGAACCCAGACAACACCAAAAGGAAAAGCGATCGTCGAGCTCCGCTCGACGATCGTCGAACCCAGACAGTACCAAGAGAATAAAATAAAATAAAATCAAAAATAATAAGGTTGGTTCGACGAAACTGGACGAGCAAGACAAAAATAAATCAATTAAGTTTTCCAAATGTGAAATTTTCCGTTTCCGCCAAAGATTCATGAATTCAGCCAACTGAATCGAAAAGACGTGAAAACGCACTATCGGCGACACGCCATCAACTGCACGCTTAAGTAATTCCCTTACGTTATTATGACGTCAACAAGAGGAGTAAATAATACAAAAAAATAGGGGCGTTACATTGGACCTCGTGCATTCTTCTGAGGTTCCTTCCGGGTCACACAAGGCCATTTCGGGGCTTGGTTCTTGGTGCCCAACTACCCGAGACTCCCGCTGGGCCATAGTAAGCGGGGGGGGGGGGGGGGGGGGGGGGGGGCTCCGCTATTGTGTTCTTAGCGTTGAGGCGTATGGAGCCCTAAGTGAAGCAGTGTGGATGCCCGCTTAGTAGTAGAAAAGCTTGCTCTACTGTCGCCGCCTAGCCACAACGGTTGATGCCTGAGAGGTTAGCTACTTGCTCGAAAAGTGGGAACTACAAGTCTTTGTTGATATAGTGGTTGCATGTGAGTTATCATGGGTGAGTCATTGCATTGCATACATACCATTACATTACAATGAACAAACAAGATATAATGCCCCAAAAATTCGACAGAGGGACGGACAGCGTTCAGATCCAAGTTTGGGTCTTGGTGAGGGGCACACGGCCTAGGACACGGGCGTGTCCTTAGCCATGTCGTGCTCGGGTTCATTGAGAGACCAGGAAGTCAAAAAATTTCGCTCGACCAGGTATCGAGACAGGATACACAGCCTAGGACATGGGCGTGTTTATGGCCGTATAGTGCTTCGTCGAGAGCTCGGGGAGTCGACGAAATACGCTCGATGAAGTGCCGAGACAGTGAACACGGCCTGGGACACGGGTGTGTCCCAAGCCATGTCGTGCGCGTGCTTGACAAATTTTTCTGCGAAGTCGACAAGAAGGCAGTCGACGATCGTCGAGACTTCGAACACAGCCTGAGACACGGGCGTGTCACAGGCCGTGTCCTGCTTGGGTTGTTGGCCGGGCTGTGTGAGGGGATAGACAAGGCCTGGAACCCAGGCGTGTTAGTTTTTGATACGGGCATGTCACATGTGACACGGGCATGTTGAGTACCCATGTTCTCCTCAGGTTGTGTTTGGTCCTGTGTCGATGGAGGAACACTCCCAGGCACACGGGCGTGTACTGCGTGACACGGTCGTGTTAACTTTGACACGGGCGTGTTCAGAGCCCGTGTCCTTTTCTAGGTACGATCGTTTCGACATCGATTGAGGCACATGGAATTGGACACTGGCCTGTTGCAAGCCGTGTTCGGACCAGGTGTTTTGGTTTTATGTTCTGATTGTGGTCGTTCGTTTCCTTCTAGTGAGATCTGATGGTCCAGGGCTTTCCTTGCTGAGTTATGTCCGGGAATAGGGTTTGGAAACCCTCATTCTTCATCAATTACTCTCTTTCTAAGTTCTAGAGAGAAGGGAGAGCAAGGAATAAGGTGAAGGAGAGATCCGGCTTCCGGAGAAGTTTCGGAGCCCCAAATCGCGAGCCGATTCTATATTCGCGGAGGCAAGTCCGTTACGGTGGTTTTCATCCGGCTAAGTTTCCATGGCTAGGAAGAGGGGTCGTAAGGTAACGACACTTCTCCTCTTAGTTTTAGGATGCATGTTTAGCATCTTTTATTTCAAGCGTCTGGGCACCAAATCTCTCAAATGAGAGGGGTTTGGGTCACCATGGTTCAAGAGGAACTTCTGGGTCGATTAAGTCCGTCCCCGGCATACTTTTGCATTAGAGATCTGCTCTGTTAGTGGATTAGGCATTGGGGTTAAGCCGTGGTCACGACCGTTAGTCCGACTCAGTGATGTTGCATACAAGCTTTAAGGATATTGTAGAAACCCGTTGCGACAAGATGCCGTTTGTGATGTTTGTGTTTTCCCCCTTTTCTCGAGTGAGTACGTGTAGCCGGAACCAGACAAGGTTAGCTCCGCAATGGCGGTAGATGGTTTCCTTGGTGAACAAGGTTAGTTCCGCATTAGCGGTAGATGGTTTCCTTGGAGCACGGGGACATTGCAGTACAAATGAGGGATTACGGTGTGAATGGTATTGGATTGTGATGTGCTAAGGCACGGCTGTGTCTCCGTGGTTGGCTGGCTATCCTGTGACGTGCAAGTCATGTGTGGAGAGTGTCCCAGTGATACTAGTCCCCTTCTGTGAGACTGACGAGAATGCCAAGTATGGGGCAAGCCTGGGCAATGAGCCCATGAGCAGGTGGGGTCCAGCAAAAGTTCTTAGAATCGGTCAGGGTGTTAGACAGAATCCTGACATGAGAAGTCTGAGCTTGCAGTGAAGCCTGGGTCTAAGACCATGAGCGGGTGGGGCCTTGGCAAGAGTTCCGTGTGGCGACTTGTAAGTTGTTAGGGGAATTGCAGTGCCCCTTTTTGTTTGTGGCTTAACGCCAATGGGGAAAGTGAAAGTACCCAGATGATTGTTGATGTGCTAGATGCATACACGATAGGGTGCCTTGGGTGAAGCCCGGGTTTTGCATACATGCTGCATAGTATGAATATTTTATTATATGCTCAACATAGAAAACATGCATGTTGTTTGAGACATCAAAGCCTGTTCTTTTAGTACTTTACTTGTTTATGTATATGGTATACAAAGTGCTGACTTGCAGGCTGGAGGTGTACCCCGGGGTCCGTTTGGGGCGGCCAGGAGAATATATGTTTGTTACACAGTTCGAGGTCAGCCTTTGCTGACCCACGTTACAACCAATTTTTTTACAGGGCGAGGATCGCAAGCGGGAGCTAGCTCGCCGACCAATAAGTCCTAAGCCTCATGAAGTGTTTCCAGTTTTGCACTAGCTATATTTTTGGTGGATCTATATGCTTGATGCTTTTATTTTCCGGCTTGCGTGCAGAGGTAGTCTAGGGGTGTTTGTGCACACTGTTATTGATGTTAACTTTTTGGAGTTTGGACTCTCTATTATTGTAAGGCCATAAGGCCTTTTCGATACTCTTGTGTATGTGGATAACTTCTAGTCTTATTTATTGTTTCTGTTATTGTATGATATTGAGTTTTGATATTGGGTAGTTATATCATCTTTTAATGCTAAAGATGTGGCATTCGTATATTGTGGGGCCCCGGCAAGACCCATATTATACTGTTATTACAGGGGAGGTGTTACAATTTGGTATCAGAGCCAGGTTAGATTCAAGGTCAGTGCGTATTGAAGTTATCCACATATGAGTAATGCGGGACCATGAGTGTCCTTATGTTTGAGTTTTGCGATTAGAGACTGATTCCTTGTTTCCTTTCTTTTCTTAAGAGTCCAAGCAACGAGGCGGGTACGTCAAGACCAAGAGAAGAGCTTTCGGCAAGCAGCGCCACTGCTCAGGGTCCTTTGGGCATGGGTGTAAACCCGGCCGACTTCTGTCACATGCTTGCAGAAGCAATGGTGGCAGCCCAAGCGACAGCAACAGCTCAGGTACTAACTCCTGCTACCCCGGATACGGCGACGGTCGTGCCAGCCAGAGAAGCCAGACGAGTAGAGCCGTTGTCCGAAAGAGTGGTGGTCGGACATGGAGACCGGCAGATGAAGTATTTTCTGATCTTCCATCCTCCCACGTTCAAGTGAGTTGGTACGCCGACTGATGCAGAGGATTGGTGGGCACGGATTCAAGAGCTTCTGAGGGCGGCAGAGACACCAGAGGAGAAGAAATCTGAGTTTGCGGTTTTCATTTTGGTGGGAGACGTAAAGTTGTGGTGGGTAAGCAATAGCGGCTGCCAGTTTCCTGGACACACACCGTCAATGGAAGAGTTTGGGAATGCTTTCCTAAAGAAGGACATTCCTATTTCGACAAGGTTGGCCCTCCAAAGACAGTTTCTGCACTTGGTACAGCGGGATAAGACGGTGGACGAGTATGTTCAGAAGTTCACTCGGTTGGGTCATTATACAGGAATGACAATGGCAGACGATGAGTAGAGGGATAACCTCTTGTACCAGGGGCAGAGGGAGAATCTAAGGCAACCCTTCATCTCCATGAAAAAAGCTAGTTTCAATGAGTTGGTTGAGGCAACCAGAACATTGGAGAGTGATCTGGAGTGAAGCCAACGCCATAAAGGGTTTGCGCCCAAGCAAGGGGAAGGGAAGGCTCCTCAATCCCAAGGAAGGACTGAAGGGAATAGGTGGAGGAAAAAGCATCACCCATTCATGTCCGATGAGAAAAGCAAGTGGACGTCCGGAGGGTCTCACTCTAAGGGACCACCGCCGTGCTTCAATTATGGTAAGGTGGGGCATATTTCTCGTTTTTGTAATCAAGGAGGTGCGGAGCAGGAGCAAAGGAAGGAGCAGACTGTGCGCTCCGGCCCCAGCACCGCAGAGAAATGGAAGATGGCAGAGTCTAGCGCTTCTCGATTCCAACCGGTGCAACCAAGGGCCTACAACCTTCGACAGCAGTAAGCGATCCGCCAACCCGATGTGGTGACAAGTATGAGGAAGTTTAAGTTTAACCTTGTGCTTCATACTTCTAGACCGGTATATGTGATGTCTATGTTTTAGGATTTGTGTTAGTTTCCGGATACCCCGCTAGGGTATTGTTTGATACAAGAGTGTCACACTCTTTCCTTGCAGAAACCTTCATCCGGAGGATTGGAGTTGAGTCGTTCTGGGCGGGTACAGAGTTGAAGGTGCGCATGCCCAATGGGTCATCCATGACCACCGGGGATAAAGGCCGCAGTTGTTGGGAGCTAGGAGGAGTTGACTTTATGTTGATAGCAGCGGTCCTACCGTTGGTTGTGTTTGATGTGATATTGGGAATGGACTGGGTAGCAGATTAGCGTTCCAGTATTGATTGCCTGTCCAAGGTGGTGACCCTAAGAAGCGATGGACATGCAGAAGTCAAGTTTAAGGGCCTTATTGGAGTGGCATGTTCCCTGATTTCAACCATACAGTTGGTGCGTGCAGTTAACTAGGGTAGAGTAGCTCTTATAACATTATTGGATGTTCGCCTTTCCAAGTTATCACTTGGGGAAGTGCCCGTAGTGGCAGAGTTCAAGGATGTGTTTCTGGATGAACTTCCTGGAGCGCCTCCTCAGCGGGAGATTGATTTCTCAATTGAGTTAGTGCCCGAGGCTAGGCCAGTGTCACGTCCTCCGTTCAGGATGGCACCAAAGGAGTTGGCCGAACTCAAGGTACATGTGCAGGAACTGCTGGAGCAATGGTATGTCAGACCCAGTTCTTCACCGTGGAGCGCGCCTGTGTTGTTCGTGAAGAAGAAAGATGGTAGTATGCGGTTGTGCGTAGACTACCGAGAGTTGAATAAATTGACAGTTAAGAATATGTATCTGATTCCTCGGATAGACGACCTGTTTGACCAGCGGTGGGGTCAGTGGTGTATTCGAAATGGGACTTGAAGTCAGGATATTATCATTTGCGAATTCGAGACGAGGACAAACCCAAGATAGCATTTGGTATGAGGTATGGTCATTTTGAGTTCTCGATGATGTCATTCGGGCTGATGAACGCACAATCCGTATTCATGGATTTGATGAATCGAGTATTTCAGAAATACTTGAACTCTTTTGTAGTTGTCTTTATTGATGACATTCTGGTGTACTCCAAATTGGAGGTGGAGCATGAGACTCACTTGAGAGTAGTCCTGCAAGTGTTGAGAGAGAACTAGCTTTATGCAAAGTTCTTAAAGTGCGAGTTCTGGCTAGAGAGGGTGGCATTTTTGGGCCACGTGATTAGTGGGGATGGGGTGGCGGTAGATCCAACAAAAGTGGAAGCCATCAGAGATTGGCCGATTTTGAGAACTGTGGCGGAAGTCTGAAGTTTTCTTGGACTAGCCGGGTACTATAGAAGATTCGTGGAAAATTTTTCGCGGATAGCTCTACCCCTCACATCACTAACTCGGAAAGATCAGAAGTTTGTGTGGACTCGGGAGTGCAATCAGGCATTTGAGACACTGAAGGAAAGGCTGGTGAAGGCTCCAATACAAAGTCTACCGAAGGGGACAGAAGGATTTCAAATTTTCAGTGACGCATCGCGATGTGGTTTGGGTTGTGTTTTGGTGCAACATGGTTGTGTGATAGCCTATGGGTCTAGGCAGCTGAAGCCTCATGAGAGAAATTACCCCGTCCATGACTTGGATTTGGCGGCGGTAATTTTCACGTTTAAATTGTGGAGGCACTATGTCTATGGTGCGAAGGTGGAGATCTTCACGGATCACAAAAGCCTGAAGTATCTCCTAGATCAGAAGGAACTGAATATGCGGCACCGCATGTGGGTCGAGTTCCTTGGACACTACGAGGTGGCTATTCATTATATGCCACGCAAAGCCAATGTGGTGGCAGATGCCTTGAGTAGGAAATACTAGGGGCAAGGGAATTGGATTGGCGCTCATGATGAGCGGTTGGTGCGGGACTGGGAGTCTCTTGGCATGGTATGTGTAGCAAGAGGCGAGTCTGGCGTGGCTTGGTTGAACTGCATTGAAATGCAGAGCGATTTGTCTGATTGTATTCGGGAAGCGACTCGTTTGGATGTGGAGTTTCAGCCTTATGTGGCGGAAGCTCAAACCGGCGAGAGCGGCGCCTGGGAGTTGATTGATGGGATTCTGAGGAAGGATGGAAGGATTTGTGTACCAAAGTTCGGCAATCTCCGCGAGGAGTTGATGTTTTAGGCTCACTTCACAAAGTACTCCATTCACCCGGGCATTACAAAGATGTACCTGGATATGAAGAAATCCTTTTGGTGGCCTGGACTAAAGCGGGACATAGCTTTGTACGTGAATCGATGCCAAACCTGTGCCTTGGTGAAGGCCAAGTATCAGAAGCCGGGAGGGTTCCTGAAGCCTCTTCCAATCACCGAGTAGAAATTCGATGACATCTCCATGGACTTTGTGCATGGGTTACCTAGGTCACAGCAGCGTAACGACGCGATTTGGGTGATGGTGGATCACTTAACCAAAGTGGCTCACTTCATCCCAAATCAGAAAGAGGACAGCGTAGATAAGCTGGTAGAGTTATATGTGAACAACATTGTGCGACTACATGGGATCCCTAAGAGTATAGTTAGTGATCGCGATGTACGTTTCACGTCCAAGGACTGGAGGTTGGTTCAGAAAAGTCTGGGCACAAAGCTAAAGTTCAGCACGACTTTACATCCTCAAACTGACGGGAAAACTGAAAGAACGGACCGTACTATGGAGGATATACTGAGGATGTGTATTTTGGACTTTGTCAAGAAGTGGGAGGATCACCTCTTCATGGTGGAATTCGCCTATAACAATAGTTACCAAGAAAGTATAAAGATGGCGCCATACGAAGCTTTGTATGAGAGGCGGTGTCGAACACCGATGTCTTGGACAGAGGCGGGAGACACCAAAATTTTGGGAAAGGAAGTGGTAGCCGAGGCATGTGAGTTGGTGCGAACCATTCAAGAATACATGAAGGTTGCTCAAGACCGGCAAGCAAAGTATTTAAATGCTCGCCACAGGAAGCTGGAGTTCGTGGTAGGAGATTGGGTCTATTTAAAGATCAAGCCGTTCAAAGGAGTTTCACGGATTCGCCGACTCAAGGAGTTGAGTCCGAGGTTTTTGGGACTTTTCGAGGTTGTAGAACGGGTGGGAGAAGCAGCGTACCAGTTAGCATTGTCCACAGAGCTGAGTGGATTGCCCGGCGTCTTCCATGTTTCCGTCTTGAGGAAAACCTTAGTAGAGGCTAGTGTGGTGATCGAATCGGCATCGGTGCTGATAGTAGAGGACTTGAGGACGCGAGTTTGTCCAGTTGCTATAGAGGATTCAGAAATTTGGCAGTTGCGGAACAAAGAGTTCAAACTCATAAAAGTCCGATGGGACAACTGCGGTTGTGAGGAGCTATGTTGGGAGCAAGAACAGACCATGCTAGAGGAGTATGCACAGTTTTTCCATTCAGGTATCATTTAAGTTTTGTGTACCCCTTTTTGCTTTCTGTAATTTCGGGACGAAATTCTTTTAATGGGGAGAGAGTTGTAACGCCCCAAAAATTTGAAAGAGGGACGGACAGCGTTCAGAGCCATGTTTGGGTCTTGGTGAGGGGCACACGGCCTAGGACACGGGCATGTCCCTGGCCGTGTCATGCTCTGTTGGGTATTGTATCCACAATCACCTGGATTTGAGGAAGCCACCTGTCAAGCTAAGATGAATTCACAATGTATTTGATGAAACTTCTTAAGTTGTGCTTGCAGTTCTTCCACGCTAAGTGCACACCAATGTCAGGGTGTAGTAGGTCAATATACACGGGTCTGCACGACGTAATCCCTCATTGAGCAGATCAGTGTGTTGGCCTACGTGTACTCTCTCTATTGGAGTGCACTTACTTTCAAGTACAGGGCCATGTTTATGCAAGAGAAGACAAGGAGCAATGATGGGTCAAGGGACAACTCTTGGGTGGAAAGACGAAAATTCGTCTAAGTAAAAGTCGACGAGAATCACCAAGTGATTCTCGCCGAATCGTCGAGAATCATTAGTGATTCTCGCCGACTCCAACCGGCTACCTCAAAATGGTGCCAAGTTAGATTCGGCGAGAATCACTGATGAATCCCGCCGAACCCGTCGCTGAGCAGGTCATGAATACCAAGTGAAAATCGTTGAGAATCAACAAGGGGATCGTCGAGAATCACTAGTGATTCTCGACGAATCGTCGAGAATCGTTAACTGATTCTCGCCGATTCGTCGAGAATCACCAATGATTCTCGACGAATTTTACTTGGCGTTTTCTCTGGATGCTGCTGGACCGGATTTTGCCGCTGGACTATTTTGAACCGGATTTCGGGTGTCTACGTGTGGGACCCACAACGGTCATATTGTATGGGTCTACAGTGTATAAATACATGGGTATTTTTGAACAGTAGGTGGGAAGAAAATAAGAAATACGCGAGCACGGAAAAACCCTAAATCGTCGCTTCCGCTCCGCCGTCGCCACCGCCGCTTGCGATAAGTTGGTCGCCGCTGTTGATCGCTTCTCTTCCCGATCTCCGGTGACAGAAGCTTAGCAAAGCTTTGAGTCTCACGTGTCTATGCAGAGATCTCTTGTCTCTCGATTTGTTGATCGGGAATAACTTCCCCGTCCGAATCGATCGAGACGACCGATCCTCGTGTGACCGTTGGAAGACCAAGCTAACTTCGCTACGAAGATTGGATCTCTAAGTTCAGCAGCCGCTCATCATCATAGTCGCCGATCCCGAAGCAAGCCGCCGCTCTTCTTACCGCCGCCAGTTTCGGGGAGATCCTTTCCAAGAGAGACCAAGGTTGTAGACTCTTCGTTAACTTCACGAACACGTCGTCTAACGAAGAGGAACACCGTAGTCTCCAAACGAAGTTTGTATCTCGTGTACATTCTATTTTACATTTGTTGTAAAGGAACGATTGTTCCGCGTTGTAAGGGTTGGGTGCAACCCGATTTGTGGGAGTGTTGACTCCTACGTGTGGAAGGGTTCCTTCCGTTAGTGCCGGGATTGGATTTCAATCCTGTTGGAGAAGAGACCGAGTCGTCCCTTGTTGGGAGATAGGTCGAAGGGGGAAAGTGGATGTACCCAAGTTGGGGAACCACTATATATTGCCTGTGTTTTCTGTGTGCTGTGTTGTTTATCTTTATTGTGCAGGTACTATTATAAATTCCGCAAAAGCGCTACACGTCACCTATTCCCCCCTAGGTGCACATAGTTGACACTAGGTGGACTTTCAAGTGGTATCAGAGGGAGGTTACTCATCAAAAAGGCTAACACCTTGAGTAGATTCCTGCCACCAGTGTCAAAAGCATGGAGCTGGATTATGAGATATCGCCACTCAAACTCCCCGCATGCACAAAGGATTATTATCCCATCTGGAGGATGAGAGTGTCATTTCACTTGGATGCTATCGATCCTCGAGCATCCTTCATCCTGGAAGAGGGTCCGTTTATTCCCATGAAGACCTCCGACTCTGGGATCCAAGTGCCCATGTGCATTGCTGAAATGTCTGAGACGGAACTGTCACTATTTACCTTGGACGAGAGGATTCGTCAAATTATCTTGGATATCTGGTCTGGCGCTTCTCGCTCTAGATTAGAAAAATGTAGGACGGCTAAATCCATGTGGGTGATGATCTCCGAGTTGATGGGGGAGTCAGAGAAAGGTGGAAGTTGCTGTCAACCAGAGGATGAAGCCTATGTGGGGGTCCTCATCTCTGAAGATGAAGACAAGCATGTCTCGGAAAGCATCAGAGCTCCAGTGTCCGTGTCTGAGACTGATGAGACCAGTGAGGAAGGCAGCTCTGATGAGGATGACGCAATGGTCACTGGTTTGAATGACAATAACACTGAAGAGCAGGTAACTTCCTCATCCTGCCCCATCTCTTTTGAACCTTTTGAAGACAAGAACTGCTTTCCTCCAGAAGATTCTGATTCTCTGAAGAGAGCCCTTCAGTCAAGCAACCTACTTGCTGAGGAGCAAGCTCAAGAGATTGCTCGACTGAAGATCTTGTTGGTTCTTCAATTGGCGTCCAACAAGGTCAAAGACTCTAAGATCTCAGCTCTAGAGAGTAGTCTAGAGAATGAGAAACGAATAGTATCAAACTTTTCCAAAGTTGATGCTATAAAGAGAAAGCAAGAAAACGGGTGGATCTCCCGGATTATCAATTCGTGGAGAAATGGGGAAACGGTATTCCGGCCCCCCACTCCAAGCAGGAAGGCAACTCATCATACCTTCAGGTATGACCACAAGAATAGTCGTGGTCACTGCAAGGGTAATCTGTCCCCATGTGGAGACACCCAGAGTGCAAGGGCCGTCGTGGCCACTCATGAGAGAATACCAAAGGCTCATTCTGAGCCCTTTGTATTCACTTCCACTGCCTCAACTCGGTGTGAATCTGCATGTCCTAGCTCACAGAACACTTCTCACTACCCGAGGACACAGGATAGGGAGGTTAGAAGTCATGGTGTAAGTTTTCATGGGGCCTCTGAAAGGGGGATGCCTGAAAGGAGGGCACCACCTTCCCGGCCTCATGATGCTCACAACATGCATTCCTTCCACCCTTCCACGTGTCACGATGGAAGAGGAAATTTTGTGAGGAGATCATGCTCTATCCCGTTTAGACCTAGGACCGTGACTACCTCAGTCACTAGATCAGGTCGGAAACGGCGATACAACATTCACCCATATTGGTGTTGTGGCAAAGTGGGACACTTTGCCGTCGACTGTTGGCATAACCCCTCTGTGCCAACGGCAAGGGCTTACCCACATTCACGGGACAGAAGTAGTCTTCCTGACAGGTTTTCTGAAGGAAGGCAGTTGCGTGCTTATGCTAACAGGAACCTAGGACCCAATATGATTTGGGTTCCTAAGGTAAAGTAATTCTTTCTTGCAGGGTAGTCTAGGTTCCCGTGAATATGATGGGAACTAGACAGTAGGTGGCTCAAGGCTAAATTGGAACAAGCGTCTGCAATAACATACATGATATCTATTTGAGCATACTCATATTGAGCTTCTAATATGTTCTACCTGTGGGACTAAGACGATGACTCTCAAAATCCCAGGTACTCATGATCAGTTCCAAGACTTGAGTCGTTTTCAATTGACAATTACATATATATACATATCTTTAAATACAGATACATCTTTGTATATACGTGTATGTATGCACATCCAAGGATAGGGTAACACGATGAATATAGACCTTAGACACACCATTAAAGAGTTATCGGAAATTCCACTGGTAGATTCGAGAACTAACGTCTGCAGGCATAAATCAATTCACTGAAACCTAACAAAGATACGTCGTTGGAAGACTTTCAAATTAACTTAGACAAACGGAAACCGTAAGAATCCCATTTAACTCGTCGAGCTTGACATTTAAGGAGAATCCCATTCTCGTCGAAGGATCAAGAAGAATCACATTTGAGGAAGCATTCCCGCCGACCCTTTATACACTTGGAATCTCGCCGACCCTTCAACTTCCTTAAGAATCCCGCCGAAGGTGCAAGCTACACAAATCCCGCCTCACTTCGCAGGAGATATCCCGCAAGAGCTCTTCCGCCGATTCTTCCCTTACCCGCCGACTCGCCGAAACCCGCAGGAAGCTCGTCGAATCATCTTCTCGCAAGTGCTCTTCCGCCGAATCTTCCCTTATCCGCCGACTCGCCGAAACCCGCAGAAAGCTCGATCATCTTCTCGCCGCAAGACTCTTCGCCGCCGTTTGTCTCGCAAGAGTCTCGTCGGATCCCGCACCGTCCTCGTTGTTTCCCGCAAGGTCTACACCGAAGGTCTTCCCAAAGGACGCTCAAGGAAGATCTCTCGCTGGAAGCCCACCAACTCATTTCCGTCTAAGCCTTTAGGTAACCTCTTCCTCACCCGTACTTGGACGTCATCACTTGTGACGCTTTCCTTTTGATTGATCATTAAAGCTTAGAGTAGGGCTTCTCTCTCTAGATCTGCAATGGCTCCAAGGACAACTGCTGGGTTGGTCACTGGTTGCGAGCTTGTTCGGACTGGGTTCTCTCACGCCTCGGACGAATTCCGCAACATCATTCTGATGCTGGAAGAGGCTGGGCTAACATTCGTCCTGGAGCACCCTTGCAAAATCCTAGACAAAGAGGTACTGGAGTTCTTCGCTACCGCAAGACTCCGAAATGGCGACTCACTCATCAAAAGCAAGGTGGCTGGGGCAAAGGTCAAGATGTCTGCCAGCAAGCTGACCCGCTTCCTGCAACTTTCTAGCTCTGAGCATGAGGACTATCTGGAGGATGATGACAAAACCAGAACTCTCTTATTCTGCGGTCTTCCACGAGGAACTCGGTCCATAAAGAGAAATGATATGAATGAAGAAGGGAAGCTCCTGTCTGACATAATTGGAAAGGTGCTCATTTGCAAGCCGGGCTCTCATGACCATATCTCAGCGGATATGTTCAAGATCCTGATAGCTATTGTCTGTCGTAAAAGGTTCAACTGGGTGGAGTTGCTGTTCGAGAAGATAAAGGACACCTTGGGCTCTCCGAGTTTTGGCCGCATCATAAGTCTATATCTAAATCAGCTAAATGGAGACAAGTTTGATATGAGTAAAGGTGTTCCTCTCCACTACTTGAAGAAGATGGACTCAAGTGTGTTTGACCGATGGGAGCGGCGTATTGGGCAGTCTGCAGTGGAAGAACAACAGGGAGTATCTCCAGCAGTCACCCCCAGTGAAATTCCTGATACTTTGTCGGCAGGAATCGAGGGGGAGCCTCTACCCCCCCCCCCCCATACTGATGTAGTATCTGACATCTCTCAGCTGGCCAGAGATGCTGTGGCAGATCTACACGTAGAAAGTGAACCTGAGCTGGAGCATGAGGAGGCCCTGAACCGAAACGATCAAGGAGCCGAAGCTACTGTGCTGGAGACTGCTGATAATGAGTCGGAAGAGGCTGCTGATATAGATGATTTCTTGGATGATGATGGAGAGGAAGACGGGAATGAGGGACATGAAGTATTGGAGGCTCCGGATCTTTTTGAACCTCCATCTGACAAGCATGCACTAGTGGAGGGGGAGTCAAATAAATCTACAGAGGCCGCCAGCATTCCTCCATTAGAGACTGTGCTTGTATCCAGCTCTACAGATGCATCTGCTGAAGGGCAAGGCCCACAAGTGCCTCCGGCTCTTCCATTACGAGATGAGCTAGCCACTCACACTGTAAATGTCATTCAGGGCATTGTGAATGAACTCAAAGCCTCCTTTGATGAAGCTCAGAGTAAACTGCTGCACAGAATTAAGAAGTCTGAAAATCTCATGCTCAAGAATATGGTGGAGATCAACCATAAACTGGATAAGATGGAGAAGAAGTTTGAAGAAAAGTACACTGAGGCCGGCCAAGCTATCACACTTCTCATGGCCGGATTGAAAACGAACACTGATACTCTTGCTGTAGTAAATCAGAATGCACATGTTGTAGCTAACAACATTCAAAAGTTTGACGGTAATATGGTCACTCTCAACGCCAATCAGCAGGCCTTGGTCACTGAATTCTCCCGAACCTCAAAGCATATTGATGACTCGCTGCACTCATATGCCAATTCCATCGCGGTCGAAGCCAAAAAGGGGGAGAAAGAGTATCTAGCTAAGATGGCCGAGCTTCAAGAAATCATGATCACAAACTTCAAACAGTCAAACAAATATGTCCATGAGAGCTGCTGGTGGATGCTCCAACAGGCGTTAGGCGCGTTAGGCGTCGTTTTGCCTGAAAACCCTGCAGGTATTCATGCTCCTGAGACTTCTATGGCTGCTGCGAGAGTAAGTGCTGCTGAGGGAATAGGTGCAAGTGCTGCAGATGTTCCCATAAGTGAAGCTGATGCTAGGGCTATTTCCAAAGCTAAACTGATGAGCATGTTTGACCAAGAGGCCCTAGCAAAAGCCAGGGGCAAGCAAAAAGCTCAAGAAGGGACCTCCAAGGAGACACAGGCTGAAAAGAGAACTCGACTGAGTGAGGAGGAAGTAAGAAATGAAAAGTGGAGTCCAGTTTCAAAGAATATCATCTTGGACACCTTCTGGCTACAGGAACGGGGGGAAATCAATCGAAAGGAGGTATACAGCCAGTATGAATGGGAGATGCATAAGACGTATGAAGCGAAACGAAACATCTTCTTCAGAAACAACACAGATGCAGATAAAGTTCCTCCTCCCAAATATTACCCGAAGCCTAAAGAGTACATGGAGAGACAAAGGAAGAAGTTTTTGGCGCAAAAACTCAAGGATGACTTAGCTAAGGAAAGATAGTCAACAACTTGTAGCTTGTCATTCTCTCCTAAGAATATTTAATGCTTGTTGTTATGATATGAACAATTCTGAGATTATATATATATATATATATATATATATATATATATATATATATATATATATATATATATATATATATATATATATACATTTGTATTTGAATATGTGAATGACTCAAGTCCCGATCTGGTTGTTTATATTCTCTTATGCTGCATGTTTAACTTCTGAATGCTGTTTTTTATTATTTGACTAGTGTTATTCATCTTAGCTAGTAGGGTTTTGGCTTCGTCAAATAGGGGGAGATTGTTGGGTATTGTATCCACAATCACCTGGATTTGAGGAAGCCACCTGTCAAGCTAAGATGAATTCACAATGTATTTGATGAAACTTCTTATGTTGTGCTTGCAGTTCTTCCACGCTAAGTGCACACCAATGTCAGGGTGCAGTAGGTCAATATACACGGGTCTGCACGACGTAATCCCTCGTTGAGCAGATCAGTGTGTTGGCCTACGTGTACTCTCTCTATTGGAGTGCACTTACTTTCAAGTACAGGGCCGTGTTTATGCAAGAGAAGACAAGGAGCAAGGATGGGTCAAGGGACAGCTCTTGGGTGGAAAGACGAAAATTCTTCTAAGTAAAAGTCGACGAGAATCACCAAGTGATTCTCGCCGATTCGGCGAGAATCACTAGTGATTCTCGCCGAATCGTCGAGAATCATTAGTGATTCTCGCCGACTCCAACCGGCTACCTCAAAATGGTGCCAAGTTAGATTCGGCGAGAATCACTGATGAATCTCGCCGAACCCGTCGCTGAGCAGGTCATGAATACCAAGTGAAAATCGTTGAGAATCAACAAGGGGATCGTCGAGAATCACTAGTGATTCTCGACAAATCGTCGAGAATCGTTAACTGATTCTCGCCGATTCGTCGAGAATCACCAATGATTCCCGACGAATTTTACTTGGCGTTTTCTCTGGATGCTGCTGGACCAGATTCTGCCGCTGGACTATTTTGAACCGGATTTCGGGTGTCTACGTGTGGGACCCACAACGGTCATATTGTATGGGTCTACAGTGTATAAATACATGGGTATTTTTGAACAGTAGGTGGGAAGAAAATAAGAAATACGCGAGCACGGGAAAACCCTAAATCGTCACTTCCGCTCCGCCGTCGCCATCGCAGCTCGCGATAAGTTGGTCGCCGCTGTTGATCGCTTCTCTTCCCGATCTCCGGTGACAGAAGCTTAGCAAAGCTTTGAGTCTCACGTGTCTATCCAGAGATCTCTTGTCTCTCGATTTGTTGATCGGGAATAACTTCCCCGTCCGAATCGATCGAGACGACCGATCCTCGTGTGACCGTTGGAAGACCAAGCTAACTTCGCTACGAAGATTGGATCTCTAAGTTCAGCAGCCGCTCATCATCATAGCCGCCGATCCCGAAGCAAGCCGCCGCTCTTCTTGCCGCCGCCAGTTCCGGGGAGATCCTTTCCAAGAGAGACCAAGGTTGTAGACTCTTCGTTAACTTCACGAACATGTCGTCTAACGAAGAGGAACACCGTAGTCTCCAAACGAAGTTTGTATCTCGTGCACATTCTATTTTACATTTGTTGTAAAGGAACGATTGTTCCGCGTTGTAAGGGTTGGGTGCAAACCGATTTGTGGGATTGTTGACTCCTACGTGTGGAAGGGTTCCTTCCGTTAGTGCCGGGATTGGATTTCAATCCTGTTGGAGAAGAGACCGAGTCGTCCCTTGTTGGGAGATAGGTCGAAGGGGGAAAGTGGATGTACCCAAGTCGGGGAACCACTATATATTGCCTGTGTTTTCTGTGTGCTGTGCTGTTTATCTTTATTATGCAGGTACTATTATAAATTCCGCAAAAGCGCTACACGTCACCTATTCCCCCCCATAGGTGCACATAGTTGACACTAGGTGGACTTTCATGCTTGGGCTCGTCGAGAGACCGGGAAGTCGATGAATTTTGCTCTACGAGGTGTCGAGATAGGGTACACTGCCTGAGATATGGGCATGTCTATGGTCGTGTTGTGCTTCGTCGAGAGCTCAGGGAGTCGACGAAATGCGCTCAACGAAGTGTCGAGATAGTCAACACGACCTGGGACACGACCGTGTCTAAGGCCGTGTCGTGCGCGTGTTCGACGAATTTTTCCATGAAGTCGACAAGAAGGCAGTCGACGATCGTCGTGACTTCGAACACGACCTGAGACACGGGTGTATCCTAGGCCGTGTCCTGCTCAGGTTGTTGGTTGGACCGTGTGAGGGGATAGTTACGGCCTGGAGCCCAGGAGTGTTCGTGTTGGACACGAGCATATCACATGTGACATGGGCGTGTCGAGTACCCGTGTTCTCCTCGGGTTGTGTTTGGTCCTGTGTCGATGGAGGAATACGCCCAGGCACACGGGCATGTACTGCATGACACGGGCATGTCAACTTTAACACGGGCGTGTTTAGATCCCGTGTACTTTTCTGGGTGCGATGGTTTCGGCATCGATTGAGGCACACGGCCTTGGACACGGGCGTGTCGTAAGCCGTGTTCGGCTCAGGTGTTTTGGTTTTAAGTTCGGATCGTGGCCGTTCATTTCCTTCTAGTGAGATCTGATGGTCCAGGGCTTTCCTTGCTGAGTTATGTCCGGGAATATGGTTTGGAAACCCTCATTCTTTATCAAGTACTCTCTTTCTGAGTTCTAGAGAGAAGGGAGAGCAAAGAAGAAGGTGAACGAGAGATCCGGATGCCGGAGAAGTTTCGGAGCCCCAAATCGCGAGCCGAGTCCAGATCCGCGGAGGCAAGTCCATTGCGGTGGTTTTCATTCGGCTAAGTTTCCATGGCTATGAAGAGGGGTCGTAAGGTAACGACACTTCTCCTCTTGGTTTTAGGATGCGTGTTTAGCATCTTTTCTTTCAAGCTTTTGGGCACCAAATCTCTTAAATGAGAGGGGTTTGGGTCGCCATGGTTCAAGAGGAATTTCCTGATTGATTGAGTCCATCCCCAACATGCTTTTGCATTAGAGATCCGCTCCATTAATTTATTAGGCATTGTGGGTGAAGCCATGGATGTGACCCTTAGTCCGACTCGGTGATGTTGTATTCGAGCTTTAAGGATATTGTAGAAAACTGTTGCGACAAGATGTTGTTTGTGATGTTTGCGTTTTCCCCCTTTTCTCAAGTGAGTATGTGTAGCTGGAAACGGACAAGGTTAGATCCGCAATGGCGGTAGATGGTTTCCTTGGTGGACAAGGTTAGCTCTGCATTGGCGGTAGATGGTTTCCTTGGAGCACGGGGACGTTGCAGTACAAATGAGGGATTAGGGTGGGAATGGTATTGGATTGTGATGTGCTAAGGCGCGGCTGTGTCTCCGTGGTCGGCTGGCTATCCCGTGACGTGCAAGTCATGTGTGGAGAGTGTCCTGGCGAGACTAGTACCCTTCTGTGAGACTGACGAGAATGCCAAGCATGGGGCAAGCCCGGGCAATGAGGTCAAGAGCGGGTGGGGTCCAACAAGGGTTCTTAGAATCGGTCAGTGTGTTAGATGGAATCCTGACATGAGAAGTCAGAGCTTGCAGGCAAGCCCGAGTCTAATACCATGAGCGGGTGGGGCCATGGCAAGAGTTCCATGTGTCGACTTGTATGCCGTTAGGGGAATTGCAGTGCCCCTTTTTGTTTGTGGCTTAACGTCAATGGGGAAAGTGAAAGTACCCAGATGATTGATGATGTGCTAGATGCATACGCGATACGGTGCCTTGGGTTAATCCCGAGTTTTGCATACATGCTGTATAGTAAGCCCCTTTTTATTATATGCTCAACATAATAAATATGCATGTTGTTTGAGACATCCAAGCCTGTTCTTTTAGTACTTTACTTGTTTATGTATATGGTATACGAGTGCTGACTTGCAGGTTGGAGGGGTACCCTGGGGTCCGTTAGGGGCGGCCGGGAGGAGATTTGTTTGTTATACAGTTTGAGGTCAAGCTTTGCTGACCCACGTTACAACCAATTTTTTTACAGGGCAAGGATCGCAAGCGGGAGCTAGCTCGCCACCCAATAAGGCCTAAGACTCATGAAGTGTTTCCAATTTTGCGCTATCTATATTTTTGGTGGATCTGTATGTTTGATGCTTTTATTTTCCGACTTGCATACCGAGGTTGTCTAGGGGTGTTTGTGCACACTATTATTGATGTTAACTTTTTGGAGTTTGGACTCTCTGTTGTTGTAAGGCCATAAGGTAGTTTTGATACTCTTGTGTATGTGGATAACTTCTAGTCTTATTTGTTGTTTCTGTTGTTATATGATATTGAGTTTTGAGATTGGGTAGTTATATCATCTTTTAATGCTAAAGTTGTGGCGTCTGTATGTTTTGGGGCCCCGGGCGGACCCATATTATACGATCATTACAGGGGAGGTGTTACACAAGATCCTCATCGTATAGGTTTGTATGGGCACTCCTATACGATGAGTTACTTTATGTTAAACCGATCCTTAACTTATAAGCTTGCAAGAGCATTCTTTTAAGTTAAGTAACTTTCATGTTGTAGTTACTTATACTTGATGGTTTGTTATAGCTCATGTAGAACTGCTAGATTAAATGTTGTTAATCATATTATACCTAAATCCACCTACTTGTACCTGTTTTTATCACTTATTATATATTGGACCCTTGTCCCTTTCTCGGCCCGGTGCCGAGGAGTCGTCGGGGGAGCGGATGTGATAGCCACTTAGTCTTTTTGACTAACGGTTGCTACGTCTTCCTTTTTAGGAGGTCACCCTGTAGGTAGAGGAGCCGCAGACTTTGCAGCATGACAGCCAGACCAGGACGATAGGGCCTTAAGGGACGGTGTCGTCACTACCGTCGGTTACCGGTATTAGTTTTGTGAGCGATTTGATGTAGCCCTTTTGGGCATATGTTAACTGTACTCTGATACTTGGTAGAAGCTTATTGTAGTTTCTCTATTTTGATGTACTTGGAGTATTATGCTCTGTGTGGATTTGACTTTTAGTTTATATTTTGGTTGGGTTGGCATATATTGATATTAGTTGTAGCCGACAGAATAGGCGTCTTGTGGTATAGGTTAGCCCGTGTGCTAATGCTAACGCAAGGCGGCTGTTTTGGGCATAAGACCCCCTTCATGCCGTGTTTGGGATCCGAGAGGGGGGTCTTACAAATGGTTTCAGCTTGCCACGATCCTCAACTACAGAAGTCATTAAACAATAGTACCACCCCCGTTTGATTAGTCAGTTTGGGGACAACTGACTTAGCTGAAGTAGTGGTGTGCCCATATGTAATTCACACTAAGTATGTCAAACTTTGACCTTAAGGTTAGCCAACCTAACCATACGGTTGTATTCTACGTGTAGATTCCAGTGCACGATGAGCCGATGGGGGGCACTCCCGCCCCTTCCATACCCACTCAGTTCCAACAATCAGAGTTGGGACCGACGCTCACGACCATCCTGGATGCCTTTAGATCACAACAGACTCCAGTACAACAATAGGCTCCAGGCTCAAACTAGCTGAGCACTTTCCGGGCTCTCTCCCCTCCTGCTTACCTTGGGACAGAATCGGTTGTGTGCACTGAAGAATGGCTCGACACGGTGCAGGAGCTATAGCGTGGATCCGGCCAAGGTGCGTGTCGTGAAGGAGTGGTCACCCTTGAAGTCTGCAGCCGATGTGCGGAGCTTCCTTGGACTTGCCGAGTACTGCCGCAAGTTCGTAAAAGGATTCTCAAAGATTTCCCTTCCTCTTACTTCCTTGACAAAGAAAGGTGTGCCAGATGAGTGGACATCCCAATATAAAGCTGTGTTCCAAGAGCTGAAGGATAGACTTACCTCCGCCCCCATCCTAGCACTTCCGTCTGGGAAGGAAGGATTTCAAGTTTACACCGATGCGTCTTATCAAGGGATGGGAGGGGTACTGATGCAGCATGGCCATGTAATTGCCTACGCCTCAAGACAGTTAAAGAAGCATGAAATCAATTACCCGGTTCATGATTTGCAATTGGGAGCAATGGTATTCGCCTTGAAGGTCTCGAGACATTATCTATATGGCGTCCACTGCGAGATTTTTTCAGACCACAAAAACTTAAAGTACATTCATACACAGAAGGAATTGAACTTGAGACAACGACGGTGGTTGGAGTTTCAGTGCGATTATGAGTTCATCCTGAACTACCACACCAGAAAGGCGAACTCGCTGGCTGATGCATTGAGCAGAAAAGTACCGGACTCAAGCTCAGAGTCTCGGTTGATGAGCATGGAGTTAGCTCGGGTGCTCGAGGAGATGGAGATTACTTTGGTGTATAATGTTCCTTCGGAGGAGTATACGGATTACTTGACAACCATGAGCATAGTTTGCGATATCCGGGACCGAATCCGGGTAGAGCAAGGAAGGGATGCATCTCTGGCCCCGGCAATCAAGTCAATCGAAGATGGGACTATCGACGAATACACACTAAAAGATGTCCTCGTTTATTTTCGCGGTCGGCTCTACGTTCCCAAGGCCGTTAAAATCCGGGAGGATATCTTGAGAGAGGCACATTGCTCTCAGTATTCAGTGCACCCGGGTATTGGCAAGATGTACGCTGGCTTACGGAAGACCATGTGTTGGCCGGGAATGAAGAAAGATGTCAGATACTATGTTACACATTACGAGGCTTGTCAACGGGTGAAGGCGGAATGCAAGACCCCCGGTGGTTTGTTACAATTTTTTCCCATCCCCGAGTGGAAGTTTGAGGATATCTCCATGAACTTCGTCCATGGGTTACCTCGCTCACGCTCAGGGAATGATTCAGTGTGGGTGATTGTTGATCGCCTGACACAAGTAGCCAGGTTCATCCCTATGAAGAAAGAGGCTCACGTGGATGTGTTGGTACGCCTCTTTGTGGAGCAGTTTGTACGGTACCATGGAGTGCAAAAGACAATCATTTTTGACCAAGATGGTCGGTTTAGCTCCAAGGAGTGGAAGGCGGTACAGGCGTATTTGGGCTCACACCTTACCTTTAGCACCGCGTTTCATCCTCAGACGGATGGGCAGTCTAAGAGGACCATCAGGACATTGGAGGACCTGTTGAGGTTGTGTGTGTTGGATAGAGGTGAGTCGTGGGAAAGGCTCTTACCCCTGGTAGAATTCTCCTACAACAACAGTCATCAAGCTAGCATCGGCATGGCACCCCATGAAGCCCTTTACGGAAGAAGGTGTAGAACCCCCTTGTCTTGGGTGCAAGATGAAGACCCGAAGATTTAGGGAATTGAGTATATTGATGATACTGATGCGATGGTTAGACTAATACGGGATCACATGTTGGAGGCTCAAAGTCAATGAGCGAAGTGTTATAATGAAAAGCATCGGATGGTGGAGTTTCAAGTGGGTGATAAAGTTTTTCTGAACATCCGGCCGATGTATGGAGTGTCACGGGTGCGTGGAGTGGAAAAGCTCAGCCCAAGGTATGTTGGGCCATACACTATACTGGAAAGGATTGGCCCTTTGGCCTATCATTTGGAGTTACCGCCTGAGATAGAGAATCTTCACGACTTGTTCCATGTGTCATCACTTCGAAAGGCGCTGTTGCATCCCGATCAATATATCCCCACCACTGATTGTGCAGTGGAGACTGATAGGTCTATGCGACTAGAGCCGGTGCGGGTCGTAGACAACGAGACAAGAATTTTGCGCCGGAAAAATTTTCCTTTGGTGAAAGTGCTGTGGTCTAATTATGGAAAGGAAGAGGACACATGGGAGCCGATGGACTTGATGCAAAAACGGTACCCGGAATTATTTCCTCAAGGTAATTTTGTTAAAAAGCATATTTTATCTTCTGTTATGCTTTTCTCCCTATAGCCTTAGCCAGATTTCGGGGACGAAATCTTTTATTTTGTTTATAGAATTTATAACGTCCTGATTCGCATTATTCCCCTCGTGCGCATTTTTGAGTCTGGAGAGTTGACTTGGGCTCAGAGAAGTGCTGGCAGCGGGGCCGCACTTGTAATTGGGAGGAGAAATCAGTCCAGAATAGGACACGGGTAGAGACATGGGCGTGTCCCTACGCATGTGTGTGTGCCCAGCTCTCGAGTCGACGACTCGATTATGTCCAGAGAAGGACACGGGTAGTGACACGGGCGTATCACTACCTGTGTGCATGATGACACGGTAGGGATACACCGTGTCCCTACCCGTGTATGTACAACCTGTGTTCCCGAGAAGGATACGAGTAGAGACACGGGCGTGCTCCTACCCGTGTCTATACAACCTACTCTCAAATCGATGGCTCGAGTTTTCCCAGAGAAGTACATGGGGAGTGACACGGGTGTGTCACTACCCGTGTGAAGATTACACGGGTAGAGACACGGGCGTGTCCCTACCCGTGTGCGTCGAGTTGAATCGACAAAGTGTACCCTGAGAAGGACACGGTTAGAGACACGGCCGTGTCCCTACCTGTGTGTGTCAAGTTGAGCTCGATGAGGCATGTCCAGAGGAGAACATGGCCACAGAACATGGCTGTATCATGTGGACACGGGTAGGGACACAGGCGTGTCCCTACCCGTGTTTGTGTATCGAAACTTCAGGTAACCACATGTAACGCTTCTCCCGAGCAGGATACGGTTAAGGACACGGGCGTGTCCCTACCTGTGTCACTTTTCACTTATAAGGGATGTGAAAACCCTAGCCATTTTCACTCCTCATTCCAACCCTTTTTCCGGGAGAAACTGCTGTAGAGAGGGAGAAACTGCTGGAGCAAGTCCAAGAGGAGAAGAACCGCCGCCGTCGAGGAGAAGAAGATACCATCGCGAAGAGTTACAAGATCCTTGGATGGAAATGGTGGAAACGCTGGAAATGAGGTGAGCTTCCTCCCCTCTTCCTTGGTGCTAGATCTGTAGATATCTCTAGGTGAGATGTTGACTCAAAAGAGTCTAGACTTGCGAGATGATGATTTCCCTAAGAAGAGGTCGTTCTAGGGCTTGTGCTCTAAGGATAGTGGTGTCTTCAACCTCTCCAACCTTCTATGTGAAGATGGGGGAAGGTTCTGTGAAGAGAAATGTCCTCATGAGGGTGAATAAGGGAGGAGGAATTTATGGAGGTGATTTTGGAAGATCGTCTTGAGGAGGAAGATGAACCGATGTCATTCATTCCGCCTTAAGATGCGTGCAGAATCTATGCACTGCACGCAGCGACCTTCTTGGCCATTTTCAGGTGTCATATGGCTAGAACTGGGCTCTTCACTAAACAGAAAAGTTGAAGTCCTTGAAAATACCTTTCCAACGAGTAGTTGCGCGACTTCAGGCGAAGTCTGTAGCCACAGCATAGTCGGAACGAATTTGACGTCCGACAAACCCTGCAAGTAGAAATTGTGTTCTGTACGTAGTGGACTTTAAAGCCGATTTCAATTGTGATGCTGTTGAATCTGTGTTATGGTCTAAACATGAAAGTAGTAACTCATGGAAAGATCTTTCCATCGAGGTGTTACACGACTTCACCGGATTCCTGTAGCTTCGGGAATCTCCGGACGAAGTTGCCGCACAGATTTATTCTGTAATTAAAATTCTAGGATGGAGTAGAGTCGGGTTTGGACTCGGTGGGGATAATGCAGTAAATTAACTTGAGGTTGGGTGAACTCTTTTATGTTGACCGTCATAGTTATATGAACGATGAAGTTGATAATTGGATCCCACATAATTGATTTGTGAAATGAAGCGTACTCGAACGAAACGATTTGGTAGAAATTGGTAAACCAATAGAAATGCGCATCATATTAATAATGTGTTGAAATCATTTGGAAATGAAATGTAGGATGATAATCTATGGCCATGTGATTGATTGTTTAACTGAATGAATTTAGTAGTCCAATGCTTAGAGTGGCAGCTCCCTTCGTATAACATTGTGAAAGGGTGTAAGTGTGAGTGTTGACCGCACTGAGTTGGTTAGTGTTGAGATGAGTTATAAATGGACAGTTGTGCTTGGTCCTCGATGCTTATTTCCCGGGGCTCCATCCGTGCCGAGTGGACGGTTGGGCTTGGTCCTCGTGCTTTCTTCGAGGCTCCTTCCGTGCCACGGTGATGTTGAATTGCATGTGGCTATAGTCAACATGTGTTGTCGTAATCCTGGGTTAAGGATAGTGTGGCAGGTCTACGGGCTCGCCAGTCTTCACACCGACGGGAGTTGATAGTTAGACTTTGGGAGGTTGGGCTTGGTCATCGGTGTTCATGTCCCGGGGCTCCTTCCGTGCCAAGTGAACGGTTGGGCTTGATGCTCGTGCTTTCTTCGAGGCTCCTTCCAGGTAACACAAGGCCAGTTCGGGGATTTGTTCTCGGTGCACATCTACCCGAGACTCACACTGGGCCATAGTACGCGAGGGGGGGGGACTCCGCTATTGTGTTCTTAGCATTGAGGTGTACGGAGGCCTAAGTGAAGCAGTGTGGATGCCCACTCAGTAGTAGAGAAGCCCACTCTACTATCGCCGCCTGGCCATGGCGGTTGATGCCTGAGAGGTTAGCTACCTGCTCGAAAAGTGGGAACTACAAGTCTGTGTTGACATAGCGGTTACATGTGCGTGATCATGTGTGAGTCATTGCAATGCATACATACCATTACATTACATTGCACAAACAGGATCCTCATCATATAGGTTTGTGTGGGCACTCCTATACAATGAGTTACTTTTTGTTAAACCGATCCTTAACTTATAAGCTTGTATGGGCATCCTTATAAGTTAAGTTACTTTCCTGTTGTAGTTACTTATACTTGATGGTTTGTTATAGCTCATGTAGAACTGCTATATTAAATGTTGTTAATCATATTATACTTAATCCACCTGCTTGTACCTGCTTTTATCACTTATTATATATTGTACCCTTGTCCCTTTCTCTGCCCGGTGCCGCGAAGTCACCAGAGGAGCGGATGTGATAGCCACTTAGTATTTTTGACTAACAGTTACTACATCTTCCTTTTTAGGATGTCACCCCGCAGGTAGGGGAGCCACAGACTTTGCAGCAGGACAGCAAGGCCAGGACGACAGGGCCTGAAGGGACGGTGCTGTTGCTACCGTCGATTACCGATGTGAGTTTTGTTGAGCGATTTTATGTATCCCTTTTGGGCATATGTTAGCTGTACTCTGATATTTTGTAGAAGCTTGTTGTAGCTTCTTTATTTTGATGTACTTGGACTATTAAGCTTTGTGTGGATTTGACTTCTAGTTTATATTTTCATTGGGTTGGCATATATTGATATTGGTTGCAGCCGGCAGAATAGGCGTCTTATGGTACAGGTTAGCCTGTGTGCTAATGCTACGGCAAGGAGGCTGTTTTGGGCATAAGACCCCCTTCGTGCAGTGTTTTGGGATCCGGGAGGGGGTCTTACATCTCCCATGGGAAGGTGTCCAAGGTCATAACAAACCAGTGGACAAATTCTCAGCCTCTGTTGAGGTGATTTGGCCACCCAAATCCACAAAGTGCACTTTTGACCTAAATACCCCTTTTAGGGCAAGACTATGGTCTAATTATTTCCTTATCAAATCGACTCCCAATGAGGTAAAATTTTTTACAAAACCTCAAGGTGACCCTAAGGGCCGCCCACCCAAATTTGGGAGGGTCCTGAGGTCATTAGGTCTTCTAATTAATTTATCATAGGATTATTAAATAATTTCAAAAACTACAGAAAAATTATCTCCAAAAATTCCCATTTTTGGACAGGACCAAGGTATAGTTAGGGTGACTCCTTGTCCAAATTTCAGGTCAGTTTGACAAGGGATGAAGTGGGGGAACTCATTTTACTTTCTGTCTAACCCTAGGTATTGACCCCAGCAAAATGAGTGCCCTGGTCAAACCAAGCAAACAAATTGGTTCAAACTAATTTTAAAATAAAGTACAATTTTGCTATTCATCACTTTTCCTGTAGGTGAACCTAGGTATTTTTTAATAAATTGGAACATTAAATACAATTTTTGTGACAAAATGAAATAATATGAAATCATATCCTATAGTTTAAATCCATCTCCAGCACGAATCTTAAACCGCATCTAAGGGTGGCTGGGTCGTCTTGTAGCTCCAGCCGATAGCCAGGATCATCAGATCCTGGAGCCACTTACAGGCCAATTTCCCGGCCATCCGGCCGCATCCTTGGCCGGCCACCGCCACCACCACCTCCGTTGAGGTGGTGGCTATTGCCTGGAGGCGGCACAACCGCAGGAGGGGCGGATTCCGGCGATCCCGACGAGTTCATTTATGCGGAAAAACCAGGAGAAAACTTCTCCTGATCGGGCTCAATTGAGCCCGAAACTTGGTCCTAAAAATTCCTATGATCTACCCATAGAGAGAGAGGAAGGGGAGGAACTTGCTTGCGGCCTAGAGATGCGTCGATCGTCGGGATGCCATTGGTGGTGGAGGAGTCACTGTAGTTCTGCAACTGTACAGTGAAGTTGCTCGGGATCGCCAGGGCAACGGTGGAAATGAAAGCTTGGATCCAGTGAAGTTTTTAAAACAATAAAATTGGGAAGTGGGGTGGTCATGGCATCAATGCCATTAATGGACATGAATAGCTTGGATCAGCCATGGTGGTGGGGAGGCGAATTGGGCTCAATCCAGAAAGGAAATGGCTGGAAACTTGTCCTCTTCCCTAGAGGAGTTGAACCTAGCCCTTAATGGAGGGAGAAGAAGGGCCTTCCTTCATGGCACCATTAATGGCCATGAATAGGATTTCTCAACCATGGTGGTTCTGAGCATCCTGTCAATGAAAAGGGCTGGAAAAGCTCTTGATCTTCTCAGAGCTGTTAGGGGAAATGAAGTAAGCAAAGAATAAGGGCCCTTGGCTTCCCTATGTCATGATTGCCTTCACCTCCTTTTCTCTCTCCTCCATTAAAGAAGAATTTGTAGTTTTCTCTCTCCTGTCCTTCATGGTCGAATTATATCATGGCACTACCCTAAATACATCCCACTAAGCTATTAGAAAGTGGTTAGGGAGTGGTTAGCCCAAGTGGCTAGGGGCTTGAGCATGGGTTAGCCCTTTTTGAGCTAAGTTTGAACTAATCTAGACTAGGGTTGACCTAGGTCAATTTGACCTTTTGAGTTGTCATCATTGGGTCCTTGGTGATCCATTGGACTCCCCTAAGGTCTAGGTAGGGTTCGGTAAGGTTGACTTGGCATCTTGGAGGTCACTTGTCCCTTAGTAAGGGCACTTTGACCCCTTTGGGGCTAGAGTTGACTTGGGTCAACATAGCCACTAAGGTTGACCCCAATGGGTCCTTGGTGACCCATTGACCTCACTTTAGGGTTAGAAGGGCATGGGTTGGGTCCACTTCGCTAGGGGAAGGTCAATTGACCCTAAGTAGGCTAGTTTGACCAATTTAGGTTTATGGTTTACTTAGGTCAACTTAACCACTTTTACTGCCCACAGTGGGTCCTTAGTGGCCCTATGGACTACCCAAGGTGTTAGGGGTGTTGTGGTGGGGTCATGGGATCATGTTGTAGCCCTAAAGTCAAACCTTAGGTCTAAATGTTGAGGATGAGCTATAGGCAAACCAAGGTGATTTTTCACCTTCGGCATTGCCCACTTGGTTAGAGCTTCTAATGGTTTTGTCTGACCTAGTCATGACAAAACAAAATCCTATGGCTCTAGTTATTTGAGGGATGTTACAGAAGGAGGAGTGGGTCTTCATGATACCTTGGGAGGGATGTCCCAAAACTTCTTGTTCATTATCATGGGCGCTCCGAGCAGCTACAATGTTATCTTCAGATGTCCACTTGTCAGCATCTTTTGATGCATACCCTCCTCTTACCACCAATTATTGAAATTCAATAGCGAGGGAGTGCAAGTCCGGATTCAGGGAGATCCTAAGGCAGCAAGATAGTGCTATATCACAACTGTCAAGACAATTTGGTGGATGGGAGAAGCGGAGCAGCTCGAGAAGGAGATGGAGGAGAAGGCCGGGCTAGAGGATGCTGAAGAAGTTGAGAAGAAAGAGATCGTTCCCCTGTGTAGGAAGCCCAAGATAGTGCAGAATGGAGAGAAGCTAAAGATGGTGGATCAGGAGAAGATCAGGAGCTGTACCCAGGATAACATCGATATCTTTGTCTAGGATACACAACTGATATGCCAAGGCTCGAGGCAGGCATTGCTTGCCATCATCTCAATCTTGATCCCAATGTCCTCCCAAAGCATCAGAAGAAGAGGTACGTGACGACCAAGCTTGCTGAACCAATCAGAGTTGAAGTGGAGAATTTAGTGAAGGCAGGTTTTGTATTGGACATCTAGTAGCAAGGCGGGGTCTCCAATGCTGTGATGGTTAAGTAGGGGGAGGGAGGTGGAGAATGTTTGTCAACTTCTCTTTAATGAATTAAGCATGTCCCAAAGACTGCTACCGCCTACCTCGAATCAACGCACTGGTAGATTCAGTCATTGTTTTTTCTGTGATGAGTTTCTTAGATTTTTTTTGGGTTACCACCAAATTAGGATGCACCCTTTAGATGTTAAGGACGTTTCCTTCATCACGGTTGATGGGTGATATAGCAGCAAAATGATGTCGTTCGGGATAAAAATATAGGAGAAACATATCAAAAGATGATGGATAGGGTGATTAAGGAGAAAAAGGAGAGGAAACTTAAGGTCTTTGTAGATGACCTGATGGAAAAAGCAAAGACGTAGAGTCTCACCTAAAGGACCTAGCGGAGATGTTTGCCACCTTGAGAAATTACAAAATGAGACTTAACCCCCTGAAGTGCATTTTTGGGGTTGGAAGCGAAAAGTTTCTGGGACACCTTATCACTCTCTTGGGGGTAGAAACCAACCCAGATATGGTTGTAAGACCCCCTTCCCAGAACACAACACACGGCATAAGGGAGTCTCATTACTAGAAAAGCTGCCTTGCGGTAGCGTCAACACATTGTTTGACCTGTACTACAAGACGCCTATTCTGCCGGCTCTCATAAATATCACCCATGCCAACCCAACATAAAGAAATATACAGAAGTCAAAATCCACACTAGTACAAGTCCAAAAGAAAGACACGGGTAGCTATATAGCTCCTGAATATATATCAGAGTAAAGTGCCCCAAGGGCTATAACATATAGTCTATATCAATCTCACATGATTAACCGACGACTGCGAGGGTATCGTTATATCAGGCCCTGTCCCCCTAGCCTGACTACCCTCCAGCATAATGTGCTGCTATTGCTGCTCTATCCACTTGGTGTCCTCCTAAAAAGGTAGTCATAGCAACCGTTAGTCATAATGACTAAGTGGCTATCTCATCTTTTCTCCCTGGCGGCTCTTAGGCATCGGGCGGTAGAAAGAAGGAAAGGTACAATATATGTATATAAACTGTAAGTACAAGCAAGAGGTATATCTCTACTTATCATAAGAGTAATAATAGCCGTGTAAAGCAAATAATAACATCATTCTACACTAGAAGTACTGTAAGAGTAAGAGCGGTCAACTGCCAGCATATTCTTCTACAACAGAAATAGAGCTTAACTTATAAATATGCACATACAGATTTATAAGTTAAAGGCCGGCTTAACAGAAAGTAACTCATCATATAAAAGTTCCCATACAAATTTATATGATGTGAATCTTATACAGTGCAATGCAATGTAATGATGGTTTATGATGAACTCATGTAACTCACGCACTCTGTTTTGCTATGTGAAAATTGTCCTTTTGTTCCCATTTTTCGAGCAAGTAGCTAACCTCTCAGGCATTAACCTTTGTGGCCAAATGGTGACAGAAGAGCGGGCGTCTCCACTACTAGGCGTGTATCCACACTACCAGGCCTAGGCCTCCGTATGCCTCAATGCTAAGAACTCAATTGCGGAGCCCCTGCGTACTGTGGCACAGAAGGGTTGTTGGGTCGATGTTCACCAAGAAATAGCCCAACTGGCCTATAACGGGCACGAAAGTATCCTTTGGGAGCATATCACCAAAGCACCAAGCCCAACCATCCACTGGAACAGAAGGAGCCTCGGGAATGAGCACTAAGGACCAAGCCCAACCGCCCAAGGTCTATCTGTCAACTCTTGTCGGTATGACGACTGGCAAGCCCGTAGACCTGCCACACTTTCCTTTACCCAGAAGTATGAAACCGTGTGTCAACAAATACTACATGCAATTACACTTAGCCATGCCAACAAACATCCAAGGGCTCCAACCGAATCCCTTCTCATCATGCCAATCCCGTGCTCAAAAGCACGCAAGGACTCCACACTAAGTCTTTCATAATAAATTAACCATGCTCCAAGCACGCAAGGCCTACTTTAGCATGAGAGAATTGTAATACCCCAAAATTGGAAAACAGAACTAAAGGTAGTTATCACTAGGCGATTGTGAGTATCACTGGCGATACCATTGGACGAACTCAAGACTCTCAATGCACGCAACGCACTCAACGCTCTCGATGAATTGTTGAGTCGACTATCGCGTGGTTATAGTGGATATTGCTCATCGATAGTGGGACACTTGTCAGATGGCCGAAAAACGGTCGAAGAGCGGTGTTTTCTTGGGTCAAAGCGGTTACCGATGATATCGTCCAGGCGATAGTAGATATCACTCGGCGATAGCGATAAGTTTCACTTATCAGCTGAAATTTTGGCCTTTCATTCCTATTGAAGAGAGGATCATGTGGCTGGGATTAATCTCGAGGTCACTTAAGCAGAGAAGAGGTAAAGAGAAGACTCATTTCTCTTCACTCACTCTCTCTCCGTCCTTTTCATTTTCTTGGAAGAAAGGAAGAACAGGGGATGAATGCTGAAGCTTTGCAAGCTTGGAGAAGGAGATTTTGTTGTCGGAATCAAGAGCTAAAGAAAGATCCGTGAAGAGGAAAGTGAGGCGATCCTTTCAATCCGGATAGAATACTTGTTCATGACTCCAAAATGATCTACTAGGGTAATGATCAATCTTATTGGACAAGTGAAGTCCTACTTTGCATGTGAATGAATCTTCCACAAAAATGTGGAAAGAGGAGGGAATTCCGATGGGTTGATACGTGGTATCCCCGAGTAGTTTTGTATATAAAATCCAGAAATCGTAGTACAGAATAGGCATGTTGTATGAAGCCCATCCAAACAGGTTGTTCTGGATTGGTGATGTTTTAATTTACGTGCTGGAGTGTACTCCTAGTATAAATGGGTAGTTTATGGAGTCCAGGAATTGTGCTTGTGAATTCAGGAGCAGGAAGTACTAGGGATGCGATACATTAAAATACCCAGGAAATACCACCGTTTTTTGGATAACTGTGGATATCGTCGTGTGATAGTGGATATCGTCGGGAGATAGTGAATATTGCCAAGCAATAGTGGATATCATTGGAGATAGCTTTTTGTGAGCAAAACTTTGTGAAAGTCCAGTTTCTAGCACTGCATGAAACTGCAGGTTTTCTGGATAGATGTTCCAGTTATGGCTGAGTCTGGAGACAGAAAGAGATGATCTATTGTAAACGTCGGGAGATAGTGGATATCGCTAGAGATATCTCCCAGATAGTATTTTGATTATGAAGCTTGTCTATCGGAGATTGTATTGCTAGATTATGAGCAGTAAGTTTGGTACTCAGCTCTAATATCCATGAGAGCCAACTATTAAAAGTAACGTTTGTTATGTTTAATTCAATGGAAAGGTTATGTGACATGTGTCTATCCATTTAGCCAAGAATGCTCGACTTTCGGCTATGGCAGGGTGATTTGAGCAATGGTAAAAGGCTGAACCTGAACCGTCCTCGGGTCAGAGGGTTAATAGACCTAAAGTACGTGGCAATTACCATTGGTACGGTGACGAGTATTGGCTTTGTTCCGAACAATAATTATCATAGTTTACCTTCAGTCTTAGACTTTTGGATGGTGGTGGGGTTGGGTATTTCCAATAGACAAATAAGGTGCCCTAGTGCATGGAACGTTTGGCTGGTGAGGCAAACGTTTGTGATATATTAAATGGTGCTTAAGTTATAACTTCGTGATATATAGAATGGTACTTCAGTTGTACCTCTATGATATATATATATATATATATATGAATGCTATGCCCGCAGGGAAGGAATAATGCTATCCCGAGAATAAGGTAGGGTCATTATAAATTGTTCAGCTGAAGCTAATCGTTGCCTTATTTGCCACCTTGCTAGTTGAATGTCCCTGTGCAGGTGCTGGAGAGCCGAGTGGGAAATAGCAGGTTGCCTCCCTTTGATGTTATGTCGGCCCTCGATTTCCAAGCGAAGGGTTTTTATTATTTTCATGTATGGAAGGCCTGCGATCCAATGTTTGTAAACTACCTTTTTGAAGAACAATTGTGAGGTCTTAAAGCCGTACATTTTGGTGTATTTTGTAAACATTCCTAAGTGGTGTTTTATAGTGGACATTCGTGTTACTTGAGTTTAATTTAACCCATAATTCTTCCGCTAGAATGCTCTGAGTCAGGATTCTGTTGGGTCCGGCGTTCCTTCAATTGACCCGTGGCGCTTTGCTACTTATTTAAGAAATTAAGTAACGCCCTCTCCAACAGTCCGGGCTTTTGGTGCAGTTGGGTATGCGCTTGATCCTTCAATTGGTATCAGAGGAGGTTACGTGTTCAAGACTGGTGGGGGGCGCTATTTAATCCTGATTTTTTCCTTCTACCTGTGCAGGTCTGGCGAGTCAGGCAACCGTGGACATGTGGTAACCCCACCTCTGAGCCAGGTGGTCCATGTGGTAACTCCACCTCTGTGCTGACGGGTTGTGCTGGACGCCGGGGGGGGGGAATTGTTGGGTCCGGCGTTCCTTCACTTGACCCGTGGCGCTTTGCTACTTATTTAAGAAATTAAGTAGTGCCCTCTCCAACAGTCCGGTCTTTTGGTGCAGTTGGGTATGTGCTTGATCCTTCAGATTCGTTTGGTCTTTTTGATATTAACATGTAACTCCACTGACTGTTGATGAGTCCAAGTTATATACATATTTTTGGACTCAACTGAGCTAGTTTTCTCATTGATGCACTGCACTTTAGATCCACAATTGTACATATTTATTATTATGTCCATTCCATGTTAAGTTTTCTTTTGGCCCATTTTTAGTGTGATTCAGTATTTTTTATACTTTTGCCATACTTGGTGTTTTTTTGTGTATAGAGAATGTGGAATGCCCATTTTAGTGGCTCTTTTATTTTTATTGCAGGTACAAGGGTCGTGTGTGTGTTTCAGGATCGTATGGGAATGTTTTCCACCCAAGGGCCACTGATCGTGCGTTTTTACATGCATACGATCAGTGGACTCTTTGCGCATGATCGCTGGTCGTGCACTGTCTGTTCATCGAACCACAAACGGTAGAGGAATACTGCACACGATCATCAGATCTATAGTGAGCCACTGATCATGCGCACTATTCTCCATTTTTTCCAAGTTCTATCTGGGGCGATCACACTATAATTTGACATAGTGCGCAGGACCTTCGGTCGTGCGCCACTGCTCATGCACGTTTAATCTTTTTTTCTTATGTTCTGCCATTTCTAATCGCACGATCAGTGGATCCATTGCGCATGACAAGAGTTTATGCGCCACTGATCGTGCGTTCTATTTTTCTGCTGTAGTATTTAAACCCGTGCTCCGCGAATTAGGGCATCATCGCTTTCATTTTCCGCCGCGCTGCTTCGCGCGAAGTGCCATTTCTCACCCCCGCAGGTCCTCCAATCATCTCTACCCTCCGGGAAGCTTTCTCCGGCGATCTGAATCCATCTTCAACACTTCAAAGATTTTTCGGCCACCAGCAGTGTTCAATAGAGAACTTTTGGTGCAAGTCATTAGGGAAAAAGGGAGAAAAGATTGAAGGAAAGAGAAGACGATGGAGGAAGACAAGTGGATTAACAACCCATTTACCTCTAGAAGCAACCACGGTCAGAGTCGAGATGTAGACTGACAACCCACCACTCTGGCCAAGAACCACGGCCAGACTTTCCCCTTTTTTGATTTATTCTACCACTTCTCCTTAGTGGATTGTACTTTAAAGCTTGTAATGAACCTAAACTTGCTTTATTTGTCTATGAATGAAGTTTACTTGGGTTAGTTACATCCTCTTTTGTTAGCTGTGATGCACTCGCCTCCATTCACATCCACTCCACTCGCACACTAGAACCACTCTAGAAAAGGCTAGTGTTGGTGGATGTAGAGGTGATTGCGACCCTCGCACTCCACACGTGTTTTCATTCCATTCACTTTCTCTCCATCCATCCGCCACACGAAGCACGACATAGCGGCATGTAGTAGTTCCATCCACCAAGTGAAGCGGTGCTTACGACCCACATTAGTTCTCTTTTGTTTTGTTAGAATTAGGAATCCAAAACCACCCCCTTTATTGTTTTGTTTAACACTTAGTAACGACTTTTCTGCAACGTTATCAGGTACCCAACCTGCATTCCCTCGAGATCGACATTCGGGGAAGCTATTCCCAAAATTATTACTTGACTGTGATCGGTGCACTTGCCAACACATCATATTTTTGGCGCTATTGTCGGGGAATGCAGGCGTATTATTGATTTGTGTTGTGTTATGAGAGTTACGACAGAGTTGCTTGTTTCAAATTTATCTTATCCCAGTCTATTTTTGCTTTTTATGTCGGTTGGAATTGTTAGATTTTTATTGAGAATCTATGCAAGGTAGTTTATTCCTGGAAATTTGTGATCTCTGCAATGTGTGCAAGTTTTAATATCTGTTTCCACTGGTGTGGATATATCTCTCATGCAAGTGATAGATGTCCTAAGGAGTATGGTAGCCAATACACTCAAGGATCTACATATGGAGCACCAACCTCATCTGGTACTAAATATGCTAGACATAGGCCCGTTAGCTACTCATCCGCGCTTCCATTGTCTCACTACTTTCATTCGACACCAGTACCTGTTGTACAGACAAAGCCGGCTACGCAGTGTTTATTTTGTCGGAGTTGGGATCACTCTTTGAAGGAATGTGCTGCATATTTGGCACAATTGGTGGAAGATGATGAACCGGATATTCGTATTGTCTCCACTCCGACTACTTGTAGCACCCCTTCCGTATTTGTGTACGTACTAGTGCTATCTTCAGATTTTGAAGGGAGAAATACTAGTAATTGTACAGATACAGGTGTTGATCTAAATCCTGACACAGATGTTTTTTACTCCTGATGTACATATATCATCTTGTATGGAGTCTATTAGTTGTGAGGAGCCTGTGCTTGATTTTTTTGCGAGCACTGCTCCTCTATCCTCTACCTTGCATAACAATCTTTCTGTTTCTGACACCGTTGTGGAGGTTAATTCGCAGGGAGCAGCTGGTGTTTGTAGCATTATGCGAGATCCAGTCGAGGAGGACATCTTCATGGTTGAGGTTGCTGCCTCAGTCCCATATAAGGAAGTCCAATGCACAGACGAGGCAGATACAGCTCTAGCATAAACTTACACCAACATAGATAGCTGTATAGATCCACCTACAATTCCGCGGATGGGAAATGACACCGGGATCATCCCCAAGATTGAGGTTACTTTTTGTCATTCTTCTAATTTATTTCCTAACCCCTCTCTCGTGCATACTTCTCTATAGGACCACATCGTGGAATCAGTTGATTTAGTGCAAGGGCCTGTAATACAGCCTAGAATTGATGGAGATCGGTTGCAGGTGGAGTTAGACTCATCGAGCTTTTTATCATTCTTCTAATACTTCTCTGCAGGACAACATTTATTCTACCCATGCATGATGTTCAAGATAGGTATAACTACACACGTATGTGGGTATTCGTTCTGTCGCCATTTCAGTACCCGCTTCCGAAACGTGAACTTGAACAACTGCCTGAGAACTTCAAATTTCATACGCCCATCAGTTAAATGAGTGCATGGTCCTTGAATAAGTCCTATTGGGAGACAATAAACCCATCAGTTGTCTAGATTAGTATTTTTAAAAATGTATGTACTTTTTATATATGTATTCCTATTTTCTTGTTTTCCATGGGATCTCTAATTCATAGGAGCTTGGAATTTTTGAACCGCAGCGGACCTACCGCTATCGGACAACCACGCAGTAGGACTGCTATGCTTAGTTTTGAGCATAGGTACTTCTTATCCCTAACTCTTTATATTATTTGAATGTTTAGTTGTATTAGTGTCTCATTCAAGACAGGGGGGAGAGCATGTCTGTGGTCACTACACGAGCACACATTTTATAGCATACCAGTTGTGATTTATTTATTTCAAAATCACTATAGCACACACTGAATCACCCACTTGAGCGCAATCTTATCCACGTGCGCGGCTCGAGTCAAATGCATTGCTTGTGTGTAAACTTTAAAATTGTGGTGTTGGCTTAGGATTTTAGGATAGAGTAGTGGGAAACTGGTGCAGTGCTCCTAATCGAGTACTCATGGTTTGTGTAGAAATAGTATAGATTAAATTTTTCTTTATGCTCGTAGATTTATACTTTTTCTGCAGATGTAAATATGGTTTGTACTACTCAAAAATGTTGAATCTGGTGAAATCGAACGGTAGTGTAGGGATGTGTGTAGCCATCACAAGACTCGTTTTGATCGAGTCAGGAGGAAGGATCATATTTCTCAGTGGCTAATAACTTAGCCCAAGCTACTCTCGAAGCATTGGAGCATGGTTAGTCAAGCGTGAGCGTGACGTAGGCCATCCATTTGGCTAGTTTGAGCCTTGTTTACCTTGTCCTAGCTACTAACCATTGCAAGCCAAGTTTGTGCCTACCCCTCCTTTGATTCATCTCCACCTTCATTCACCAAAGCCTAAAGCCAATCCTCCTATCACAACCAAATCCATGAGCTCCAGTAAATTTAATATTTTGACAAGGTGTGATGTGTGGAATTCTAGTGATGTGGTAGATGAATTCAAGAATGTTTAATTGCAAAAATTTGGGGATTGCAAAAGAAAAAAAAGAAAAAAAAGGAGAAAATTGAAAGAGAATCTAAAAAAAGAATTACAATGAGAAATGGAATCCCCATCTAGTTTGTCATGATATTGGTCTGGTTAGGTCGTATACACACCCGGTTTTCAAGCTAAGTCTGGGGGTGTGTCACACATGCAATTTTGAGGAGCTGTATTGGTTTAGCTTGTTGTTTGGTCGCTTGGATTGCCTAATGGGTGTTTAATGCGCGCGGATAGAGTCTGTGGCGTAAAGATACAGATTAGGAGTCAGGAGTTTGACTTGCAAGCGTCGTTACTGCCACTAGTGGTATTTGATGTAATTTTTGGTAAGGACTGGCTCTCGGAGTACCCGACATACATTGATTACAATCACAAGCAGGTCAAACTGGGAACTGGTCGTGAGACGACATTTGCAGGCATGAAACAGTCGACCAAGACGTTGATGTCTGCTCTTCAGGTGGCTAAGGCAGTTCGTGCAGGTTCAGAGCTGTTCTTCATGATAGTGGAGGCTTCGAAGTCTAAGCCTACTTTGGACAGCATCCCAGTGGTATCCGAGTACCCTGACGTGTTCCCTGGCGATCTCCCTGGAGCCCCAACTCAGTGGGAGATTGACTTCACTATTGAGCTAGTGCCAGCTGCCAAACCCGTGTCACGCTCTCCGTATCGGTTAGTGCTTAAGGAGATGGTGGAGCTGAAGGTTCAACTTCAAGAGCTGTTGGAACATGGTTATGTGCGTCCAAGTTCATCGTATTGGAGCGCACCGGTCCTTTTTGTTAATAAGAAGGACGGAAGCTTGCGACTCTGTATCGATTATCGAGAGCTGAACAAGTTAACGGAGAAGAACAAGTACCCGATCCCAAGCATTGATGATCTGTTCGATCAGTTAGTCGGGTCATCGGTGTACTCGAAATTGGATCTTAAAGCCAGATATTATCAGCTGAGGATAAGAGAAAGTGATATCCCCAAGACAGCTTTCAGCACGAGATACGGGCATTATGAATTTACCGTCATGTCGTTTGGGCTGACTAATGAGCCATCCGTGTTCATGGATATGATGAACAGAACTTTCAAAGAGTACCTGGACCTCTTCGTGATCATCTTTATTGACGATATATTGGTGTACCAGCAGTGTAAGGAGGATCACTTTAAACATCTACATTTTGTGTTGGAGAAGCTGAGGAAGAACCAACTGTACGCCAAGTTCTCCAAATGCGAGTTTTGGTTGTCCTCGGTAGCATTCCTTGGTCACATAGTTAGTGGAGAGGGAATTACGGTGGATCCGGCGAAGATAATTGCTATACGAGAGTGTCCTGTGCTGTCTACGGTAGCGGAAGTCCGGAGTTTTTTGGGGCTTGCCGGCTATTACAGGCGCTTCGTGGAGAACTTCTCGTGGATAGAGTTACCCCTCAGGACTTTGACGAGGAAAGAGCAGAAGTTTGTTTGGACGCCTGAGTGTGCACAAGCTTTCGAAGAGTTGAAAAGTTGGTTGACCACAGCGCATGTTCTAAGTTCACCGAGTGGGATCGAATGCTTTGAGATTTACAGTGATGCTTCGGGAAGTGGATTGGGTTGTGTTCTACTACAGCATGGAAGTGTAATAGCTTATGGCTCACGCCAGTTGAAGGTACATGAGAGAAATTATCTGGTACATGACTTGGAGTTAGCGGCTGTGATATCTTCCATGAAGCTGTGGAGGCATTACCTGTACGGTGTGAAAGTTGATATCTATACCGACCACAAGAGCTTGAAGTACTTATTGGTTCAAAAGAATCTAATCATGCGACAGCGGAGATGGATGAAGTTCTTAGGGGACTACGCATTCACGATTTATTATGTGCATGTTAAAGGCAATGCGGTTGCGGATGCGTTGAGTCCCAGGGCCCCTGTCAAGCCAACTGGTTGTCGGTTCAAGACGAGCGTTTGATTCGGGAGTTGGAGGAATTAGAGATCTCTTGTGTTGATAAGCAGACTAGTGTTGAAGCGCAATTGAACTGGATAGAAGTTCAGTATGACCTGGCTTTTCGGATTCGGCAGGCTTTAGATTTGGATAACAACATGAAGCAAATAATGGATGAGGCTTTGGACGTGTCAAATTCCCAATTTTTTGTTATGGATGGATTGTTATGGAAGGATAGTCGTCTGTGCATCCAAATGTGGGTAAACTGTGGGTGGAATTGATGTACAAGGCTCATTATACCAAGTACTCGATTCATCCAAGGAGCACGAAGATGTACCGTGATATGAAGAAGCTGTTCTGGTGGCCAGGACTTAAGAAGGACGTGGCACTTTATGTGGCAAAGTGTCGAACGTGTGCCTTAGTGAAAGCGGAGTGCTAGAGGCCTGGCTGTTTCTTGAAGTCCTTACCGATACCAGAGTGGAAGTTCGACGAGATTTCAATGGACTTTGTGCATGGGTTGCCAAGGTCGGAGAAGGGAAACAATGCCATCTGGGTGATCATAGATCGATTGACGAAAGTGTCACACTTCGTTCCGAATAGGAAGGATGATTCGGTGGAGAAATTGGCAAAACTCTATGTGGATAACATTGTTCGACTTCAAGGTGTGCCTCGCAGCATCGTGAGTGACCGAGATGGGCGGTTCATGTCCAATGACTGTAGGTTGGTGCAACAAATGTTGGAAACCAAGCTGAGTTTCAGCACGGCCTTTCATCCGCAGATGGATGGTGAGACCGAGAGGGTCAACATGACGAAGGAAGACATGCTTCGCATGTGCGTCTTGGATTTCGGGAAGTAGTGGGAAGATCACCTGTACTTGGTAGAATTTACTTATAACAATAGCTACCAAGCAAGCATTCAAATGGCGCCATTCGAGGCCCTTTATGGTAGGAGATGTCGCACGCCGTTGTCATGGTTGGAAACTGGTGAGTCGAAGTTGTACAAGCGGCAATAAGTGGAAGATGCAACTTTGTTGGTATGAACTATACGAGAACGATTGCTAATTGCTCAGGACCGGCAAGCTAAATACTATAATTCCAAGCATAGGAACGTTGAGTTCGTTGTTGGCGACTGGTGTATTTTAAGATTAAGCCGTTCAAGGGCGTCTCACGGGTACGGCGCTTGAAGAAGCTAAGCCCGAGGTACCTTGGACCGTTTGAGGTTCTAGAGCGAATTGGCAAAGTAGCTTATCGATTAAAGCTATCAGTGGAACTGAGTAGTCTACATGATGTATTCCATATATCGGTGTTGCGAAAGGCGGTGCAAAAGCCTTCACAAGTGATTGCGGTCGATCAAGTACTGGTTGATAATGGGTTGATGACGAAGGTCAAGCCCGTTCGCATTGAGTACTCGGAAGTCAAACAATTACGTAACAAAGACAACAGGATGCTCAAGGTTTGTTGGGACAACTGCGGTCGGGAGGAGCTCTCGTGGGAGAGAGATTAGACCATGCTTGAGGAGTACCCAGAGTTATTCCACTCAGGTACTGTTTAAGTTTTGTGTATATTATCCTTTTTGTAATTTCGGGATGAAATTCTTTTAAGAGGGAGAGAATTGTAATGCCCCGAACTCAAAAGAGGGACGAGCAGTATTTAGAGCCATGTTTGGTGCCTGGTAAGGGTCACACGGTCTTGGACACGGGCATTTCCAGGGCCGTGTCGTGCTCGGGTTCGACGAACTTGCCGAGTGGTCGACGAAATGCACTCGATTAGGCGTCGAAACAGTGAACATGGCCTGAGACACGGGCGTGTCCGGGGCCATGTCCTGATCGAGTTGTTAGCTGGGCTATGTCGGGTGAGGAATACGTTGTGGGTCAAGGCGTGTTCTAGTTGACACAGGCGTGTCAAAATCGACACGGGAATGTCGTGAACCCGTGTCCTCTTCGAGATGTTTTTGGTCTTGTGTCGATTGAGGAACAAGCCCCACAACACGGGCGTGCACTAATTGACATGGGCGTGTCAAGGTTAACACTGGCATGTCTAAGCCTATATCTTGGTTGTGATGTGACAGTTTCGACGTCGATTGAGGAACACGACCACGGACACGGGCGTGTCACAAGCCGTGTTCTGCCCCGAAAATTGATCTTAAGTGCGAATCGTGGTCGTTCGTTTCCTTCCATTGGGATCCAAGTGCCCAGGCTGGTCCTTGCTTAGTTAAGGCCTGGAATAGGGTTTGAAACCAACATTTCTCATTAAGTTTTCTCCTTCTAATAGCTTTAGAGAGACGAGAGAGCAAGGAAGAAGGAGGAGGTGAGATTCTACCGACGGAGGAGCTTCGGAGCTCCAAATCACAAGCCGAGTCCAGATCTATGGAGGCGAGGCCGTTGCAGTGCTTTTCATCCACCTCGATCTTCATGGTGCCAAAGAGAAACACAAGGGTAACAATTCTCTTCTTGGACATGTGAAGTCCTCTTTCCTTTTTGCATATCGAGCCCGCACTCGCGAGTTTACGGTGAGTGTGAGGTATTCCTTCGGGCAGACATGAATAGTCCCTGTTGTTTTGCATGTAGAGTGTGGAATCGTAGAACGGACATAGGTATGGTGTGTGAAGCCTACCCGGACAAGTTGGTCTGGATCAATGATGTTTCATTGCATGAATGGCCGGAGAAGATTCTGCGCCGATGGTTGTTTTCGAGTTTTCTACGCGGTAGATTGTAACAGGGAACCCTTGGGGACTAACTCCAAGGTGCACCCGGAAAACTGGGCAGAAGCATGATTCTGCCATCTTGGTGGTTTGGGAGCCAACTTGCACATAACTGGGTTATGTAAACTGTGTGATCGATTTGGGACTCGGGGATGCTTGACCCATGCATATGGCTTAAATTGACATTATGGTGTGAGCAACGAGTTAGGCGGAACCGTACCCGCTCTATGTCGTTCAGTTAAAGCGACCTAAAGTACGTGGTACTTGCCATTGGAATAGATGGAGGGTCTTAGGCTTAGGCCGGAAAGACTAAAATGGTCACGATATTTCTCGTCCAAGTGGCAGTGGTGAGACTGCGGATTTGACCGGGTTCACCGAGAATGTTCCCTGAGAGCACGGGGTGTGTGGCCGTGCGTGCCTATGCCTACGATGAAGTGTAATTTCACTACTGTTTGGCTATGCTAATAAAGTGCAGGGAAGGAGCATTGCTGCCACGAGTTAAGTGGCGGGGTCGTTATAATTTTGTCAGCTTTACCTGACCGTTGATTTTGTTTGCCACCGCTGCGGTGGAATGTTGATTTCAGGTGCTGCGGAGCCTAATGGCAAATAGCGAGTAAAAGCCCTTGTTGCTGAGCCGGCCCTCGAAGGCCTACGTGAATGTTTACTTGTTATACTCATGTGTGATCGGCCTGCGTGCCGATGTTTGGAAGACACTGTTTATTTAAGTAAACTCTTATAAGGCCATAAGGCCAAGTACTTTGTGTATTTTGTACGCTCATTCTTTTTGGGTTATTTTTAGTGGACATTCATGCCGTGGCTGGGTTCTTTCCTTGCAACATTTAAAATGTTTCCGCTAGAATGTGCTCTGTGTAGGACATTGGTTATTGGAAGGATGGTTTTATTTTGTAACCCTTCAATCTGTCTGTGATATATGGCGTCGGGCCCCGGCCGGACCTACTGCTATATGTCATTTGACGGATAGGTGTGTTACAGAGAGCCACTGATTATACACACTATTCTCCATTTTTCTCCAAGTTTTGTCTCTGGCAATCGCACGATCATTGGACATAGTGCGCACGATCTCCGGTCGTGCACCACTGCTCGTGCGCGTTTAATACTTTTTTCTGAAGTTCTACCATTGCTAATTGATGCGTGTAAATAGGCAAGCGCACCGGTCGCACAAGTAATAAAATTTGGGAATAAATCCCCGAGTGTCGGTCTCTTGAGAAATGCAATTAGCATAGAGCGGCAACAGTTCAGAAAATATTGTTATGAGGGTTATACTTATAAAAGAGTAAAAAAAGGGGGGATTGAGAGATTGTGGTTTCTTGATCTACTAAACTAATTAAAGATATGCGGTTCGAAGGCACCGCTTCGCAAGGTGAGGTGAGTGTATCGGCCGCAATGTAGAACTTCAGTTGGGCGAGTGGACGGAAAGCTAATGGGTGGAATTGTTCTTGTGCGGAGTGCAATCGGGTGAAACAACGATATGGAGTAGATGTGGAGTGGGCGAGGCGCATTCACACAAACTCACAAACATCCACTTAGACATATAGTAGAAAATGTAGTTCATTACAATAGCAAATTATGCCATACAACGGAGGAAGAGGAAGAAGAGTAAACCACTAGAGGATGAAGGTCCACCGCAGGTCGTGGCCGGAATAGCGAGTTGTCAATCCACTTCTGGGCTCAGTTAGAGGAGGTTTCTGGTACCAACGAGCTGTCACGTCGAAGGCCTTTGAGTCCGTTCTCTAGGTTTTCTTCTTCTCCAACTCCGGTGGAAAGCTTGCAGTTGAGGTCATCAATGGCCGGGAGCTTCACCGGAGGGTTTGGAAAGCTTTGGAATCACCGGCTATGGACTCCCGATGAAGGTGGAGGTGTATGGAGCAGCTGGAGAAGTAGAACGACACTTCTCGCGCACTCCCCGATCGCAGAAAATGATGAGTGTTGACCTAAATCGCGGAGAAGGCCCTTAAGTACAGAGGCAGCAAAAGCAGAGCGCACGATCAGTGGCGCATGACCAGTGGTCGTGCGCACTGTCGGTCGATGATTGTGAGCAATTTCCAATTAAACCTGCAACTTGGACAGAAACATCAGCAGATATGAGCATGATTAGTGGCGCACGACCGGTGGTCGTGCGCACTAAATCCACTGATTGTGCGATTGGCAAGGAAAGATTTGCAGAAAGCAAGGGGTAAATGCGCACGAGCAGTGGCGAACGACCGGTGGTCATTCGCACTATGACCAGTGCTCTTGCGATTACCCGAGTAGAATTAGGAAAAGGAGAATTTAATGCGCACGATTAGTGGCACACAACCAGTGGTTGTGCACAGTAAGTACAGTGATCGTGAGCAGTGTTCCTGTATCGTCAGGGTCTTACGAGCAGTTCCGGGGCACGCACACGATCCATACACCAACAGAAGAGGCAGATAGGCCACCAAAAGTGCACACCACATTCTAAAGACACGGCTAAAGAACAACAAAAACACTGAAACATCTAAAGCACACAGAAACGGGCCTAAAGTGCACTTAATCATGAAATAGGTAAGTAAGCAAATATAAGCAGTTATAGCTCTCAAGTGCAGTGTTAAGACGATAAAACTGGCCCAGATGAGTCCAAAAATCAGTATAATATTTGGACTCATCACACCCCTAGACTTAAGCATTTGAGCGTCCCGCGCAAATCATTACTCCGTGGACTGTAAAAATAGCTAGCTTGCTTAGAAACTTCAAAATAAAGTAGGACGAGAAATCAAATACATCATGTGCATCGAAAATAGAATAGAAAAACTTTTTAATTATACTAGGGAGCTTAAATTATTCGACAGAGGTAAATAAATATTGTGTCTACTTAAAATTAGAATTCTGGAGAATCGTTCGGTCATGTGTACGGAGAAAGTAGACAGGCCACTAAGATGAGCATTACCCAAGACCGGGGCTCGTGATCACCTACAAATAAATCCATCAATGTCGGGAACCATAAGCTTGCCCTTTCACACTCTCTCCACGATGCTAAGTAGATGCAAATGTGAATTAGCAAGACTTGTAGGTTTGAATGGGGCTAAGGCTAAGGTGTGGTAGTCAAGGATAAGCAAGGAGGCTACACGCAACCAAAGTGAGCAAACAAGAGCTTAACCCAAACAGCCACTAAGAAATGCATGTGTGACACACCCCCAGACTTGGCTGGAAAACCGGGTATGCACACGGCCTATCCCGACCAAAAACAAACACAAAAATGGGGATTGTAATTCTCCGTATAATAATTTTAAATTTTCTTTTTTTTTTCTTTTTTTTTATTTTTTTTCTTTTTCATTTTTTTCTTCTTTTTCATTCAGCAATCCCCAAACATGAATTCATCTCCACATCACAAGAATCTCAATTATCACAACATATCATTTTTTTGTAATCAATCAAGCTCAAGATTTTGGTTGCGACAAAAGGGTTGGCTTTTAGGCTTTGATGAATATAGGTGGAGCTGAAACAAAAGGAGGGTAGGTGCAAATTTGGCTTGCAAGGGTCAGCTGCTAGGACTAGGTACAAAAAGGCTCAAACTAGCCAAAATGATGGCCTGCCTCACGCTCACACTCGACTAAGCGGGCACCAATCCTTTGAGAGTAGCTTGGGGCAAGTTCTCAGTCCCGGAGAAAGACGATCCTTCCCCCGACTCGAGCAATACGAGTCTAGTGACAGCTACACTCATCCGTACACTACCGGATTACTCCAGATTCTACAGTTTTAAGTAGCACAAACAAAATTTACTTTTGCAGAATAAATTTAAGTCTACGAGCATGAAGAAAAAGTAATCCTATACTATTTCTATGCAAATCATGAGTACTCGATTAGGAGCACTGCATGAGTTTCAAACTAATATATTCCAAAATCCTAAGTCAGCACCACTTTTTTAGAGTTAACACAAAAGTAAAACATTTGCCCTAAACCGCGTTCATGTTTAAGTGCGCACTCATGTGGGTGATTTAGTGTGTACAATCAGTGATCATGAAAGAAATAAATACAGACTAGTATGCAATAGAATGTGTTGTGTAGTGATCACAGGCAACTCCACCCCCAGACTAGAATTTGACAATACGAAAAAAAGTAAAATATTGAAATAACAATAAAAGGCTAGGGGAAGAAGTACTCATGCTCAAAATTGAGCATACCGGTCGTGCGACGAGATATCCAAGTGCGGCCAAGTTACCGCGCCTCAGAAATTCCTGCACCTGCGACTTAAATACATAAGCAAAACAAAATATGGACACATATAAATATATAGAAAAATGGCTCAAAACACGGCACAGGACCAAATGGTCCAACATGGGTTGTCTCCCAGAAGCCACTTTTGTTTACCGTTCTTCAGGTGGACCAAATACCTGTATTAACAGTTATAATAAAGAGTTCTTTGCAGATTAAAAAGGAAGAAATAAAATAGAGCAAACTAGAGTTCCATACGCAGCGAGAAAACGAAAAGAGGAGGGTAAGTGGAACGATGGTATTGCAATCAGCTATAAGTGGATTTGTGGTAAGTCTCTCCGGTGGGGTGCGAGGGGATGACAGATTGTCTTTTTGCGCTGGGGGAAGGGGGTTTCCCCTTACTCCGATTGCGCACTTCATCGCATCGGAAGACAGCGTAGTGCTTGTCACGTAAATGCTTTGCCTCTTTCAGTTTCTCCACCGTGGGAGACTTCCAATAGATGTAGTCTGCGGGTTTTCCTATTTGTGTGGTTGGTGGCGTCCTATCCGGTACTATGACGGCGACCAGATCGGCCCAAGCTACCGATCGCTTAATAGAGTTATCAGAAGTGTCATACAAATAAGTGTCTAGGGATTTCTCCCGGAAAAAACTCGGTTCGCCATGCTCAAAAACAGAGTTGGTGGGAAGTAGAAAGTCAGCCGTGGCTTTGATGCACTCGATCTCTTCTTTGACCAATAGCTCTTGATTCTCATCTATCTCCTGGGAAAGTCCTTTCTTTGTCTTCTCTTCCGGATGTGCTTCTTCCAATGTTGGGAGTCTTGAATCTATCTTGGTATCTGTGACACTCAGAAAATTATTATTTTGGATGGGAGAGGGATGTATGGATGTGTTATCGTGGGCAGAATCTTCGGCAGGCCATGTGACGCGTCCTTTTGAAAATTCGAGGGATGCGCCGCTAGCCCTCAGGAATGGGATGCCTAATATAGGAATAGAGTTATTTTCCCTTGGTCCCAAAACCTGGAAGTCAGTGGTTACACTTTTTTCGTTGACCTCGATTTCGACTTCCCGAACACCTCCCTCGGTGTAAACCAAATTGCCATTCGCTAAGATAAGCGACTTCCGGATTTCAGTGTCGACTTGTAGGTGCATCTTCGCAACATCTTGCAGGGTGAGGATGTTGCTGGACGCCCCGGAGTCGCATAATGCTGGGGTTTCGAAGTTGTTTATTTTAAAATTGATGACGAGTTCGTTGTTTTTTCCCAAATTTTCCTCCCCAAGGCTTTTACCTTGTTCATGGGAGTTCTTTTCAGTATTACTAGGTAAGGTGCCTTGGGTGCGCTCGGAGACCACTTGGGCCAATTGGCCCAATTGTGCCTCTAGTTAGTGCATCGAGACGGCTTGATTTGTCATGTTGGTTTTGGAAATTTCAACGAATTTCTCGAACATCTCTTCCAAAGAACTTTTTTTAACTATGGGGGGGGGGGGGCCTTGGGAATAATTTGGTTGAGGCGGCCGCGGTTGGCTTCCAGAGGCATACGCATCATTTTGATGCTGCCCCGGTTGCCATCTTTGGCCAGATGCATTTGGATTCCAAGAAAAGTTGGGGTTGTTTCTCACCCCCGGATTGTATGTGTTTCTGTAAGGCACACCCCTGTTTTGATTTGCTACGAAATTAACTGACTCATTCAGAAAAGAAGATTCGTCTGGTACCTCGACTCCTAGGCATTCAAAGCTGTGGTGGTCGGTGCTTTCGGAACCTTGGCATGAGATTGCCATCACTGGGGAGGAGGCGGCAGGCTTGGGGAAATCCACAGCAAATACTCCGCTTGTGCTTCATGGGATGTTTCTTCCAGCGGTCCAGTAAGCGCTGTCAGTGGAGGTGTCTTGTAAGATTCTCAGAGCATCATCTGGAGCAAGGTTCATGATTGTTCCTCCGGAGGCGGCATCAATCATGGCTCGGTGGTGGGGATCAATAGCAAAGTAGAAACTTTCGACGAGGTTCCACGTTTGGAATCCATAGTTAGGGCACTTCCTCAGCAGCTCTTTGAAACGCTCCCAAACTTCGACTAAACTTTCTTGATCGGCTTGCTGAAAGTTGTCTATTGCTCGATTCATGCAAACGATCTGATCTACCGGGTGGACCTTAGCTAGGAATTTTGTGGTCAAAGCCTCCCAGGTGGTGGTTGTTCCAGGTGGGAGGGAGTGAAGCCATGTCTTGGCTTTGTCCCTTAGTGAAAAATGGAAGAGGCGGAGCTTGACTGTGTTGTCCGGGATTGCAGCATAGCGAAACGTGGAGCAAATTTCGGAGAATTCCGCCAGGTGAAGATGAGCGTCTTCAACAGCCATTCCTGAGAACTTTGCGTTGTTCCGAATGATATCCAAGATAGCTAGTTTAATCTCGAATTGTTGGTTGGTGATAGCAGGTCCGAAACCGGGGTATATGCTGCCGACGGTAGGTATAGTGTAATCCCTCATGGTGCGGACCTGAGGTGGGTTCACCTCATTTTCATCGTCATTTCGGTCGCCAGGAGGTATCCCTTCAACTCGGTTTCCGGCATCGATAATCAGCTGGTCTCCCATTGGGGCTAAAGTGATAGCTGCGGCGCGTCTTCGCGCTAGGATAGTAAATTCGATCTCTGGGTCGTAAGCTACAAGATCTCTTGTGGCTCGACCCTGCATTCACTGCGGCAAACACACTAGACAAGGAAACAACAGTCAAAAACACTAACTCTTATAACAATATTTTCAGTCATCCTAAGTCGCTCTATAGTTGCATTCCCCGGCAACGGCGCCAAAAACTTGATGCATGTAAATCGGCAAGCGCACCGGTCGCACAAGAAATAAAATTTGGGAAAAAATCCCCGAGTGTCGGTCTCTTGAGGAATGCAATTAGAATAGAGCGGCAACAGTTCAGAAAATATTGTTATGAGGGTTATACTTAGAAAAGAGTAAAAAAAAGGGGGCTTGAGAGATTGTGTTTTATTGATCTACTAAACTAATTAAAGCTATGCGGGTCGAAGGCACCGCTTCGCAAGGTGAGGTGAGTGTATCGTCCGCGATGCCGAACTTCGGTTGGGCAAGTGGACGGAAAGCTAATGGGTGGAAGTGTTCTTGTGCAGAGTGCAATCAGGTGAAACAAGGGTATGGAGTGGATGTGGAGTGGGCGAGGCGCATTCACACACAACTCTCAAACAAATGCAAACCACAAACATCCACTTAGACATATAGTAGAAAATGTAGTTCATTACAATAGCAAATTATTCCATACAATGGAGGAAGAGGAAGAAGAGTAAACCACTAGAGGATGAAGGTCCACCGCAGGTCGTGGCCGGAATAGATAGTTGCCAATCCGCTTCCGGGCTCAGTCCGAGGAGGCTTCCGGTACCAATGAGATGTCACATCGAAGTCCTTTGAGTCCGTTCTCTAGGTTGTCTTCTTCTCCAACTCCGGTGGAAAGCTTGTAGTTGAGGTCATCAATGGCCGGGAGCTTTGCCGGAAGGTTCAGAAAGCTTTGGAATCACCGGCTATGGACTCCCGATGAAGGTGGAGTTTGATGGAGCAGCTGGAGAAGTAGAATGGCACTTCCCGCGCACTCCCCGATCGCAGCAAATGACGAGTGTTGACCTAAATTGGGTAGCAGGCCCTTAAATACGGAGGCAGAAAAAGCAGAGCGCACGATTAGTGGCGCACGACCAATGGTCATGCGCACTGTTGGTCGATGATCGTGCGTAATTTCCAATTAAACCTGCAACTTGGACAGAAACATCAGCAGATATGCACACGATCAGTGCCGCACGACCAGTGGTCGTGCGCACTGAATCCACTGATCATGCGATTAGCTAGGACAGATTTGCAGAAAGCAAGGGGTGAACGCGCACGAGCAGTGGCGCACGACCAGTGGTCGTGCGCACTATGACCTGTGCTCGTGCGATTACCCGGGAAAAATTAGGAAAAGAAGAATGTAATGCGCACGATCAGTGGCTCACGACCAGTGGTCGTGCGCAGTAAGTCCAGTGATCATGCACAGTGTTCCTGTATCGTCGGGCTCTCCCGAGCTGTTCTAGAGCACGCACACGATCCCTACACCAGCAGAAGAGGCAGATAGGACACCAAAAGTGCACACCACATTCTCAAGACACGGCTAAAGAACAACAAAAATACAGAACCATTTTAAGCACACAAAAACGGGCCTAAAGTGCACTTAATCATGAAATAGGCAAGTAAGCAAATATAAGGAGTTATAGCTCTCAAGTGCAATGCTAGGACGATAAAACTGGCCCAAATGAGTCCAAAAATCAGTATAATATTTGGACTCATCACTAATCGCACGATCAGTTGATCCTGTGTGCATGAACTCTGGTCGTGCGCTCCATTTTTCTATTATAGTATTTAAACCCGTGCTTCGAGAATTGGGGCATCATCGCTTTCATTTTCTGCCCCACTGCTGCGCGCGAAGCGCAATTTCTCACCCCCGCAGGTCCTCCAATCATCTCCACCCTCTGGGAAGCTTTCTCTGGCGATCCAAAGCCATCTTTAACCCTTCGGAGAGTTTTTGGCCACCAGCAGTGTGCAACAGAGAACTTTTGGTGCAAGTAATTAGGGCAAAAGGGAGAAAGGATTGATTGAAAGGGAAGACGATGGAGGAAGACAAGTGGATTGACAACCCATTTGCCTCCGGAAGGAACCACGATCAGAGTCGAGAAGTGGACTGACAACCCACCACTCCAGCCAAGAATCACGGCCTTGCTTTCCCCTTTTTCGGTTTATTCTACCACTTCTCCTTAGTGTATTGTACTTTAAAGCTTGTAATGAACATAAACTTGTTTTTATTTGTGTATGAATGAAGTTTGCATGGTTTAGTTACATCTTCTTTTGTTAGCTGTGATGCACTCGACTCCATTCACATCCACTCCACACGCCCACTAGAACCACTCTAGCAAAGGCTAGTGTTGGTGGTTGTAGAGGTGATTGCGACCCTCACACTCCGAACGTGTGTTCATTCCATTCGCTTGCTCTCCGTCCATACGCCTCACGAAGCATAACATAGCGGCCTGCACTAGTTCCATCACCAAGAGAAGCGGTGCTTATGACTCGCATTAGCTCTCTTTTGTTTTGTTAGAATCAGGAATCCAAAAGCAACCCCCTTTATTATTTCGTTTAACACTTAATAACGATCTTTTTGCAACGTTATCATGTACCAAACCTGCATTCCCTCGAGATCGACATTCGGGGAATCTATTCCCAAAATTATTACTTGATAGCGACCGATGCACTTACTGACGCATCAACTGTCCGTGGTAGATGGTGTGGGGTCACCATCAGACCTTTTGTTATATTTTACGCGACGGACGAAGGTGTTATAATTTGGTATCAGTGTAACGCCCCCCATTTTTAGATGATTTTATTTGTTTGGGCAACGTCAGATTTATGACGTCGTGGCGTTACTTTTAACGCCGAATGTTGGATTTGAGTAGTTTTGGACATGCTCGTCCAGTTTCGTCGCAACCCGAGCGTTTTTGGATTCTCGGTGCTCGATCGAAGTTTTGGGTTTTGTTTTTGTTCGCCGCATATTTTGGTCGTTAATATCTCGGGAATGGCTCGTAGGATTTTGGTTTTGACTTTGTCGTTGTGTCCATAGCATCAGTTTTCGCCTATGTCGTGAGTTCCGTTAAATTCGGCACGTTTGAGCCTTTATTTTGATCTCATATTTCCATGTTCAACTATCTGAACACGATAATTGCTATATTAATGACTGCTTGTTTTGATTCTCGGGAAGCCCTCCTAAAGGAGTGGGATTTCATCGAACCAACCTTTTTGTATTATTTTTTTGGGCGCCGTGTTGAGGTCGACGATCGTCGAGCAGAGCTCGACGATTGTCATTTTTTCTGGGTGCTGTGTTGAGTTCGACGATGGTCGAGCGTAGCTCGACGATTGTTATTTTTCTGAGTGCTGTGTTTAGGTCGACGATCGTCGAGCAGAGCTCGACGATTCTCATTTTGTCTGGGCACTGTGTTGAGGTCGACGATCGTCGAGAGCTCAACGATTGTCATTTTTCTAGGTGTTGTGTCGAGGTCGATTGTCATTTTTCTGGGCGCTCTTTGGAGGTCGACAATCGTCGAGCGGAGCTCGACGATTGTCGTGCTGAGCTTGATGAAACGTCGAGCATAGCTTGATGTAGGTCTAGCGATTTTTGAATTGGGTATGACGATCAGTGTACAACCCCGTATTCGCGAAGAGTGGGCCCAAAACAAGGCAGACGCGTTTTTAAGCTTTTTGGAGATTTTGCACTCTCGGTGTCCAATTTTGGCTCTGGCTTGAAAACATACTAGAAGGGGGTGGAAGAATCGGCATCTTCCCCCCGGGCCCTTTAGAGGGGCGGGCGCGGCACGATGGTCGGCACCACCCCTGTCGTGCTAAGGTGCGAAGTGGGATGGCGGGACTGGCTGGAGACCGGGATCCTGCACCCGGCACCCTGGCCTTGGGCAGGGGCGAGACCGGACGGCCAGCCCCCTCGCCCCAGGCGGCTAGCCCGCGGGGCTATACCGGGTGGCCAGCCCTCTCGCCCCAGGCGGCGAGCCCGCGGGGCGAGACGGGGCAGCTGTCCCTCTCGCCCCAGGCGGCGAGCCCGCGGGGCGAGACGGGGCGGCCAGCCCTCTCGCCCCAGGCGGCGAGCCCGCGTGGCGAGACGGGGCTGCCAGCCCTCTCGCCCCAGGCGGCTAACCCGCGGGGCGAGACGGGGAGGCCAGCCCTCTCGCCCCAGGCGGCGAGCCCGCGGGGCGAGACCGGGCGGCCTGCACTCTCGCCCCAGGCGGCGAGCCCGCAGGGCGAGAACGGGCGGCCAGCCCTCTTGCCCCAGGCGGCGAGTCTGCGGGGCGAGACCGGGCGGCCAGCCCTCTCTCCCCAGGCTACTAGCCCGTGGAGGGTTCGCCCTCCAGCCCCTAGACCTCTGTGGACCTTGCTTTTACTGCTTTGGCCTCGGGGGGAGTTACCTATTTACCCCCCGGCGTGGCTATTTTATATTGGCACGAGTCTTTTGTCCCTAGGGGCATTTCGGTCATTTTGGTCCATGGGATTTGGAAAACTATAAATAAACCGCCTTGGGTGCCTTTGAAGGGGAGACTTTTCCTTGCTTCCTCCTCCCTTAGCTTCTTCTTGGTAGAGTAGAGAGAGCTCCTCCAAGGCACCCTAGCTCAAGCATTGGCTAGGGAGGGGAAGTGCTCAGGTATCCTTCCGGGTGTGAGGTGGGACCTCCGCGCTAGAGCCGAGGGTCTGTTCCTAGCTTCTTGATCCTTTGGTCCGTGACGTTCTCTTGAGTGTAGTAGGTGTGAGGTCACCCCTTTTCAGGGACCCTGAACTCCATAGAGGCCATTTTTGGTTTCAACACTTTGGTGCGGTGAGCGTGGAGAGTGACCAGCATAGAAGATCTCGAGAGAGTGTCATGACTGGAGGTCAAGGAGATAGTGATGATCTCGGCGAGCTCCCCAGCCCAGTGCCCTTTGTGGGGAGGCAAGAGTTCATGGCCTCCATCCAAGGCATCATGGAGATGCTGCGAAGCATTGCTCCTCAGGGTGGAAGCTCCACCCCGACCCCCCGGGAGTTAGCTCCTCCCCCTCTCGACGAGTTGACTCCCAGGGGTCTAGGCGAGATGACCCCAGCAGGGGGAGAAGGATGTGCACCAGGAAGAAGGCCCGGGAAGGAGAGGATGGGAGATGGGGTCGAGCGAGACCTCACCGGCCGGGAGCTGTTCTCCAGCCCGACGAGTGCCAACCTACCAGGCGAGTAGGTCGCGCGAGTGGACCAGGCGAGACCCCCCCTTAGTGGGTCACCCTTGAGCGAGCTGATCATCTCAGCTCCGTTCCCGAGGGGTTCAGAGAGCCAGACATGGCTTACTATACAGGGAAGGATGACCCCATCCAACACCTACAGTGGTTCGATGATGTCGTCTCCATCAGGCCAATGGCGGATGCCTTCAAGTGTCGCCTCTTTGCGATCACGTTGAAGGAGAAGGCAAGGGACTGGTTTCATCAACTCCCTCCAAGGTTGATCTATGGGTTCGAGGACTTGAGCCGGAGATTTCAGCTTCGTTTCTCCACCTCCAAGAAGAGGAAGAGGAGTCCCGAATCCATCTTCCTGATAAGGCAGGGGGCCGAGGAGTGGCTGGCCCGTTAAGTTGACAAGTTCTAAGAGGAGATCCTGGAGGTCCAGGAGATGTCAGGGTATGCTCTCCATATGGCCTTCACTGTTGTGCTAAAGTAGGGCTTCTTCAAAATGAGCTTAGCCCGGAAGGCCCCCCTTTCCTTCGAGGAACTGATGGAAAGGGCGGCTGAGGAGATAGCCATGGAGGCGGCCAACTCGGCATTTGTCAAGAAATTGTCAAAGCTAACAGAGATGGAGTCGAAGGAGCAAGGAGGCTCGAGACATCAGGAAGGAATGTGGAGAGCTCAGGAGGGTCCGGAACCAGGCTGGAGGCAGCAGGGGGGGCCTGCCCAAGGTCCAGGAAGAGCTCTCATCTAAGGAGGGGGGAACTTTCATGGGGGCCAAGGGAGGTATAACTTCCAGAGGCAAGCCCCAATGCAGCTCTTGCCCCCGCCGCAGTAAGCCTTGGTGATAGGAGGGGGAAGAGGTAACAGGAGAGAACACCCAGCCCACCGAAAGAGGGGAGAAAGATCATTGATGTACGGTGACTTCCACCAGGTGGAGGGGCACGCCACGGCTACCTGCCCCAAGTTCTTGGAAGTGAGGGGGGCGAGAGGCCCTGCCCAGCCGCAGCCGCCGGTGCGGGTAGAAGAGGTTCTACCCGGAGAAGGGGGTGATGATATATGCGAGGACTGGATCGACGTGGGAACCCGAGGTGGTATAGGAGTGATCCACGGTGGAGTGGGGGTTGAAGCCAATCAGAAGGTAAGCCTCCATATCATGTACCGAAGGAGCGTCGCCTCAACCTCCCAGACACCGCCCCAGGAGGAGAAGATGTAACGCCCCGAAACTCAAAGGAGCAAAAGGGGGACGTTTTGGGCCAGTTTGGGTTCTGGCAGCAGGCACACGGCCTGGGACACGAGCGTGTCCCAGGGCGTGTCAAGCGTGTGTCGACACTTAGCCGCGAAGACGTCGAGATTTACTCGACGATTCGTCGAGAGTGGGCACACGGCCTGCGACACGGGCGTGTCATAGGGCGTGTCGACCCGTGTCGACACTTAGCCGCGAAGACGTTGAGATTTACTCGACGATTCGTCGAGAGTGGGCACACGGCCTGCGACACGGGCGTGTCGCAGGGCATGTCGACCCGTGTCGACACTTAGCAGCGAAGTCGTCGAGATTTACTCGACGATTCGTCGAGAGTGGGCACACGGCCTGCGACACGGGCGTGTCGCAGGGCGTGTCGACCCATGTCGACGATCGTCCCAGGGAGTCGTAGAGATTCGCTCGACGATCGTGGAGACAAGGCACACGGCCTAGGACATGGGCGTGTCCAAGGCCGTGTCATCAAGTCGTCGATCTTCACTCGACGAAGTGTCCCGTGTACATGGCCTGGGGCCCAGGCGTGTCAAGGTGACACGGGCAAGGACACGGGCGTGACCTAGAACCCGTGCAGTGCTCGGGTTGATTTTGGGGAAAAATCATGGGGTACACGGCCGGCCACACGGCCGTGTCAGGTGGAACACGGGCGTGTCAGCTCGAACACGGGCGTGTTCGATACCCGTGTGAGGTTCCCGGTGATTCGATTTTGACGGCGAATGCGGCACACGGCCCTGGACACGGGCGTGTGCCAGGCCGTGTTCGGTCCAGATTGGGCATTTCAGCCCCGAATCGAAGCCGTTCATTTCATTAACTGAAGATCCAACGGCTGGGGGTTGTTCCTGAGAGGATATACCCGTGAGTGGACTTGGAAAACCCTCGCTTTTCATACCTTATCATCTTTCTAAATACTTGGAGAGAGAGGAGAGCCAATGGAGGAAGAAGGAGCTAGATCCGCCATTGGAGTAGCTTCGGAGCTCTGAATCGCAAGCCGACTCCGGATCCACGGAGGCAACGCTAGTGCGGTGGTTTTCATCCAATTACTTTCCAATGGCGCCAAAGAGGAACGCAAGGGTAACGATCCTCATCTTGAGCATGAATAGCTCTCTTTCTTAGCATAGGAAGCCCGCTCTCGCGAGTTTGCGGAGAGTTGGAGGTGTTCCTTCGGGTAGATATGTGAAGTCCCCGTTGTTTAGAGTCTGTATGCGAGAACGGACATAGGCATGATGTGTGAAGCCTACCCGGACATGTCGGTCCGGATCGGTGATGTTGCATTGCATAAATGCCGGAGAAGACTCCGTGCTATTGGTTGTTTTTCGGGTTTTCTACGCGGTAGATTGCAGCAGGGAGCCTTGGGGACTAACCCAAAGGTGCACCCGGAAAACTGGGCGGATATGAGATCTTGCCAACTTGGTGGCCTGAGAGCAAACTTGAACATAACCGAGTTATGTGACTTGTGATAGAATGGGACTCGGTGGAAGTTTGACCCGCGCAAATGGCTTAAATTGTCGTTGCGATGTGAGCACGGGTTAGATGGAACCGTACCCGCTCTATGTTGTTCGGTTAAAGAGACCTAAGGTTACGTGGCACTTGCCGTTGGCATAGATGTGGGTATTCGGCGGTCAATGGCTTAAATTGATGTGACCCATGCCGAGAAGACCAATTGCTCATAGGTTTGGCCGTCTAAGTGGCGCTGGTGAGTCCGGAATGTTAATGGCTTTAATTGACGTGACATCGACCGGTTCACCGAGAATGTGCCCTGAGTGCACGGGGCGTGTGGCCGTACGAGCCAACGTCTGTGATGTTATGGCTATTGATATACATTGCTCGCTTATGCTAATGAAATGCAGGGAAGGAGCATCGCCGCCCCGAGTTGGGGGCGGGATCGTTATAATTTGGTCAGTATTGCTGACCGTTGCCTTGTTTTTCCACCGTGCGGTGGTTTGTTGCTTGCAGGTGCAGCTGGACCAAGCGGTCAATAGCGGGCTAAAGCCCTTTTTGCGAAGCCGGCCCTCGAAGGCCCAAATGGAAGTGTTTACTGTTTTATTCATGTATGACCGGCCTGCGTGCCGTGGTTTGTAAAACATGTAATATTCAAGTGAAACATTTTGTAAGGCCTTAAGGCTTGTTTTGGGTATTTGTACAACATTCCTATTCTGTTCTAGTGGACATTCATGCTCTAATGCTGGGTTCTTATTTACAACTTTTATAAACTGCTTCCGCTAGAATGCTCTGTGTAGGACGTTGTGATTGGTTGGATTGTTTCCATAAGTAACCACCCGGTCTATCTGTGGTATATGGCGTCGGGCCCCGGCCGGACCTACTGCTATATGCTATGCGACGGATAGGGGGTGTTACAATTTGGTATTAGACTACTGGTTTTGGTTGGGCTTAAACTGAATTCGTGGACGAATTCTTTTTAAGGGGTGGTGAGCATATTGTGTGCGTCATCGTTATAATGGTAAAAGAACCCATGAATGTCCACTTAGGAATGAAAATACTCGTGTTTGAGGAACCTGCGTGTTCCTATAATTGCTATTTGCAATACTATTTGGTCACTTAACGGTGTTTTGTACCACTATAGGTGACCAGAAGTGGTGTTGGGCCGTCAGAACGCCGAGTTTCTGAGGCTAGTAGTGCACCGGATGTTGCTCCCGCAACACCTCTGTCGGCGGAGAACATACGATTGGTGGCTGAAGCAGTGTTGGCCGTGATTAATGCGCAGCCTGGAAGGCAAGCGCAGCAGCCCGCTCCTGTGATGGAGCAAGTACCTCTTCAAGAGGCTGAGCCGAGGAGGGTGGAGCAAGTGGTTTTGGAACCGGTAGTGCCAAGGAGGGCAACTGAGAGGCAGCTTAAACATGTTATGAGCTTTAACCCTCCGTTATTCTCGGGGTTGGGAACCCCATCTCAGGCTGAAGACTGGCTCTCCAGGGTGAAGAGAGTCATGACAGCAACGGAGACGGAGGAGTGGCAAATGACCACCATCGCTACGTTCCTTTTGGACGGTGAAGCGAGGATGTGGTGGGAAGGATTGGAGCTGCATCATTTGAGAGGTAGACAACTGATAGACGTTCCGATGGAAGAGTTCTCGGGATTGTTCTTGGCAAGATACCTCCCTTCTACTCAGAGGATTTCGATGGAGAACAAATTTCTGAAGTTGGTACAGGGTGAGAGGAGCGTGGATGAATATCTCCACGAATTTACTCGTCTGAGTCATTATGCTAGCTCCACCATTATGGATGAGGAGCGCAAGACTAATCATTTCTATGAAGGATTGAGAGATGAGTTGAGATTACTACTCTCGGGGCCGATGACGCAGGGTTTCTTAACCCTGGTCAATACTGCCCGGTCCTTGGAGAAGGACATGAAAAATGTACAAGCGAAGAAAAGCTTGGGTGAGAAGAAATCTGAATACAAAGTGCCGACTACTTCAAAGTCCGGCTATCGGAGGTCTTTCAAGAAGCATAGGACTTCGGGTCCAGCTCCTTCTGGCGCTTCTGGGGAGACTACGGGTCGGGCCCCAGGTGCGTGTTTTACTTGTGGAAAGACGGGGCATTTCGCCCGTGATTGTTGGAGCGGACGTCCTAAGTCCGAGAGGAGGCCGGGAGCTACTTATGAAGAAAAGGGAAAGGCGGTGGAGTCGACCGCATCCCATTATGCTCCGGCCCAACCAAGGGTCTACAATCTTGGCCAACAGGAGGCCATTAAACAAGCTGATGTGGTGACAGGTACGGTTTAATTTATAGCATGTCAATTTCTTTAAATACTTGTTATGCACATGTTACCTTACCACTACTTGTTTAGGATTTGTATTGATTTGTGAAAATCCGGCACGAGCACTCTTCGATACGGGAGCCTCACACTCCTTCTTGTCCGAAGGATTTATATCACGCATCGGAGTCCCTTCTTCGATGGCGAAGGATAAGTTGGATGTGTTGTTGCCCAATGGGTGTTCGATGCGAGCGAATAGGATCAGCGATGTTAAGATTCGTATTGGGGAGCAGGAGTTCGACCTGCGGGCGTCTTTACTTCCGTTAGTGGAGTTCGACGTCATATTTGGCATGGACTGGCTCTCGGAGCAGCAGGCCCATATAGATTGCGGTATCAAGGAAGTCAAGCTGGGAGCAAGTCGTGAAACGAATTTTACGGGTTTAAAGGGGTCGAGCAAGACATTGATGTCTGCTCTTCATGTGGTGAAGGCGGTTCGTGCTGGTGCAGAACTGTTCTTTACACTAGTGGAGGTTGCAAAGCCGAAGCCCGCGTTGGATTGTATTTCAGTGGTATCGGAATACCCTGATGTGTTCCCCGCGGATCTTCCTGGAGCCCCTCCTCAGCGGGAGATAGATTTTACGATCGAGCTAGTGCTAGGTGCAAAGCCTGTGTCACGATCTCCATATCGACTAGCGCCTAAGGAAATGGCGGAGCTGAAAGTTCAACTGCAAGAGTTGTTGGAGCAAGGGTATGTGCGCCCGAGTTCTTCGCCTTGGAGCGCACCGGTCCTCTTTGTTAAGAATAAGGACGGAAGCTTGAGGCTATGTATTGATTATCGGGAGTTAAACAAGCTGACGGAGAAGAACAAGTACCTGATCCCCCGGATTGACGATCTCTTTGATCAGTTAGTCGGGTCGACGGTGTACTCGAATTTAGATCTCAAGGCTGGGTACTATCAGCTGCGAATAAGGGAGAGTGATATCCCGAAGACATCGTTTAGTACGAGATACGGGCATTATGAGTTTACAGTCATGCCGTTTGGGCTGACTAATGCGCCGTTAGTGTTCATGGATTTGATGAACAGGACGTTCAGGGAGTACTTGGACCATTTCGTGATCGTCTTCATCGACGATATTTTGGTGTACTCGCAAAGTGAGGAAGATCACTTCAAGCATCTTCATTTGGTGTTGGAGACGCGAAAGAGAAATCAGTTGTATGCCATGTTCTCGAAGTGCGAGTTTTGGCTATCCTCAGTGGCGTTCCTCGGTCATATAGTGAGTGGAGAGGGTATTGTTGTGGATCCGGCGAAGATTGTTGCGATACGGGAGTGGCCTGAGCTTGCTACGGTAGCAGAAGTCCGGAGCTTTTTGGGGCTTGCCGGCTATTATAGGCGCTTCGTAGAGAACTTCTCACGGATAGCGTTACCTCTCACTACTTTGACGAGGAAGGAGCATAAGTTCGTTTGGACGCCGGAGTGCGCGCGAGCTTTCGAGGAGTTGAATTGTCGGTTGACCACGGCGCCTGTGCTGAGTTCGCCGGTTGGGACCGAAGGCTATGAGATATATAGCGATGTTTCGGGCAGCGGTTTGGGTTGCGTGCTACTGCAGCACGGAAGCGTGATAGCTTATGGCTCGAGACAGCTAAAAGTGCACGAGAGGAATTATCTGGTCCATGACTTGGAGTTAGCGGCCGTGATTTTTGCCTTGAAGCTGTGGAGACACTATTTGTACGGTGTGAAGATTGATATCTACACCGATCACAAGAGCCTAAAGTATCTAATTGATCAGAAGGATCTGAATATGCGGCAGCGTAGATGGATGGAATTCCTGGGGGACTATACATTCAAGATCCACTACGTGCCTGGCAAAGGGAATGCGGTTGCAGACGCGTTGAGTCGCCGAGCCCCAGCTCAAGCCAATTGGCTATCGGTGCATGATGAGCGGTTGGTGCGGGAGTTGGAGGCTTTGGAGATTGTTTGTGTGGACAGGCAATCAAGTGCTGAAGCAGTTCTGAATTGGACTGAAGTCCAATATGACCTGGCTCATTGTATTCGGCAGGCTTTGGATATGTATGCTCATATGAAGCAGTTCATGGTAGAGGCTCTGGATGGGTCAAATTCCCAATTCGTCGTGGATGACGGATTGCTTTGGAAAGACGGTCGTCTGTGCGTCCCAAGTGTGGGCAAATTACGGGTGGAGTTGTTGTACGAGGCGCGCCATACCAAGTACTCGATTCACCCGGGGAGCACGAAGATGTACCGTGATGTGAAGAAACTGTTTTGGTGGCCGGTTTTGAAGAAGGATGTGGCGCTATACGTAGCGAAGTGCCAAACCTGCGCCTTGGTAAAGGCGGAGTGCCAAAAGCTGGGAGGATTTCTTAAGTCCTTGCCTATTCCGGAGTGGAAATTCGACGACATCTCTATGGACTTTGTGCATGGTTTGCCAAATTCGCAAAAGGGGAACGACGCCATTTGGGTGGTTGTTGATCGTTTAACGAAGGTGTCGCATTTTATTCCGCATAGGAAGGATGATCCGGTGGAGAAGTTGGCAAAGCTCTATGTAGATAACATAGTACGGCTTCATGGTGTGCCCCGCAGCATCGTGAGTGACCGAGATGGGCGGTTCATGTCCAATGATTGGAGGCTGGTGCAACAAATGTTGGGAACAAAGTTGAAATTCAGCACAGCCTTCCATCCACAAACGGATGGGCAGACCGAGAGGGTCAATCGAACTATGGAAGACATACTTCGCATGTGTGTCTTGGATTTCGGAAAGCAATGGGAAGACCACCTTTATTTGGTGGAGTTCGCATACAACAATAGCTACCAAGCGAGTATTCAGATGGCGCCTTTCGAGGCCCTATATGGTAGCAAGTGTTGCACGCCGTTGTCTTGGTTAGAAATGGGTGAGTCAAAGTTGTATAAGCGATCGGAAGTGGAGGATGCTACTTCTTTGGTGAGAACCATTCAGGAGAGGTTGCTTATCGCTCAGGACCGGCAAGCAAAGTACTATAATGCCAAGCACAGGAACGTGGAGTTCGCTGTGGGTGATTATGTATACTTAAAGATCAAGCCATTCAAGGGTGTCTCGCCGGTGCGGCGATTGAAAAAGCTAAGCCCGAGGTACCTTGGACCGTTTGAGGTTCTGGAGCGAGTTGGTGAAGCGGCCTATCAGTTGAAGCTCTCAGTGGAGCTTAGTGGTTTACATGATGTATTCCACATTTCGGTGCTTCGGAAGGCGGTGCAAGAGCCTACGCAAGTGATCGCGGTTGATCAAGTGCCGGTGGATAGTGGGCTAACGACAAAGGTCAAGCCCGTGCGGATCGAGGACTCGGAGGTCAAGCGGCTACGCAATAAAGAGATCAGGATGGTCAAGGTCTGGTGGGATAATTGCGGTCGTGAGGAGCTCTCTTGGGAGCGAGAGCAGACTATGCTTGACGAGTATCCGGAGTTGTTCTGCTCAGGTACAAATTTTGGTTTTGTACATGTCTTTCCTTTACTTAATTTCGTGGGCGAAATTCTTTTAAGAGGGGGAGAGTTGTAACGCCCCGAAACTCAAAGGAGCAAAAGGGGGACGTTTTGGGCCAGTTTGGGTTCTGGCAGCAGGCACAAGGCCTGGGACACGGGCGTGTCCCAGGGCGTGTCAAGCGTGTGTCGACACTTAGCCGCGAAGACGTCGAGATTTACTCGACGATTCGTCGAGAGTGGGCACACGGCCTGCGACACGGGCGTGTCGCAGGGCGTGTCGACCTGTGTCGACACTTAGCCGCGAAGACGTCGAGATTTACTCGACGATTCGTCGAGAGTGGGCACACGGCCTGCGACACGGGCGTGTCGCAGGTCGTGTCGAGCCGTGTCGACACTTAGTCGCGAAGTCGTCGAGATTTACTCGACGATTCGTCGAGAGTGGGCACACGGCCTACGACACGGGCGTGTCGTAGGGCGTGTCGACCCGTGTCGACGATCGTCCCAGGGAGTCGTCGAGATTCGCTCGACGATCGTCGAGACAAGGCACACGGCCTAGGACACGGGCGTGTCCTAGGCCGTGTCATCAAGTCGTCGATCTTCACTCGACGAAGTGTCCCGTGTACACGGCCTGGGGCCCAGGCGTATCAAGGTGACACGGGCAAGGACACGGGCGTGTCCTAGAACCCGTGCAGTGCTCGGGTTGATTTTGGGGAAAAATCATGGGGTACACGGCCGGCCACACGGCCGTGTCAGGTGGAATACGGGCATGTCAGCTCGAACACGGGCGTGTTCGATACCCGTGTGAGGTTCCAGGTGATTCGATTTTGATGGCGAATGCGGCACACGGCCCTGGACACGGGCGTGTGCCAGGCCGTGTTCGGTCCAGATTGGGCATTTCAGCCCCGAATCGAAGCCGTTCATTTCTTTAACTGAAGATCCAACGGCTGGTGGTTGTTCCTGAGAGGATATACCAGTGAGTGTACTTGGAAAACCTCACTTTTCATACCTTATCATCTTTCTAAATCCTTGGAGAGAGAGGAGAGCCAAGGGAGGAAGAAGGAGCTAGATCCGCCATTGGAGGAGCTTCGGAGCTCCGAATCGCAAGCCGACTCCGGATCCACGGAGGCAACGCTAGTGCGGTGGTTTTCATCCGATTACTTTTCAATGGCTCCAAAGAGGAACACAAGGGTAACGATCCTCATCTTGAGCATGAATAGCTCTCTTTCTTAGCATAGGAAGCCCGCTCTCGCGAGTTTGCGGAGAGTTAGAGGTGTTCCTTCGGGTAGATATGTGAAGTTCCCGTTGTTTAGAGTACGTATGCGAGAACGGACATACGCATGATGTGTGAAGCCTACCCGGACATGTCGGTCCGGATCGGTGATGTTGCATTGCATAAATGCCGGAGAAGACTCCGTGCTATTGGTTGTTTTTCGGGTTTTCTACGCGGTAGATTGCAGCAGGGAGCCTTGGGGACTAACCCAAAGGTGCACCCGGAAAACTGGGCGGATACGAGATCTTGCCAACTTGGTGGCCTGAGAGCCAACTTGAACATAACCGAGTTATGTGACTTGTGAGAGAATGGGACTCGGTGGAAGTTTGACCCGCGCAAATGGCTTAAATTGTCGTTGCGATGTGAGCACGGGTTAGATGGAACCGTACCCGCTCTATGTCGTTCGGTTAAAGAGACCTAAGGTTACGTGGCACTTGCTGTTGGCATAGATGTGGGTCTTCGGCGGTCAATGGCTTAAATTGACGTGACCCATGCCGAGAAGTCCAATTGGTCATAGGTTTGGCCGTCTAAGTGGCGGTGGTGAGTCCGGAATGTTAATGGCTTTAATTGACGTGACATCGACCGGTTCACCGAGAATGTGCCCTGAGTGCACGGGGTGTGTGGCCGTACGAGCCAACGTCTATGATGTTATGGCTATTGATATACATTGCTCGCTTATACTAATGAAATGCAGGGAAGGAACATCGCTGCCCCGAGTTGGGGGCGGGATCGTTATAATTTGGTCAGCATTGCTGACCGTTGCCTTGTTTTTCCACCGTGCGGTCAGTGGAAACCAGGATCCCGCCCCCAGTACCATGGCCTTGGTCAAGGGTGAGACCGTGCGGCCAGTGCTCTCACCCTAGGTGGCTAGCCCGCGGGGCAAGAATGGGCGGCCCGCCCTCTCGCCCCAGGCGGCGAGCCCGCGGGGTGAGACGGGGCAGCCGGCCCTCTCGCCCCAGGCGGCGAGCCCGCGGGGGGAGACGGGGCGGCCAGCCCTCTCGCCCAAGGCGGCGAGCCCGCAGGGCGAGACGGGGAGGCCAGCCCTCTCGCCCCAGGCGTCGAGCCCGCGGGGCGAGACGGGGCGGCCAGCCCTCTCGCCCTAGGCGGCGAGCCCACGTGGCGAGACCGGGCGGCCAGCCCTCTCGCCCTAGGCGGAGAGCCCGCGGGGCGAGACCGGGCGGCCATCCCGGTCGCCCCAGACGGCGAGCCTGCGGGGCGAGACCGGGCGGCCAGCGCTCTCCCCCAGGCAGCTAGCCCGTAGAGGGTTCACCCTCCGCCCCCTAGAACTCTATGGACCTTGATTTTACTACTTTGCCCTCGGGGGGAGTTACCTCTTTACCCCCCAGCGTGGCTGTTTTCTATTGGCCCGAGTCTTTTGTCCCTAGGGGCATTTCGGTCATTTTGGTCCATGGGATTTGGAAAACTATAAATAGACCCCCTTGGGTGCCTCTGAAGGGGAGACATTTCCTTGCTTCCTCCTCACATAGCTTCTTCTTGGTAGAGTAGAGAGAGATCCTCCAAGGCACCCTAGCTCGAGCATTGGCTAGGGAGGGGAAGTGCTTAGGTAGCCTTCCGGGTGTGAAGTGGGTCCTCCGCGCAATAGCCGAGGGTCTATTCCTAGCTTCTTGATCCTTTGGTCCGTGGAATTCTATTGAGTGTAGTAGGTGTGAGGTCACCCCTTTCCAGGGACCCCGAACTCCATAGAAGCCATTTTTGGTTTCAACAATCAGGCCTTGCGTTCGACGATTTTCGAATAGATTTTGTCGAGTTGAGTTTTTTCCTTTTTGTTCGATGAACGTCGAGCTGAGCTCGACCAAGAGTCTAACGGAGTTGTCTCTCCTTTAGCACTCGAGTAATTTTTCCATCCTGGGACTCGAGAGATTTTCCTCCCTTGTACTCGAGTAAGTCCTTAGTACTCGGGTAATCCCCTTGTTATACTCGTGTAAGTGACCTTGTACTCGAGTAGTTCCCCCGTGCAGTACACGTGTAAGTCCTTAGTGCTCGAGTAATCCCCGTGCAGTACTCGATTATGTGCCTTAGTACTCGAGTAAACCTCATGCAGTACTCGTGTAATTCCCTTAGTACTCGAGTAATCCATTCCTTCTATCTCAGGAAAACCGGTTCAGCTGAACCCGAATTATTTTATTATTCTTCCCTTAGTACTCGAGTAACCTTTAGTATAAATACCTTCTTCATCTTCTTCTCCGATTCTTTTTCCTCCCAAACCAGAGCGGCGTGAGCGAGAAAGAGGTTGTCCATCCTTAATTCTTCCGGTGGCCGTTGACGGTGCTCCGGTGCTCTGAATTTCAAACCGATCGTAGATCCGGAAATCTCTCGTCGAGAACTACGCCCTCGTGGTAATTTCTTTCCCGTTTCTTAAGATTTCTCGTTAGTGTTTTTTCGGCCCTAATCCCCTTTTCGACCCTTTTTGTCTAGATTTCAACTCCTCCCGCAGTCTTTTGCCCCGATTTACGACGTGGAGTGACTCAGAGGACTTTTCCGGTAAAACCAAGGCAAGTGGTGGTTTCCCCTCATTTCTCTTTGTTCGATCTGATGGTAACGACTATACTTTCATGTTCTTTAAATTTTCTGCTCTTGTTCTTCCAAATCATTGTTATGATTAATCGTTTCAGCGATCCTTGTGGTTGTAAAGTTATGTCTTGGAAAGCCCGATTTTGTCTGGTTATGGTTAATTACTTCTGGTGTGTCTTAGTGATGGCTATGCATGATTTAGCTTTCGTTATTTAGCACGTTAGAATTTATCTAGGACTGTAAATTGCTCCTAAAGGTTGATCAACCACGTCTTGAGTTCGGTAATGTCAAGTAGAATTTGTCGAGCCAAATCTCGAGATATTTGTGTTGTGGATTCTTTGGGTTTCTTGAATGCGGAGTTAGTGGACGATTCCACCTCCGTAGTGTTTGTTACCTTCATTAGTGCCCTGTGGAAGTCTACCTGGTTGTTGGATGTCTGCGGTGTATGGTGGAGAGTATGAGACTCCCTCACAGTTAGATGGATTATATATCTGTTTCGTTTTTGGGTGGTGTGTACAAGAGTGACAACCTCGCCCATGTTTTTGGGTGGTGTGTCCAAGAGTGACCACTTTGCCCGTGTTTTTGGGTAGAGTCGACCACAGGTGCCTAATAAAGGTTTTGTATTTTCTTTTTGGTGAAATATTCATGTAGTCACCTTATAGCCTCGTGCGTCTGGTGTACCCTTGTGGAACGTGACAAATCAAGTAGGAGTTCTTTTCCTGTTGATGCCCTATTTTCCTTTGTACTTTACTTCAGTGCTTTTGTTCTTGGGTTGGTACCCCTGTTGACCCTTGTTTATTTTGGCTTATTACTTTTCCTGCCACCTTTTGTACCTTCTTGCTGAGATGTTCTGTCTTTGGAATGCCTCAGGTTCAGAGCAGTAGCAGTTAGCAGTGCTGTTTTTGGAGTTTTCTAGCGGCAGTGTTGGCTATGGTTGTTGCCTCGTCATATCGAGGTAGTTTGATGATTGTTTAGTTTTACTAGTTCAGACATACTTTTGTTCGTGGGTTCGTGTCAGCTTGTTGGCGCCCACTGAATTGTTAGTTGTTTGATACTTGTTAGCTGCTCGTTTCTTTAAATGTGGGTGTGGATTACTTGTTCTCTGGGAGGATTTATGCTTGAAATGCATGTTAGGTATTTTTAACTATAAAATCTAGTACTATTACTTCATGCATTGCATAATTTAAAACTCTAACTTGTTATTTTTAGCGACCATAAAAGCTATCTTTCCTACTATAATAAATTTAGAGTCTTGCATATCATGAGTTGTCCCTTAGGGATGTTTTTACTCATGTAGGATGTTTGAGTTAATCTAATCAAGTATTTTTCCGCAGCGTATAATATATTTTGATTCGTGGACTAGATGAGCCACTAAGCCGATGGATACGGCTAACTACTGCACTTAACTGATTTTCCTTAAAATAACTTAAAAAGAACCTTTCTTCATGTTTAGTTTGGTGTCTGCCTGAGCATCCGCAGTTATCCCCTGCTGACGTGGCATCATGACGTGCATTTTCCCTTACTTTGATAAGCTTTTTATATGCGGTGAAAATGCGGATTCTGATAGTTGGTATCAGAGGGAGGTTGCTTGATAATTTGTCGGGCAACCTTTTCTTGTTGGTATTAGGTATTTAGCATCATATCATACACACACCGATATGTCATCAACACATCTTGGCTGAAGCACGAACACTACACTCATAGCATAACATGAAGTATACGGGGCATATTATGTAGTATGGGATGAATAATATGTGTCTGTATATGGATCCACCATAGGGGCAACATGTAAGGGTTATGTAGTATGGGATGTATAACCTCACCACATGAATGTGACTAGCACGTTTCTTTTTTGTTGCATGAGAATGTCATGTAGTATGTGATGCATAACATTTTCATACATACGCCGCTCATAACATGCATTCGGGCCTTTTTAGAATGCATAGCACAATCATGCATAGCATAACATTGCATAAGCACAACGTGCCAAGCTAAAGATTTGCGGGATGACATATGTACACACATGGTTTTAAATCAGAAAAAGAATAAAGAATACATGCATTCATGTCATAGGCACAAGAGTCAATAGTATGAGAGTATATCGTCCTAAGTAGGACATAACATCATTATAAAATCCCAGAGCAAGTTGTAGCGTAAGCAAGTGTCTTTTAAATATGGTCTGAACTAGTCGTGTGGCTTTATTGTAAGCTAGGATTTTGATGAGTTGTTCGTTTGCTTTTTAGAAATGCCGCCAAAGCGTCCTGCGTCGAGGTTGACTCCCCAGTCGGAGGGTGACTCATCTGGTGCCCAAAGTGATGCGATTATCGAGAGTCTGCGTCAGAGCAATGAGGCTCTGTCGAGACAATTGGTTACGATGCAATCGCAAATTGAGTCTTTGTTGTCTGCCGCTCCCGCGCAGCAACCTTCAGTGCAAGAGCCCGCCTTGGGACAAGTCGTGCCCGATACCCCTGCTCCTCTGGTGCCCTCGATGGCGATACCACCAGAAATGAATTTCATATCGCACTTCCAGCGGTTGGGACCTCCCACCTTCGACGGGAGTGCTGACTTTATGATTATAGATGATTGGATCATCTCTATCGAGGAGATGTTTTCGTATTTCGGAATTCTAGAAGCCCAGAAGGTGGTGATTTCAGCCTATCAGTTAAAAGGTCGGGCGAAGAGTTGGTGGATTCGGGAAAGAGAGGGTCTAAAGGAAGGCTGTTCTTGGGAATCTTTTAAGAAGATGTTGCTGAAGAAGTTTCTACCCTCGGTCGAGCAAGACCGCCTGATGAATAACTTCCTGCATCTAAAGCAGAGACATCTCACCGTGAGTGAGTACGAGATTGAGTTTAGCAAACTGAGCAAGTTTGCTCCTGATTTGGTAGCTTCTGAGGAGGGAAGAGTGAAACTTTTCTTGGGAGGATTAAGAAGCGATGTCCAGCAGTTGGCATGCGCTTACAAAGCTGAAAGTTATGCTGAAGCAGTGGAAGCTGCTTTAAAAGTGGAGGCGATTTAAAACTCCTAGAACCGATATGCTGCGGCAAGGAAGGAGAAAAGAAAAGGCATTGAGGATGGTAGCTCCAATGCATCTGGCCCTTCTTCGAAGAAGAAAAGTAAGGAAGTGTGTAGCTTCTATGGTCATCCTGGCCACCCCTACGAAAGGTGCTTCAAGAGGACTGCCACCCTGAGGCAACAGCAGGTGCACGCCATCCAAGGTGCACCCAAGGGAGAGCTTATGTGCTCATTCTGTGCAAGGAACGGTCATGACGTGACTCAATGCTGGATGAAAGAAAGGGTTTGCTTCCAGTGTGGGTAGAAGGGACACTAGAAGTCTTCTTGCCCCCAGGCTCAGTCCCCACTACAGCCTACCCCACTTCAAGCTCTGCCGCCGTCACCAAACCTGGATAAAGGAAAAGGAAAGCTGAACGTGATGACCAGCGAGGAAGCCCAAACCTCTACGCAAGTGATATCAGGTCAGCCTTAGTTTAACTTATCCTTGTTAGTTATCGTTGTTTCCCTAGTTATCGTTCGTTTAGTTATGTATGTTACAATTTTAGAGGAGTTTAAGTTGCGGAATAGGTGGGCCCGCGTTCTTTTCGATTCGGGTGCCACCCATTCCTTTGTGGCCCAGAGATTTGTTGATAAACATCGCCTGAGTGTGGAACATTTGGGAGGGTCCTTCAATGTCAAGCTCCCTTCCGGTGATTCTATGATATCTAACCAAGGAGTTCTGAGATGCCCTATTTATCTTGGCAATTTTCTGGCCTTTGCGGATCTGATGATTTTGGATCTGTCTGATTTTGACGTGATTCTGGGCATGGACTGGCTGTCCAAGTATGATGCGGTCATCCAGTGCAAGGCTAAGCGATTGGGTTTCAGAATGGATGACAGACAACTTATGAGCGTCTATGGATTTCAGGACAGAGTTTCTCCTGTCATTTATGCGGTACGTGCATGTCGTGCTATAGAGTCTGGTTATGAGGCATTTTTGGTTTCTATTTCTGCTCTGGAGATAGCTTTTGTTACGCCACGTCTTGAGGATGTCTTGGTGGTGTGAGAGTTTCCAGATGTCTTTCGTGATAGTCTTCCAGGACTTCCTCCAGAAAGGGAGATAGAGTTTGTGATAGACGTCGAGCCAGGTACTCGTCCTATTGCTAAAGCACTGTACTGTATGGCTCCACGTGAGTTGGACGAGTTGCGTACACAACTCGATGAGTTGCTTAGTTGTGGTTTTATTAGACCAAGTACTTCTCCATGGGGTGCTCCTATTTTGTTCATCAAGAAGAAAGATGGATCGATGAGGCTTTGCATCGATTATAACGAATTGAACAAGGTAACCATTAATAATAGGTATCCCCTGCCAAGGATTGATGATTTGTTCGACCAATTGCGTGGTAGCTCGGTATTTTCAAAGATCGATCTTCGCTCAGGCTACCACCAGTTGAGGATTCGTGAGGCAGATATTCCCCGAACCGCTTTCCATTCATGGCATGGACATTATGAGTTTTTGGTGATGTCTTTTGGTTTAACCAATGTACCCTCTGCTTTCATGGATTTGATGAATCTGGTGTTTAAATATTTCTTGGACCAATTTTTTATTATGTTCATAGATGATGTCTTGGTGTATTCCCGCAATGTTGAGGAGCATACTCATCATTTGCGTCTGGTTTTGTCGACCCTGAGGGAGCATAACTTATATGCGAAGTTGAGCAAGTGTGAGTTCTGGCTACCTCAGCTGTCCTTTCTGGGTCATGTTGTAAGCAAGGACGGTATTTCTGTAGACGCGACCAAGATTTCTGCTGTAATGGAATGGGAGAGACCTTCTACACCTAAGGAGATTTGGAGTTTCTTAGGCCTGGCTGGGTGTTATAGAAGATTCGTGGAAGGATTTTCGGTGTTGTCTGCTCCTCTAACTAGACTTACTCAGAAGAATACTGCTTTTATTTGGAGCGATAAGTGTGAAGAGGCTTTCCAAGAGCTGAAGAAGAGATTATGTACTGCTCCGATTTTAACCTTACCTACTGAAGGAGTTGATTATATTGTGTATGTTGATGCGTCACACATCGGACTTGGTTGTGTTTTAATGCAAGATGGTAAGGTGATCACGTATGGATCGAGGCAACTAAAGATCCTCGAGAGAAACTATCCTACGCACGATTTGGAGTTTGCTGCCGTAATTTATGCGCTGAAGCTTTGGAGACACTTATTATATGCCGCGTTGTGCAAAATCAATACGGACCATAAGAGTTTGAAGTACGTCTTCACTCAGAAAGAACTAAATCTGCGCCAGTGTCGGCGGTTAGAATATGTGGCGGATTATGAAGTGGAAATTCTTTATCATTTGGGAAAGGCTAATGTAGTAGCTGATGCATTGAGTAGAATGACCGCTAAGATTTTTAATCTATCGGTGCAGTCCTTGATAGAAGAATTTTTGTTGATGGATATTGAGGTTGGGAGTAGTACTGTGCCTGTTAGTCTAGAAGATGAAGAAGCCTCTTTGATTTCCCTTACTCGAGCACATCAGAAGGATGATCCTGATTTGTTGCACCTCCGGAATAGAACTTTGAAGGAAGAGCTACCTGATTTCTCTGTGGATGAGTTGGACACCTTGAAGTATCAGGGTAGATTTTGCATCCCCACCTTTGGCGATATTCGAGCTAAGAACTGTGCTGAAGCTCATGGTTCCAGTGTAGCCTACCACCCTGGTTCCACTAAGATGTATAAAGATCTAAAGCAAATTGTTTGGTGGTCAGGGATGAAGAATGACATCGCAATGTTTGTATCAGAATGTTATATATATCAGCGTGTTAAGGCTGATCACAGAAGGCCTGGTGGTAAATTGACACGGCTTGATATTCCAAGTTGGAAATGGGACAGTATTTCAATGGATTTCATCACCGGTCTGCCAAAATCTCCCCGTGGGCACGACTTTGTTTGGGTGATAGTCGACAGACTAACAAAGTGTGCTCACTTTGTCCCATTTAAGATTGGGTACTCGATGAAGAAGTTAGCTGAGTTATATCTTGAAGAGGTCATCAAGTTACATGGTGTGCCTGTTAGCATCGTATCAGATCGGCACTCTAAATTTACGTCTCGCTTTTGGAAGAGTTTACAGGAGGGGTTGTGTACCAATTTAAGGTATTCCACCGCCTATCATCCGCAGACTAATGGTCAGATAGAAAGGGTAAATCAGATTGTAGAGGATATGATCAGGTGTTATATTTTGGATCATGGTGGTGCTTGGGATGAGCGTCTCAGACTCATGGAGTTTTCATACAATAATAGTTATCAAGAGAGTCTGCAGATGGTTCCGTTTGAGGCCTTGTATGGGAGGCGCTGTAGAACTCCATTGTTTTGGGCTGAAGTTGGTGAGAGACCGTTGTTAGGTCCGGAAGCCCTTGAAGATATGAATTGTGTCGTGACTCGTATTCGGGAAAAGCTTCGTGTGGCTCAAGAGTGCTATGAGAAGTATGCTAATCTACGAAGGGTCGATCTGGAATTTACCGTTGGGGAATTGGTTTTTCTGAAAGTTTCCCCGATGTCTGGCGTTAAAAGGTTTGGAAGGAACCACACATTAGACCCCCGGTATGTGAGACCTTTCCAGATTCTTGAGCGCATCGGAGTTTCAGCTTATAGGCTGGATTTGTCTGCGACCTTCCCTGGTGTCCATGATGTGTTCGATGTGAGCGAGCTGCGGAAGTGTGTTCGTAGTGATCGTCAAGTCCTCGACTCGATACCCCAGGTTCAGCCCAACCTTACATATGTGGAAGAACCTATGTATATCCTGGATTCTCAAGAGCGTGTGTTGTGGAGAAAGACCATCCCTATGGTCAATATTCTTTGGAGAAATCAAGACGTCGAGAGCGCGACATGAGAATTGGAATCGGCGATGAGGGAATCTCATCCGCACCTCTTCTCTTAGTTTCGGGTATGTTGCTATGTTTTCAATTATGCATGGTTTTATCAATTTTTGTTTGGTTTTGGAGTTGTGATAAGTTTTGGGACGAAACTTCTTTTTAGGGGGAGTGACTGTAATGCCCCCGATTTTTAGATGATTTTATTTGTTTGGGCAACGTCAGATTTATGATGTCGTGGCATTACTTTTAACGTCGAATGTTGGATTTGAGTAGTTTTGGACGTGCTCGTCCAGTTTCGTCGCAACCCGAGCGTTTTTGGTGTCTCGTCGCGCGATCGAAGTTTTGGGTTTTGTTTTTGTTCGCCGCATACTTTGGCGGTTAATATCTCGGGAATGGCTCGTAAAATTTTGGTTTTGACTTCGTCGTTATGTCCGTAGCATCAGTTTTCTCCTACGGCGTGAGTTCCGTTTAATTCGGCACGTTTGAGCCTTTGTTTTGATCTCATATTTCCATGTTCAACTATCTGAACACAATAATTGCTATATTAATGACTGCTTGTTTTGATTCTCGGGAAGCCCTCCTAAAGGTGTGGGATTTCGTCAAACCAACCTTTTTTGTATTATTTTTCTAGGCGCTATGTTGAGGTCGACGATCGTCGAGCGGAGCTCGACGATTGTCATTTTTTCTGGGCATTGTGTTGAGTTCGACGATCGTCGAGCGGAGCTCGACGATTGTTATTTTTTTGGTCGCTGTGTTGAGGTCGAAGATTGTCGAGCGGAGCTCGACGATTGTCATTTTTTCTGGGCGCTGTGTTGAGGTCGACAATCGTCGAGCAGAGCTCGACGATTGTCATTTTTCTGGGCGCTGTGTCGAGGTCGACGATCGCAGAGCTCGACGATTGTCATTTTTCAGGGCACTGTCTGGAGGTCGACGATTGTCGTGCTGAGCTCGATGAAACGTCGAGCGGAGCTTGCTATAGGTCTAGCGATTTTCAAATTGGGTTCGACGATCAGGCCTTGCATTCGACGATTTTCGAACAGATTTTGTCGAGTGGAGTTTTTCCTTTTTGCTCGATGAACGTCGAGCTGAGCTCGACCAAGATTCGAACGGAGTTGTCTCTCCTTTAGCACTCGAGTAATTTTTCCATCCTGGTACTCGAGAGATTTTCCTCACTTGTACTCGAGTAAGTCCTTAGTACTCGAGTAATCCCCTTGCTATACTCGAGTAAGTGCAATTGTACTCCAGTAGTTCCCCCGTGCAGTACTCGAGTAAGTTATTAGTACTCGAGTAATCCCCGTGCATTACTCGAGTATGTGCCTTAGTACTCGAGTAACCCTCGTGTAGTACTCGTGTAATTCCCTTAGAACTCGAGTAATCCGTTCCTTCTATCTCGGGAAAAACGGTTCAGCTGAACCCGAATTATTTTGTTGTTCTTCCTGTTATCACCTTTACTATAAATACCTTTTTCATCTTCTTCTCTGATTCTTTTTCCTCCCGAACCAGAGCGGCGTGAGCGAGAAAGAGGTTGTCCGTCCTTAATTCTTCCGATGGCCGTTGACGGTGCTCCGGTGCTTAGAATTTCAAACCGATCGTAGATCTGGAAAGCACTTGTCGAGAGCTACGCCCTCGTGGTAATTTCTTCCCCGTTTCTTGAGATTTCTCGTTAGGGTTTTTTCGGCCCTAATCCTCTTTTCGACCCTTTTTGTCTAGATTTCAACTCCTCCCGTGGTCTTTTGCCCCGATCTACGACGTGGAGCGATTCAGAGGACTTTTCCGGTAAAACCAAGGCAAGTGGTGGTTTCCCCTTGTTTCTCTTTGTCCGATCTGATGCTAACGACTATACTTTCATGTTCTTTAAATTTTCTGCGCTTGTTCTTCCAAATCATTGTTATGATTAATCGTTTCAGCGATCCTTGTGGTTGTAAAGTTTTGTCTTGGAAAGCCCGATTTTGTCTGTTTTTGGTTAATTGTTCCTGTTGTGTCTTAGTGATGGCTATGCATGTTTTAGCTTTCGTTATTTAGCGCGGTAGAATTTATCTAGGACTGTAAATTGCTCCTAGAGGTTGATCAACCGCGTCTTGAGTTCGGTAATGTCAAGTGAATCTGTCGAGCCAAATCTCGATATATTTGTGTCGTGGTTTCATTGGGTTTCTTGAATGCGGGAGTTAGTGGACGATTCCACCTCTGCACTGTTTGTTACCTTCATTAGTGCCCTGTGGAAGTCTACCTGTGATGTAGCACACTCCCGAGGGTGGGATTAAGGCATGAAATGGCAAAGGGGTTCCTAAGGGGAATTTAAACGAACACGTGGTGTGCGCGTAAAACTTAAAATTTCGGCAGAGTTTCGTCTATAATGTTGCGATCTCACAAGGGGGAAATTCCCATCCAAACCTGCACGAAACTTTCACATACACATTTTTCATAACCTAGCCATACATCTAGTGTCATATCACCGCATTTCCATGCACATGGAGAGCGCTCTGGACTAATAAATTCGATTCGGAAAAAAGTCCAAATGCAGCCCTCAAAACAAAATCAAACGAGGATATGCCAAATCCTCTTGATCCGTTTGAAACCAAAGGCTAAACCAACCCCGGTTTGCAAACGTCCAAGGGGACCTATCCTTGCAAAACCTTCGTGAAAATCGGATGAAACAAGCAATATAAATTCAGATTTTATCAATGCAAATAGGAATCAAATTTTATGATAGAATATGACATCCATGTTTCCACAATCCTCACAATCTAAGATGAATCACAACACAAGTTTGAGAAGGGGATCTCGTTACCCATATCTGAAATTGAAGAGGAGGAGGGGAAACATAACTGTGGAAGAGTCGCACTTCCACGGGTCCACCGGAGTCGCACCGGATGGAGAGAACTGAGCCGCCTTCTTCGGAGTCACACCGGAGGAGGAAGGAGGTCACCGGAGCAGCAGGAAATCCTGGAGGTCGGCGGTAGCGGCTGCTTTCTCGCGAAATCCTGGAGGTCGGGTTTCGGCTTGGCCGAATAGGGGGCGGCTGCTTCACGCAAACGGCATTAGGTTTTCTTTTTTTTTCTTATCAACATCCCCTCTCCACACCTCAATACATATATATATATAAGTCATACACCTCCATCCACCCTTCATCTAAATCCAAGATAATCCTAACCACTCATGCTTATTAAGAAATAACAACATTATTATAAATTTCATAACTTTTAAATTTATAAATCGTAGGACTTATAAATTCATAAAAGTATTAGGAATATAATATTATTCCAAAATTGAAATAACATTATATTCATAATGACGGCGTCGGCGGCGGCGACGACCCTGGAGGCGGCGGCGACGACGTTGGCGGCGACGGTGACGACAGTTGCGGCAATGGCCATCAATGTCCATGAACATGTAGTAGCGGTGATCAATGAGATCCATGTCAGCACGAGCAAAATGGCGGGGCATCCTCGCCATCAATCCTCCCCCGCTCAAAATCACTCATCCCCGATGAGTGGCCAGGGAGAGAATAGCAGGGGACAGCAGTATCCACAGGTAGCATAGTAAGAGAAGACATCCACGGGGCAGGACAAGCAATGCAGGCATCCGCAATAGAACAGAACCTGTCATGAGCAAGAATAGCAGGAAACCTCATAGATGTGTCAGCATAAAGAAAAGCAGTGCAGATCTTACCATCCAATGCGAGAACTAGGAAACCCAAATGGAAGAGCGACACGGACAGAATCTCACCTCTCAACCCAAGAGAATCTGAAGTGGAAGAGAGAAACGTCGGAGAAAACCACTCAGGTGGAAACCGGATATGCAAAATTAAATCCGAAAAATTGAGACACGGCGAAACACCGATTGCATCGTAAAAATCCAAAAAAATTGCATTAAATCCAAAAATCTTGAAGATCATGAAAGGATCGGCGCTCCAACGTAATAATTTCGTTACGGAACCCGAAGGTATCCACCGTGGGCTAACCAGACTAAATTGGAATCAACAATTCTGTAGTCAGAAGCTCTCGGAGGTGAACAGATGTGAAAGTGATGCAACCGACATACACTGGCATAAGGCGACGACATGTGTACGTGCAGATCGTACCAGGATGGATGAAAAATATGTGCAATTTGATTTGATGGGTAATAATGTCGTGAGGACAACAAATCAAAAGGCACAGTCGCCGTGAAATCACACGTAGTCGTAGACGAAGACATGTCCGCATACGGACACTCACTAATGCATAGCGCACAAGTCAAGTCCAACGTCATAGTTTTAAATTTTGGTTTTAAAATGTCAGAAATAAATGCCAGCGAAAAATACTCACCACCAACTATAGATTTGGACGCTCCCGGATTTGAAAGGACGCACGTGCGATACAACTCAACATATCCAACTAGGTTCACTAATGTGTGCATGCACGGATCATCAAAAGGTGGAGGATAAATGCGTGCGACTGGGCTTGGCAAATAAGTGTGTCTAGGGGACACCACATCAAAAATCCCCAAAGCCAAGGAAGCACTAGTAGTCCAACACAAAGCCTCACCAAACGCCAAGCGGTCAGATGAACGGCCCATCCTAAGAAAAGCATTGTCAGATCTATGAACTGGAGTGGCAGGACCGAACGCGACAACTAACAAATCGCCCACACACATCTGTCTAGGTAAGTCTAACGAGGGAGCTAGATAAATAGGCACCTCCAAATATCTCGGACTAGAAATGACAAGCTCAGTCCCTAACAAATCATTTAATCGAGTCAAGTGAACCGGAAGGGGAGTCGACAGGGTCGATGCCGAAGGAGGAGCTAAGTCATACTCACCGTCAAAACACGGATTTAACGTCCAAGAAAAATCCACCGGGTGCCAGCCAACAAAATTAAGAGGAAGATCAAATAGTGGATTCGTCCTTATAGAAAACTCAACCGGATCATCATCACCTAAATCACTCTCAGATAAACATTCATCACAGGTGGACTCTACCAACTCAGCTGAAATGTCTCCCAACCCACTAGATGTTTCATCCAAATCGGCATCAGTGACGGTCTCAGAAGTAGGCAAAATCGAGCCCGACAAAATTTCTAATCCATATTGTGCTTCGGGCAATGGTGATAACAACAGGGAAATATCTTCCGGGTCCTCAACTTTAAATTCATCCAAAAATAACCTTCCCTCGCAAGATAAATCTTCCAACACAGTAGGTACATCTGCTAACTTAGGGCCATCGGGCGGTTCCTCAACTATCGTAGGAGATGGACCTGAAATATGGTCGAGGGGAAGTGGGATATTCTCAGGGGGTGATACCTCAGAGGAGACATCCTCATCCAGGTCACTAGGATATCCAAGATCCTGATCGTCACTAAAGTCGTCAGTGAAATCGTCATCGCCCTCAGTGGCGTGCTCATACGTCGAGGCTAAAAGTTCTAAAGCTCTAGGCTTTGTGGGCACTCCACGACATAGTGGCCAATCACACCACAAGTGTAACATGTAGCGTTCTCCTTGCAAATCTTAATGGTCTGTCGATGCTTAGCCCGCGGATTTATAACATCACTAGTAGTGACAATGTCAGACGGCGGGACAAAAGACCTAACCCTCTCCTTCTCCCGAAAAGGTGGCGGACATGGGCTCGAAATAGTCAGATCTTGGCGGAGCAAGGATCTAGCGGGAGGCTTGGACTCACTCATGTGATCAAAAACGGGTCTAGTGGCCTGGAGGGGAGAAATAAGATCGTGAGATGTCCGAGTAAGGGGGTACGAGGGGACGTACTGGTTCGATGTAGGCAAAGTCTTAGGCGGCGAATCACTCAGATAATCAGAAATCTAGGAACGACAGTAGGGAGGGTAATACTCATCCGTTAATAGATTCTTCATAATCTTCCAACCTACAAGGGAGGCGTCGAGGGACGTCCCAAAACGTCTCTCCTCATTGAGCCAGAAGGTTTGGGCTCGACCAAATAATTGTAGTCTCGCAACGGGAATCCTGTGGGGGTCCATAATATGATATCACTCAAAGTAACGTTCAATATCCTTCACCCAACCTAAAAATACTCGCGGTCCACCTATGACATCATAGGTCGGAGCAAGAACTCTAACAGGCCGATAGGTGCGTGGTGGTGGTGTCAAATACGGTGCCAACATAACGTTATGCTTAACGAATGAAGGTGAGTGAGCGGAACTCCCAATGTGCGCCATAAAGACTAACAGACAACTAAAAATAAGTGATCACGAAAAACATATATTTTTTTTGATATATTTTTGGAAACAAATATTTTTTTTTGTTTTATATAAATAAAAATAAAATAGAAGACCTACGAGCGTGCCTAAGTGCAAAAAAAAGGGGACGCTCAGAACGAGCGGATCGTTGCCCAGTGGAGAAATTGGCAAACCTGTCCCGACGGTGAAGAAATTGGGATGTGTGTGCATAAAGGTAGGGAAGTGACGCGGGAGGACCAGCAAAGATTAAGAAAGCTTTGCGCCGCTCTGATACCAAATTGATGTAGCACACTCCCGAGGGTGGGATTAAGGCACAAAATGGCAAAGGGGTTCCCAAGGGGAATTTAAACGAACACGTGGTGTGCGCGTAAAACTTAAAATTTCGGCAGAGTTTCGTCTATAATGTTGCGATCTCACAAGGGGGAAATTCCCATCCAAACCTGCACGAAACTTTCACATACACATTTTTCATAACCTAGCCATACATCTAGTGTCATATCACCGCATTTCCATCCACATGGAGAGCGTTCTGGACTAAGAAATTCGATTCGGAAAAAAGTCCAAATGCAGCCCTCAAAACAAAATCAAACGAGGATATGCCAAATCCTCTTGATCGGTTCGAAACCAAAGGCTAAACAAACCCCGGTTTGCAAACGTCCAAGGGGACCTATCCTTGCAAAACCTTCGTGAAAATCGGATGAAACAAGCAATATAAATTCAAATTTTATCAATGCAAATAGGAATCAAATTTTAGGATAGAATATGACATCCAAGTTTCCACAATCCTCACAATATAAGATGAATCACAACACAAGTTTGAGAAGGGGATCTCGTTACCCATATCTGAAATTGAAGAGGAGGAGGGGAAAGATAATTGTGGAAGAGTCACACTTCCACGGGTCCACCGGAGTTGCACCGGATGGAGAGAACCGAGCCACCTTCTTCGGAGTCACACCGGAGAAGGAAGGAGGTCACTGGAGCAGCAGGAAATTCCACAAGAGGGCGGCAGTAGCGGCTGCTTTCTCGCGAAATCCTGGAGGTCGGGTTTCAGCTTGGCCGAATAGGGGGCGGCTGCTTCACGCAAACGACATTAGGTTTTCTTTTTTTTTCTGATCAACATCCCCTCTCCACACCTCAATACATATATATATATATATAAAGTCATACACCTCCATCCACCCTTCATATAAATCCAAGATAATCCTAACCACTCATGCTTATTAAGAAATAACAACATAATTATAAATTTCATAACTTTTAAATTTATAAATCGTAGGACTTATAAATTCAAAAAAGTATTAGGAATATAATATTATTCCAAAATTGAAATAACATTATATTCATAATGATGGTGTCAACGGCGGCGACGACGTTGGAGGCGGCGGCGACGACGTTGGCGACGGCGGCAGCGACAGTTGCGGCAACGGCCATCAATGTCCATGAACATGTAGCAGCGGCCATCAATGAGATCCATGTCGGCACGAGCAAATGGCGGGGCATCCTCGCCATCAACCTGGTTGTTGGATGTTTACTGTGTATGGTGGAGAGTATGAGACTCCCTCGCAGTTAGACGGATTATATATCCGTTTGGTTTTTGGGTGGTGTGTCCAAGAGTGACCACCTCGCCCGTGTTTTTGGGTGGTGTGTCCAAGAGTGACCACTTCGCCCGTGTTTTTGGGTAGAGTCGACCACAGGTGCCTAATAAAGGTTTTGTATTTTCTTTCTGGTGAAATATTCATGTAGTCACCTTATAGCCTCGTGCGTCTGGTGTACCCTTGTGGAACGTGACAAATCACGTAGGAGTTCTTTTCCTGTTGATTCCCTGTTTTCTTTTGTACTTTACTTCAGTGCTTTTGGTCTTGGGTTGGTACCCCTGTTGAACTTTGTTTATTTTGGCTTATTACTTTTCCTACCACCTTTTGTACCTTCTTGCTGAGGTGCTCTGTCTTTGGAATGCCTTAGGTTCAGAGCAGTAGCAGTTAGCAGTGCAGGTTTTGGAGTTTTCTGGCGGCAGTGTTGGCCATGGTTGTTACCTCGTCATATCGAGATAGTTTGATGATTGTTTAGTTTTAATAGTTCAGACATACGTTTGTTTGTGGGTTCATGTCAGCTTGTTGGCGCCCACTGAATTGTTAGTTGTTTGATACTTGCTAGCTGCTCGTTTCTTTAAATGTGGATGTGGATTACTTGTTCTCTGGGAGGATTTATGCTAGGAATGCATGTTAGTTATTTTCAACTATAAAATCTACTACTATTACTTCATGCATTGCATAATTTAGAACTCTAACTTGTTATTTTTAGCGACCGTAAAAGCTATCTTTCCTACTATAATAAATTTAGAGTCTTGCATAACATGAGTTGTCCCTTAGGGACGTTTTTACTCATGTAGGATGTTTGAGTTAATCTAATCAAGTAATTTTCCGCAGCGTATAATATATTTTGATTCGTGGACTAGATGAGCCACTAAGCCGAGCGATACGGCTAACTACTGCACTTAACTGATTTTCCTTAAAATAACTTAAAAAGAACCTTTCTTCATATTTAGTTTAGTGTCTGCCTGAGCGTCCGCAGTTATCCCCTGCTGACATGGCATCTCGACGTGAATTTTCCCTTACTCTGATAAGCTTTTTATATGCTGTGAAAACGCGAGTTGTGACAATCAGCTACTTATCTCGGTCTTCCTTTTATGAATTCATGGTCGAATTATTTTTAGGGGTGGCAAGCACATGTATGTGCTTACTGTTATAATAAAATGAACTCAAGAATGTCCACTTAGGAATGAAAACACACAAATTTGAGGAACCTGTGCGTACATATTACTCATGGTGTGCCTTATATGTGGTCCCTAAATTGTGTATTTTATAATTTTAGGTAACTTAAATTATGGCAGGGCAGTCTGAACCACAACGTTCTATGGAAGGTGTAGAACCAGCTGATGTTCCCACACCTCCCCCTTTTGTGGATACAATACACTTAGTTGCTGAGGCAGTGTTTGCAATGATAAATGAACAGTCGACTGGGCAGGTGCATCCTGCTATGTTCCCAGATAGGTTGGTGTAGCTTAGCCTATAACTGTTAGGCAAGGGCCTGTTGAGGCTTTAGTTGAAAGGTGAGCTACTAAAAGTTAGTTGAAACACATCATGAGTTTTATTCCTCCAACGGTCGCTGGGGTAGGATCCCCAACACAGGAGGAGGACTAGCTTTCATTTATCAAGAGAGTGTTGATGGTGATTGAAACAGAGGACGGGCAGAAGGTAACCTTGGACACTTTCTTATTGTAAGGAGAGGCTGGACTTTGGTGGTATGAGTTGGAGTTACACCACTTTGCGGGCAAACAACTATTTGAGATCTAGATGGAGGAGTTTTCGAGATTGTTCTTGGCAAAGCATCTGCCTTCGTTGCAGCAGATTGCCATGGAGAATGAGTTCCAGTGCTTGACTCGGGGCGACAGTAGTGTGGATAACTACTTGCATGAGTTTACCAGGTTGGGATGCTACGCGGGGTCTACTTTTCTATACGAGGAGCGTAAGACCAATAGGTTCTATGTGGGACTGTGAGATGAGTTGAGGTTACTTCTCTCGGTTCCGATGAATCAAGGTTTTCAAGTATTTGTTAATATGACTCGTTCATTAGAGAAGGATATGAAGAGCGTGCAGGTCAAGAGGGACTTGGTTGTGATAAAGCCTGAGTTCAAAGTGCCAACTTCTTCAAAATCGCATTTTCGTAAGTGGAATAAGAAGTCAAAGTCTTCTGGACAAGCTCCATCTATCTAAGGACTTCGTATCGCGGATCGGAGTTCCTACTCTTATGTCGATAGATAGATTGAAGGTGTTGTTTCCTAACGGATGTGGGATGCGTGCCGATAGGTTTTCCAGTGTTGAGGTACAGATAGGAAGTCAGGATACCTGATTGGAAGCATCTTTGCTTCCGATAATAAAGTTTGATCTAAATTTTGGTATGGACTTGCTCTCAGAGCAGCGCGCCTGTATAGATTTCAATTCGAAGGAATTCACACTGGGACAGAACACCGAGTGAGAGACTAAGTTCGTTGGTATGCGTGGATCAAGTAAGATATTGATGTCTACTCTCCGGGTAGTCAAGGTTGTTCGGAAGGGTGCATTGTTATTGTTCATGTTGTTGGAGGCTGTTGAGTCAAAGTCTAGTTTGAGTGAAGTTCCTATTGTATCATATTATGCGGATGTGTTTCCTTAAGATCTCTCTGGGTTACCACCCCAACGAGAGATTGACTTCGCTATTGAGTAGTTGCAAGGTACGAAACGTATGGCCCGCTCATCGTACCGAGTATCGCCTAAGGAAAAGGCGGAATTGAAAGTTCAATTGCAAGAACAATTAGAGCAGTGCTATATACGTCCAAGTATGTCACCTTGGAGTGCATCGGTCTTCTTTGTGAAGAAGAAGTATGGATTCTTGCATTTATGCATTGATTATCTATAATTGAACAAGCTGGCGGACAAAAAACAAGTTTATGATTCCACGGATTGATGACTTATTTTATCAATTGGTGGGATCTACTGTCTATTGAAAGATAGATTTAAAGTTTGGCTATTACCACCTGAAATTACGGAATGTAACATTCCCAAGATAGCGTTCGTTATAAGATATGGTCATTATGAGTTCACTATAATATCGTTTGGTTAACAAATGCACAATCAGTATTTATGGACTTGACGCACTAAAATTTTCGGGAGTACTTAGATCGATTTCTGATCATCTTTATTGACGACATATTGGTGTACTCTCAGTCATAAGAAGATCATGCAAATCACTTAAGGATGGTTTTGCACAACCTGAGAAGAAATAAACTCTACGTTAAGTTCTCATAAGTGAGTTTTGGTTGTCGTCAGTGGCTTTTCTTGGCCATGTGGTTAGAGGAGAGGGTATTGTTGTGGATCCAACAAAGATTGTTGCGATACAAGAATGGCCTGTGCTGACTATGGTAGCGGAAGTTAGGAGTTTCCTTGGACTTGCTGGTTACTACCGGTGCTTCATGGAGAACTTTTCGCGGATATCCTTACGTCTCACTACACTGAAGAGGAAATATCAAAAGTTTGTTTGGACGCCTGAGTGAGAACGAGATTTTGAGGAGTTAAAGAGTCGTTTAACTATGGAGCCTATCTTGAGTTATCCATGTGGTACATACGGCTATGAGATACACAGTGATGATTCAGGGAGTGGCTTAGGCTACGTTCTTCTGCAATTCAAATATGTTATAACTTTTGCCTCACGCCAGTTAAAAGTGCACGAGCGAAACTATCCAGTCCACGACTTGGAGTTGTCGGCTGTAATTTTTGCACTTAAGATGTGGCTTCGCTACTTCTATGGCATGAAAGTTGATATATTCACGAACAAAAAAGCCTTAAGTATTTAATAGATCAGAAGGATCTGAACATGAGACAATGGAGGTGGATGGAGTTCCTTGTGCACTACACTTTCCAGCTATATTATACTCTCGGGAAGGGAAATGTGATCGCAGATGTCTCGAGTCGTAGGACTCCAGTATGGTTAGGTTGGCTACAGATGCATGATGAGCATCTGATTCAGGAGTTGGAGGACTTAGATATTTCTTGTGTTGATAAGAATGCCACTACAAATGTGTGCTTGAACTGGACAGAGGTGCAATATTACCTTGCATATAATATTCGATAAGCAATGGAACTCAATAAGAGTATGAAGCGCTATACAACGGATGGGTCATATTCCCAATTCTCCTTGGATGACAGTTTTTTGAGAAAGGACGGTTGTGTGTGCGTCCCAAATTTGGGTAAATTACGGGAGGAGTTGATGTAAGAGGCAAATTTTACTAAATACTCAATCCAGCTAGGGAGCACAAAAATGTATAAGGACATGAAAAAGATGTTCTGGTGGCCGGTTTTGAATTAGGATATAGCTCTTTACGTGACCAAGTGCCAAACTTGTGCCTTGGTAAAAGCTGAATGTCAGAAACCTGGTGGTTTTCTAAATTCATTGCCAATTCTGGTATGGAAGTTTGATGACATATCTATGGATTTCGTGCACGGATTGCCGAGATCACGGAGAGAGAAAAATGTCGTGTGGGTGATCGTTGACCGGTTGACAAAGGTGTCGCACTTCATAACGAATAAGAAGGATGATTCAGTGGAAAAATTGGCTAAGCTGTATATTTACAACGTAGTACGTTTATATGGTGTGGCCCGTAGCATCATTATTGACAGAAATGGGTGCTTTACTTCGAGTGCTTCGAGGCTAATCCACTAGTTGTTGGGTACTAAACTGAAGTTCAGTACGGCGTTTCATCCTCAAACGGATGGTCAAATTGAGAGGACCAATAGGACATTGGAGGATATGCTATGTATGTGCGCCTTGGATTTCGGGAAGAGGTGGGAGGACCATCTTTATATGATCGAGTTCGTCTATAATAATAGCTATCAATCTAGCATTCAGATGGCGCCCTTCAAAGCTTTATATAATAGGAAGTGTCGTACTTCTTTAGCTTCGGCGAAAACAGGCAAATCGAAGATGTATAAGCGTAATGAGGTCGAAGATGCAAATTCGACTATACACACTATTCGAGAACAGTTATTGATGGTTCAGGATAGACAAGAAAAGTACTATAATTCCAAGCACCGAAACATGGAGTTTGCAGTGGGCGATTAGGTATATTTGAAGATAAAGCCATTTAAAGGTGTGTCCAGGATTAGGATCTTGAAAAAGGTGAGTCTAATGAGTCTGATTTTTATTGGGTTTTTCAGACTCATCTGGGCTTATTTTCTTGCATGTGCACTACATTTTCAATTGGAAAAGTCATATTTTTGTTTAGGTCTTCACTTTTTCTATAGTGCATTGTTTGGGTCGAATGTGGCGTGCGATTGTGAACTCTTGTGTTGAGGGTAAGTTCTTGGAGCTCCTCGCACTTTTTTGTTTTGATTTATATGATTGTTTGGATTGACTTGTTGTTGTGCAAGTTGTGGGTTTTCCCCAAGGCAGGAATTCTGATTTGTGGAAAACACATGGTCATGTGTTTCCTTAGCTCACGCTTTTTGCCCGATCGTGTATTTTGTTGAGCTGGAGAAGAGTCGAGTGGAGATCGACGAATATCGTCGAACTGAGCTCGACGATCCTGACGCACGATTAACAAACAGTTTCTTCGGAACCGTCCGCGAAGGAAACAAACGGTTTTAATGTGGCTGCTTTGATTTATTGCGCTCTGTGATTAATCATGCGATTTGATCACGCACTGGCAGAAGTTCTCGTGCGCGAGTAAAACGCACGGTTGATGCAGTCACGGTAAGTGTACCGGTCACTGTCAAGTAATAATTTGGGAATAGCTTCACTGAATGTCAATCTCGAGGGAATGCAGGAAGGGTACGTGATAGCGTTGTGTGAAGATCGTTACTAAGAGTTAAAGTAAATGATAAGGGGGTTGGTTTTTGGATTCCTAATGCTATAGAACAAAAAGAAGACTACTGTGGGTCGCCGGCACCGCTTCGCTTGGAGGATGGAGTGAGTGCAGGCCGCTATGTCATGCTTCGTTAGGCGGATGGACGGAGAGCAAGTGCGGAGAGTGACGGTCGTAATCACCTCTTCATCCACCAGCTCTAGCCTTTGCTAGAGTGGTTGAAGTGCACGAGTGAGTGGATGAGAGCGGAGGTGAGTGCATCACATCTAACAACAGAGCAAGTAACTAACCAAACAAACTTCATTCATAGACAAATTAAAAGCAAGATTAGTTTTATTACAAGCTTAAGAGTACATTCCATAAAGAGAAGAGGAAGAGTAAACTGAAAGAGGGAAAGCGTAGCCGTGGTTCTTTGCCGGAGTTGTGGGTTGTCAATCTACTTCATGACTCTGACCATGGTTGCTACATTATGCAAATGGGTCATCAATCCACTTGTTCTTCTCCTTCTTCTTTCCTTTCCTTCAATCCTTTCTTCCTTTTGTCCAGAGGAATAACACCAAAAGTTCTCGTTGCTCGCTACTGGTGGCCAGGAGCTCTCCGAAGGTTGTAGATGGCTTCGTATGGCCGGAGAATGCTTTTTGGAGGGTGGAGATGAGTGGAGGACCTGTGGAGGAGAGGAACGGTGCTTCACGAGTAGCTGTTGGGTGGAAAAATGACAAAACGTGCCCTAATTCGCCGAGCAGGACCTTATATACGGAGGCAGAATAATCAGAGTTCATGATCAGTGGCGCACGGACAGTGGTCGTGCGCACTGTCAGTTGATGATCATGCGCTCTGCTCTAGAGAAACCTGCAGTTGGATAAAAATATTAGTATATATGCACATGATCAGTGGCGCATGATCGGTGGCCGTGCGCAGTGGATCCCCTGATCGTGCGATTGGCAATGGCAGAACTTCAGAAAAATGAGGTAAACCCGCACGAGCAGTGGCGCACTACCAGTAGTGGTGCGCACTATGTCCAGTGCTCGTGCGGTTGCCCAGGCAGAACTGGTAAAATGAAGAATATACTGCGCACGATTAGTGGTGCACGACCAGTGGTCGTGTGTAATAGGTCCAGTGATCGTGTGCAGTGTTCCTGTACTGTTTGGGATTTCCCGAACAATCCCGCAACATGCACACGAACCATGTACCTACAGTAAAAATAGAAAGGCCACCAAAGTGTGCACACCACATTCTCCAGACACAGAAAAAAACCAAGTAAAGGGAAAAAGTACAAAAATAACGATATCACACTAAAAATGGGCCCAAAAGTGCACTTAACATGAAATGGACAAAGAAACGAATATAAATAATTTTGGCTCTCATGTGTAGTGCATTAACGAGAAAACTGGCCCAGATGAGTCCAAAAATATTTATATAACTTGGATTCATCACACCCCTACACTTACCCATTTTGCGCGTCTCGAGCAAATCATCTCTCCGTGGACTTGAAATCAGCTAGCAGGCTCAGAAATTTCAAAATAAAGTACTACGAGAAATTAAATACATCATATGCATAGAAAATAGAAAAGAAAAACTTTTTAATTATACTACGGAGTTTAAACTATTCGACAGGTGTAAATTAATATTGTATCTACTCAAAATTAGAATTCTGGAGAATCGTTTGGTCATGTGTAGGAAGAAAGTAGGCAGGCCACTAAGATGCGCACTGCCAAAGACCGGGCCTCGTGCTCACCTCCAAAGAAATCCATCAATGTCGAGGAACATACGCTTGCTCGTTCACACTCTCTCCATATTTCTAGGTAGACTTAAGCGTGAATTAGTAGGACTTGTGGGATCGAATGGGGCTTAGGGTAAGGTTTGGTAGTCAAAGATAAACTTGGAGGCTACACGGAACCAAAGCGAGCGAACAACAACTAAACCAATACGGGAACTTAGAAATGCACATGTGATACACCCCCAGACTCAGCTTGAAAACCGGGTGTGCACACGGCTCAACCCGACCAAAAACTTGATAAACAAGATGGGGATTCCAATTCTCATTGTAATTCTTTTAGATTTTCTTTTTAATTTTTTTTCTTTTTTCTTCCCTTTTTTTTTTCTTTTAGAAATCCCCAAATTTAGCAATTAGAATTTCATGAATTCATCACCACATCACATGAATTCCACATATCACAACTCATCAAAATATTAAATTCAATCAAGCTCATGGATTTGTTTGCGATAGGAGGATTGGTTTAGGCTTTGGTGAATGAAGGTGGAGCTGAATCAAAAGAGGGGTAGCATAAATTTGGCTTGAAACGTTTAGCAGCTAGGACTTGGTAAATAAAGCTCAAACTAGACAAAATGATGTGCTACTTCACGCTCACGCATGACTAACCGGGCACCAATGCTTCGAGAGTGGCTTGGGGCAAGTTCTTAGCTACCGAGAAAGATGGTCCTTCCACCCGACTCGGCCAATACGAGTCTAATGACGACTACACACATTCCTACACTTCTATTCGATTACTCCAGATTCAATAGTTTTGAGTAGTACAAACAATATTTACATCTGCAGAAAAAGTATAAATCTACGAGCATAAAGAAAAAGTAAATATATACTATTTCTATACAAACCATGAGTACTCGAATAGGAGCACTGCACGAGTTTCGAACTACTCTATCCTAAAATCCTAAGCCAACACCACTATTTTAAATTTTATACAAAAATAATACATTTGACTCGAGCCGCACACATGGTTAAGAGAACGCTCATGTGGGTGATTTAGTGTGTGCTATAGTGATTATGAAATAAATAAATAACAGACTGGTATACAATAAATTGTTCTGTGTACTGACCACAGGCAGTTCTACCCCCAGACTTGAATGCGACAACTAATAAAAATAAGCATTCCAAATAATGTAAAGAGCTAAGGGTAAGAAGTACATATGGTCAAAATTGAGCATACCAGTCATGCTGCGACGTTGTCCGTTAGCAGCCAGTTTGCCGTGCTTCCAAAAAAATACAGCACCTCCAAATTAGAGATCTACGCAAAACAAGAATAAAGGAATATATATAAAAAAGAAAACACAGCGCAAAACAGGATCAAGTGGTACAACTTAGGTTGTCTCCCACAAGCCACGTTTCTTTACTGTCCTTAAGGTGGACCAAATACATGTATTATAATGTGCTTTCAATAATAAAATAGGATTTAGTTTATATTACAAAACAGATCATTTGAACTAAATAAATGAGAATATGATTCAAGTGACACCTTCGGTAGGGTTCTCTAAGTCCATAATTTGTCATCGATCTACAGTTTTCCCTTGAACGTAGTGCTTTAGCCTTTGTCCATTAACCTTGAATGTCCCTAGCTTTTCACCATTAACTTCAATTGCTCCAAATGGTGACACACCGCTAACTATGAAATGTCCGCTCCATCTTGACTTCAACTTACCAGGAAACAGTTTGAAGCGAGAGTTGTATAAAAGGACCTTGTCTCCAACCTTGAAATCCTTAGGGAAAATATGCCGGTCATGCCATCGCTTAATGCGCTCCTTGTAATTATTCGCGTTCTCATAAGCAAGTGACCTGAATTCATCTAGTGCATTTAGTTTCGCCAACCTCTCTTTCGCAACTGTAGTGGGATCCATATTCAGAAGTTTGGTCGCCCATAGAGCCTTGTGTTCTAACTCCACCGGCAGGTGACATGATTTGACAAAGACAAGCTGGTATGGAGACAACCCAATAGGGGTTTTATAAGCGGTTCTGTAAGCCAATAATGCTTCATCTACTCTCTTCGCCCAATCTCTTCTATTCCAAAGAATAGATTTTTCTAGAATCCTTTTTATCTCCCTATTATAAACTTCCACTTGTCCGTATGTTAGGGGATGATAGGCCAAAGCAACCCTATGATGGACTCCAAATCGCTTCAAAATAGTAGAGAACTGCACGTTGCAGAAATGGATCCCGCCGTCCGAGATGATAGAGCGCGGTGCTCCAAATCTTGTAAAAATGTGCTTGTGCAAGAATTGTAGCACGGTGCGGCATCATTGGCGGTTATAGATTCAGCTTCCACCCATTTCAAAACATAATCAAAAGCCACGAGAATATATTTTTTTCCAAACGATGGGGGAAAGGGACCCATAAAGTCTGTACCCCAAATATCAAAAGGGTCACAGACTAACATATTGTTGAGGGGCATTTCATCTTTTCTGGAGATATTCCCAGCTCGTTGACATTCATTGCATTCCTTCACATGAGTGTAAGTGTCTCTGAATAGAGTTGTCCAGTAGAACCCGCATTGTAGAACATTATGTGTTGTCCTAGCCGCACCCATGTGGCCACCTGCCTCACGATTGTGATAGTGCCGAAGAATCGATCTGTGTTCAGATTCCGGGACACACCTTTGGATGATGCCATCAGCACAAGTGCGGAACAAGAATGAGTCCTCCCAGAAGTAGTGTTTAGCATCCGACAGAAACTTCCTCTTCTTCTGGGAGGACAGATTTGGAGGCAATTTTCCGCACGCAAGGAATTTAGCTAAGTTAGCAAACCAGAGAGCCTCTCTATGTCCCGTTGTTAAAGAGAAAAGAGTCTCATCGGGAAATGAGTCAGAAATTTTAGAGTCTTCATCTTGTGAAGTGTCATTCATTTTCAACCACGATAGATGGTCTACAATGACATTCTCAACTCCCTTCTTGTCTCGGACTTCTAACTCATAGTCTTGCAGCATTAAAATCCATCGGATGAGTCGTGGCTTTGCATCCTTTTTCTGCATGAGGTACTTAAGAGCGGCATGATCGTTGTACACCATGACCTTCGATAACACGAGGTAGGGGTGAAATTTCTCTAATGCAAATACCACTGCTAATAGCTCTTTTTCAGTAGTGGTGTAGTTCCTTTGAGAATCATTCAACGTACGGCTTACATAATAAATTAGGTGGAAAACCTTATTCTTCCTCTATCCCAAGAAGGCTCCGACAGAGAAATCACTCGAGTCGCACAACAATTCGAATGGTAATGTTCAATCCGGTAACGTGAGAACAGGGGTACTAGTCAAGCAGCTCTTCAATTTGCAAAAAGCTTACAAGCAATTTTCGTCAAATTTGAATAACACATCCTTACCAAGAAGGTTGCTTAGTGTTTTTTAGATAGAGGAGAAGTCTTTAAGGAAGTGCTGGTAAAATCCGGCATGCCCTAAAAAGCTACGGATCCCTTTCACAAAAGTCAGAGGAGGCAACTTCTTGATGACTTCAACTTTGGCTTGATACACCGCCATACTCATGCTTGACACTTCATGACCAAGGACTATACCCTTCTCAACCATGAAATGTCATTTCTCTCAATTCAGCACCAGATTTGTGTCTTCACAACGTTTCAGAATGGTTGTGAGGTTCTCTAAACAAGCATCAAAATCTGCACCAAAAAGAGTAAAGTCGTCCATAAAAACTTCTAAAAATTTCCCAACAATGTCATGGAAGATAGCCAGAATGCATCGTTGAAAGGTCGCAGGAGCAATGCACAGTCCGAAAGGCATCCTCTTGAATGCGAATATACCAGCAGGGTAGGTGAATGGTGTTTTTTCTTGATCGTCAGGGTCGATGAGAATTTGGTTGTACCCTGAGTATCCTTCTAGGAAGCAATAATATTTCTTTCCGGCAAGACTTTCCAACATTTGATCGATGAACGGGATTGGGAAATGGTCTTTCGCGTATCCTCATTGAGCTTCCTATAATCAATACACATTGTCCATCCGGTGATCGTCCTGGTAGGGAGCAGTTCGCTGCGTTCATTTTCTACCACCGTGATTCCCCCCTTTTTTGACACAATATGAATAGGACTTACCCATTTGTTGTCACTGATGGGATATATTATTCCAACATCTAATAACTTGATCACCTCTTTCTGCACTACCTCTTGCATCTTAGGGTTCAACCATCGCTGCGGTTGTGCAGAAGGTTTGATGATTTCATCTAATAGGATTGTGTGCATGCAGATAGTTGGGTTGATTCCCTTCAGATCTTATATGTTCCATCTGAAAGCCCTTCTATGAGATCGTAGAACACCACCGAGATGATCCTCTTCCTCAGGGGAAAGAAAAGCTGAAAATATTACCCAGTATGTTTGATTTTCTCCCAAAAATAAATACTTTAATACCGGTGGAATAGGTTTAAGAGGAAGGTTTGGGTGAGAATGATGATGTTCAGCAGATATACTATCAGGAATTTTGTTCGGGTAATGTTCAATATGATTGATTTCCATTCCATCTATGTCCCACTGAGACTCCTCAAAGTCCTCGGCTGATAATAGAGGATAGGGTTCATGGATAGTGCTGCTGATAAATTCTGTCTCCCTTCTCCTCACAGAAATCCTTTATTGCGGCTTTATACATATCGAATGTGGTTTTGGAATTTCCGACACGCAACGTTAGCATACCCTTGTCGGCATCAATGATAGCTCGTGTCGTGGCTAGGAATGGCCTTTCTAGAATAAGCAGTGCTGCGGAATCAGGATAGATGTCCATAACGACAAAGTTAGCCAGGAAAACCAATATGTTAACTACAACGGAGAGATCCTCAACAATCCCCGTGGGCTTCTTCCTTGACCGGTCAGCTAACTGAATTGTAATGTTGGTATGCTTCAAAGTTCCTGTTCATAGTTCCAAAAAGAGGTGTAGAGGCATCAAATTGATAGAGGCCCCTGAATCACATAATATATGATGACATCCGGAATTCCCAATCGTGCAAGGAATCATGTAAGTCCCCGGATCCTTTAACTTCATGGGCCAATGCTCCATAGAAAATACCACACCATATCCCACAGTTTAAAGTGCATTTGCACTCTCCAACTGTTTCATCTGAGCTAACAGATCCTTTATATATTTTGTATACTGTTGAATTTGGATAAGAGCATCAACTAGCAGAATGTTCACCTACACTCCTTTCATTATTTCTTGGAATTTCACAAATTATTTTTTCCTTCCTCCTGTCATTCAATCGATGAGGAAAATGGAGAGGAATCATGTCTGCAACAGGAGTTACAACATCTGAAAGTTGAGTCTTATGGCGATCTTCGGCGTCCGGTTGTTCAATGTGTTCTTTACATTGCCTTTCCGATGACTCCAACTGAGGCTTACTAATTGTGGTTGACTTTCCACTCCGAAGTTGTATGGTATTCATAGTTTCAATGGGCCGCCACAAAATCGCGGTGAAAGCAGCTATAACGCTTGCCACCATAGATTGAAATTTCTGGAATGCCTCACTTTGAGCTTTCAAGCATTGCAGAATGCATTCGGTGAATTTGCAAAAATTTTCTTCGGTGAGTTCCTGAGATGGTTCTTCCTTCCCACAATTCTCTGCTCTAATCGAACTGACCTCCTCAAATTTCTCCACCGATGTGCTCCACATGACACTGGTTTGTGATATTCTATCAATTATCTCCCACGCTTTGACACAGCTCTTACTGAACAAGGATCCTCCTGCCGCTAAATCAAAGCAGTGTATGTACTGAGTCGAAACCCCAAAGTAAAACATTTGAAGTTGCGCTGCTTTAGGCGGACTATTCCCAAAAAAGAATTTTTGCAATTTTTGATATATCTCCCAGGATTCTATCAGTTATTCACCATCCCGTTGCAAAAATAGAAGTAGCTCGTTGTGCAACTCCCATAGTCGCTCACGGGAGTAGAATTCCTTTAAAAACTCTTCTTCAACCCTGCTCCTTAATACAATCGGGTCAATAAGGAATTCACGATACCATTTCCTTGCCTTTCCAACAAGTGAAAATGTGAACAATCACATCTTGACCCAATCCGGCTTCTCCTTTTCGTAATTGAGTGTTTTGCAAACTTCACGAAAATACTGTAGATGATCAAGAGCGTCATCCTCTGAGACTTCACAGAAGGATCTTCCGCGAGACACAATTCCGACTACATCTGCATAAATTTCAAAGCAATCCATATGATCATAGGTAAATGAAAGTTAACTCCAACGTCTACTCCCTTTCTACCATCTGATAGTTGCCAAAAAAATGAAATAATAAAATTTCGTAATCACTTATCAATGACCTCATACACAACACAAATCACAATATGCCTGCATTCCCCGGCAACGATGCCAAAAACTTGATGCACTCACGACAACTGTACCGGTCGTTGTCAAGTAATAATTTGGGAATAGCTTCCCTGAATGTCGATCTGGAGGGAATGCAGGAAGGGTATGTTATAGAGACGTGTGAAGATCATTACTAAGAGTTAAAATAAACAACAAGGGGGTTGGTTTTTGGATTGCTAAAGCTACAGAACAAAACGAAGACTATTGCGGGTCGTCGGCACTGCTTCGCTTGAGGATGGAGTGAGTGCAGGCCGCTATGCCATGCTTCGTTAGGTGGATGGACGGAGAGCAAGTGCGGAGAATGTGGGTCATAATCACCTCTTAATCCACCAACTCTAGCATTTGCTAGAGTGGTTCAAGTACGCGACTGAGTGGATGAGAGCGGAGGCGAGTGTATCACAGCTAACAATAGATCAAGTAACTAACCAAACAAACTTCATTCATAGGAAAATTAAAAGCAAGTATAGTTTTATTACAAGCTTAAGAGTACATTCCACAAAGAGAAGAGGTAGAGTAAACCAAAAGAGGGAAATCGTAGTCGTGGTTCTTCGCTGGATTGGTTGGTTGTCAATCCCCTTCACGACTCTGACCGTGGTTGCTACCGGATGCAATGGGTCGTCAATCCACTTGTTTTTCTCCGTCTTCTTTCCTTTCCTTCAATTCCCTCTTCCTTTTGTCCGGAGGAATAACACCAAAAGTTCTCGTTGCTCGCTGTTGGTGGCCAGGAGCTCTCCAAAGGTTGAAGATGGCTTCAGATGGCCGGAGAATGCTTCTCAGAGGGCGGAGATGAGTGGAGGACCTGTGGAGGAGAGGAACGGCGCTTTGCGCGCAGCTGTCGGGCCAAAAAATGACAAAACGTGCCCTAATTTGCAAAGTAGGGCCTTATATACGGATGTAGAATAATCAGAGTGCACGATCAGTTGTGCGCGACCAGTGGTCGTGTGCACTGTCGGTTGATGATCGTGCACTCTGCTCCAAAGAAACCTACAGCTGGACAGAAATATTAGTATTTATATGCACGATCAGTGGCACACGACCGGTGGTCATGCACATTGGATTCCCTGATCGTGCGATTGGCAATGTCAGAACTTCAAAAAAATAAGGTAAACGCGCACGAGTAGTGGTGCATGACCAGTAGTAGTGCGAACTATGTCCAGTGCTCGTGCTGTCGCCCAGACAGAACTTCAAAAATGGAGAATATAGTGCGCACGATCAGTGGCGCAGGACCAGTGATCGTGCGCAATAGGTCCAGTGATAATGCGCAGTGTTCCTGTACTGTTTGGGATTTCCCAAACAATCCCGGAACATGCACACGACCCTTGTGCCTACAGTAAAAGCAGAAAGGCCACAAAAGTGTGCACACCACATTCTCCAGACACAGAAAAACACCAAGTAAACGACAAAAGTACAGAAAAAATGAAATCACACTGAAAACGGGTCCAAAAGTGGACTTAATACGAAATGGACATAGAAATGAATATAAACAATTATGTTTCTCAAGTGTAGTGCATTAACGAGAAAATTGGCCCAGATGAGTCCAAAAATATGTATATAACTTGGTCTCATCACACCCCAAGACTTACCCATTTGTGCGTCCCGAGCAAATCATCACTCCGTGGACTTGAAATTATCTAGCTGGCTCAGAAATTTCAAAATAAAGTACGATGAGAAATCAAATACATCATGTGCATAAAAAATAGAATAGAAAAACTTTTTAATTATACTACGGAGTTTAAACTATTTGACAGGGGTAAATAAATATTGTATCTACTCAAAATTAGAAATCTGGAGAATCGTTCGGTCATGTGTAGGAAGAAAGTAGGCAGGCCACTAAGATGAGCATTGCCAAAGACCGGGGCTCGTGATCACCTCCAAAGAAATCCATCAATATCGGGGCCATACGCTTGCTCGTTCACACTCCCTCCACGGTGCTAGGTAGACTCAAGCGTGAATCAGTAGGACTTTTAGGATCGAATGAGGCTTAGGCTAAGGTTTGGTAGTCAAAGATAAACTTGGAGGATACACGCAACCAAAGCGAGCGAACAACAACTAAACCAATACAGGCACATCGAAATGTACGTGTGACACACCCCCAGACTCAGCTTGAAAACTGGGTGTGCACACAGCCTAACCCGGCCAAAAACTTGATAAACAAGATGGGGATTCCAATTCTCATTGTAATTCTTTTAGATTTTCTTTTTCATTTTTTTTCTTTTTTCTTCCCTTTTTTCTTTTAGCAATCCCCAAATTTAGCAATTAGAATTTCGTTAATTCATCACCACATCACATGAATTCCACATATCAAAACTCGTCAAAATATTAAATTCAATCAAGCTCATGAATTTGGTTGTGATAGGAGGATTGTCTTTAGGCCTTGGTGAATGAAGGTGGAGCTGAATCAAAGGAGGGACATGCACAAATTTGGCTTGCAACGGTTAGCATCTAGGACTACGTAAAAAAAGCTCATACTAGCCAAAAAGATGGCCTACATCACGCTTAGGCTTGACTAACCGGGCATCAATGCTTCGAGAGTAGCTTGGGGCAAGTTCTTAGCCAACGAGAAAGATGGTCCCTCCTCCCGACTCGAGCAATACGAGTCTAGTGACGGCTACACACATTACTACACTACCGTATGATTACTCCAGATTCAACAGTTTTGAGAAGTACAAATAATATTTACATCTGCAGAAAAAGTATAAATCTACGAGCATAAAGAAAAAGTAAATCTATACTATTTATACACAAACCATGAGTACTTGATTAGGAGTAATGCATGAGTTTCAAACTACTCTATCCTAAAATACTATGCCAGCACCACTATTTTAAAGTTTACACAAAAATAATACATTTGACTCGAGCCGCGCGCATGGTTAAGGGCGCGCTGGTGTGGGTGATTCAGTGTGTGCTATAGTGATTATGAAATAAATAAAAAATAGACTGGTATGCAATAAATTGTGCTGTGTAGTGACCACAGTAAGCTCTACCCCCAGACTTGAATGAGACAACTTGTAAAAATAAGCATTCTAAATAATGTAAAGAGATCAGGGTAAGAACTACCTATGCTCAAAAATGAGCATACCGGTCGTGCTGCGACGTTGTCCGTTAGCAGCCGGTTTGCCGCGCTTCCAAAAATTCCAGCACCTGCGAATTAGAGATCTACACAAAACAAGAATATAGGAATATATATATAAAAGAAAACACAGCACAAAACAGGACCAAGTGGTCCAACTTGGGTTGTCTCCCACGAGCCACTTTTCTTTACTGTCCTTAAGGTGGACCAAACACCTGTATTATAATATGCTTTCAATAATAAAATAAGAGTTAGTTTATATTACAAAACAGATCATTTGAACTAAATAAATGAGAATATGATTCAAGTGACATCTTCGGTAGGGCTCTCTAAGTCCATAATTTTTCCTCGATCAACAGTCTCCCGTTGAACGTAGTGCTTTAGCCTTTGTCCATTAACCTTGAATGTCCCTAGCTTTTCACCATTAACTTCAATTGCTCAAAACGATGACATTTCGCTGACTATGAAAGGTCCGCTCAATCTTGACTTCAACTTGCCAGGAAACAGTTTCAAGCGAGAGTTGTATAAAAGGACCCTATCTCCAACCTTGAAATCCTTAGGTACAATATGTCGGTCATGCCATCGCTTAGTGCGCTCCTTGTAGTTATTCACGTTCTCATAAGCCAGAAACCTAAATTCATCCAGTTCATTTAGTTTCGCTAACCTCTCTTTCGCAACTGTAGTGGGATCCATATTCAGAAGTTTGGTCGCCCATAGAGCCTTGTGTTCTAACTCCACCGGCAGGTGACATGATTTTCCAAAGACAAGCTGGTATGGAGACATCCCAATAGGGGTTTTATATGCATTTCTGTAAGCCCATAATGATTCATCTACTCTCTTCTCCCAATCTCTTCTGTTACCAAGAATAGATTTTTCTAGAATCCTTTTTAGCTCCCAATTGGAAACTTCCACTTGTCCGCATGTTTGTGGATGATAGGCCAAAGCGACCATATGATGGACTCCAAATCACTTCAAAAGAGTAGAGAACTGCCGGTTGCAAAAATGTCTTCCCCCGACCGGTTGCAAATCACTCCAAATCTTGTAAAAATGTGCCTGTGCAAGAATTGTAGCATGGTGCTTCTATTTAAGCTTTGGTTTTCTTCAGAACAGGTGAAGTTCTGCTTTTCTGCCATTCCTGTCGCCGTTTTAGGGAAAAACTCTGCCCTTTCTCCTCCTCCCTTAATCTTCCACTGAGAAGAGAAGCTCCAGCCATGCTCGCGAAACTGACCTCTCGCCGGTGCTTGCTCTCGGCCTTCTCCTTCACTTCCTAGCTCTAATGCAACTTTTGACGTTGTATCCATCAATCAAAGGGAAGCTTGCAACCTTCTTCCGGATCATGACACGAAGAATATGGGTCCATTGGAGGGTAGTGCCAGCCTTCTCTACCCCGGACGTAGTTGAGGACCGAGCTTTGACACGGATTGACAACACGGCAATTACTTCCGCGACTCCTCGACGAGCCTTCGGATTTGGTCAATTTCTTGCCTTGTTATTCCTTTTTTGATGTATATGCGTGGATAAATCTTTATACGTAGTTGATGTGGAACTTTAGCTGTAGCGTTATTAGTTTCATGTCTATGTGAATCTTTATCATTTTATTGCTTTAGTTGCTTATGCAGCACCTATATTTCCGCCCGCTACCATAGTTGTTTCTGCCGCTCTTGCGATTGCTAGAGGCGCGCGTTGCGACGAGGTGTTTGCGACCCTCAATCCATCGTTCTATTCATTCCCTACACCTACATTTTCCTCCATTCCGGCGAGCAAAGAAGTGCATAGCGGCCTGCATATTAGTAGTTTTAATTAGCTTTTATTTTCTTCTAAAACCAATCCCCTTAGTCACCACGATCTAAGGACTTCAATCTCAAGTCCTCCTTGAATGACAACTCCACCCTGCGGTGTTCCTTGAGAGATTCGAAACTTGGGAAAGCCTCCCATTTTATATTACTTATGCGAGCGGTACACTTGTCGTAGGTGCATCAAGTTTTTGGATCCGTTGTCGGGGAACACCATAGTGAGTTTTCTGAAAGGAAGTCTTGCGATTGTTGTTTTTCTTTTTATTTTAGTTGCTTGTTGTTTCTTTTGTTTATTTCTTTTTGTACCTTTTTCTAATTTTTGATTTAGAAAGCGGGTTCGTGTTATTTTTTTAATAAGCAGTGTTGCACCCATTCGACAAATATTTTTGTTCGCAATATATTCTGTTGCTGAGTGGCATCTCTATGACACTTTGCACCGATACATTGACGCCTTGGCTATTTTAAATACCGAACATTGTATTAGGTGTTTGCTATGTCAAGGTATAGGCCACATGTTGAATGATTACCCCCGTCTGTGCATCCCTTCTACCTCTGAGTGCGAGTGAGCATCAACCCCCCATTTACTGAGGAATACTGTGGGCAATCCTACCAGGGTGTTGCCGGGCCCATACACTGACATTGCACACCTTGCTCATTCTTTTCCCGTTGAGATTACCGAAGAATCTCTTGCCGCATACAGATCTTTCATGGGTCCCTAGCTCCCTTTTTACGAGCTTCCCTTGAGTGATGACGATCACTCTGGTGGTATCTAGCAAAAAGAGGATCAGGAAGTTATGGGCACTCCTGTATGGGACAAAGAGATTGTTCCCATCGATGGGGAGGTGTCTGCCGATGATTTTGTGATTGGGCCTGCTTGTTCAATGCCCGATATCGAGAGAAGTATTGCCCCTCTGCAATTTTTTGCTTGATCATGCTACTCTTTTTTTTGTGTCAATCGGCTGATGATGTCATATTTGTTGGTGATTTGGTGCCTGAGGTTGCGCCGAAGTGGGATGAGGATTTTACTATCTCTGACGGAGATTGTGGATCTTCAGAACACTATGACGTACCTCTGTGGGATGAGGAGTATCCTCTTTCTGATGCGGAGGTTTGCACATCCTTATTGGACAAGGCGGTCCCTCTTACCACCGCGGACCTCGAGTTCTCATATTCCACCTGATACGGCTCATATGATACCTACAGTGATCTGTCCTCGGATCCTGTTGAGAGTGATACTGGGATCACTCTCCCATATTTTGTACATTTTAATTTTTCTTCTCATTTATTACTTGACACCACCTTCCTTATCTGAGTCTGTGCGGGTTGTGTCTCCACGGGTATGTTGTGATGACGATGAGCCTTGTGCTCAAGCAGTCGGCTAGTGCCTTTACCTGTGTGAGAAGGTTCCTACCTCCTTCACAGTGGAAGCCCCAATCATCACCATGGTCTTCTGCGGACCTGCGGTGGACAACGCCTTGCTAGGCAAGGATCTTGCTTTTGATGAGATTAGTGAGGACCAGTGCTCCTCCTATTCTTGTTTCTTATTTCCTCTACCTGATTTTTGCAGGTATTATTATTTAGGTAGAGGGGTAACTGCATTATCTCCATATCGGTACTCGCTACCGCAACAGATATTCTTCTAGTTACGTGTGCATCTTTTGTTTCATAGGCCCATTAACTAGATATTTTCATTAGTCGAATAAGTCGTGCTGGGTGGACAATAACCCAAGTACTTATCTAGGAGTAGGTATAGTTAGTTATTTTTATTGTTGTAAAGTTTAGGTTAAATTTGATATTTCCACTGTATATACAATTTTTGCTGGAGCTCTTTTGCAGGTTAGCCTTCACTTGCCCGGCGGAGTGAATAAATTTTTTGCAGATTTAGCTTCAAGCTTTCTTGCGTCTTCTGGTATGCTCATTTGCTGAGTATGGGGTAACCTCTCCCCCGACTTATATTTCATTGTTTTTATTGCAAATAGTTGCATAGATTAAGTCCGGCGGGGGAGACACTCGAGTTCTTATCCGCTCACGTGCATATTCCACTAGCATACTTGAAGCTTTTATTATTATATCATTTGCATTTGCATTGCACTACACAACACCCACTTGAGAACATGTACTTAAGCATTTGCATGCGCCGAGCTTGTTTATCACTTGTGCATAGAATAAAGAATGTTGTGTTGACTTAGAATTGCATGATGAAGTAAAATGTTGACTCCAAGAGTGTTCCTAGGCATGTACTCATGCTCATTTAGATTCTGTGTAGATTAAAATTTTATATATACTTATAGTTTCTATTTTTCTATTAGCGTAGATTTTGTTTACGGTACTCTAGTTGTGAATCCGGTTATGAATCAAACAGTGGTGTAGGATTGTGTGTGGGAGTTCAATAGCCTCGAATTGCTCGAGTCAGGAGGAAGGATTGTCTTTCTCGGTGGCTAAGAAATTGCCCCTAGCTACTCTCGAAGCATGGGTAGATGGTTAGTCAAGTGCGCGCGTGATGTAGGTCGTCACTTTGTCTAGTTTGAGCCTTGTACCATTCCCGACGTCTATACGTTGCTATCCCCGTTGAGCATGTCCCTTCCTTTGACATCTCTACACCTCGCTACCAAAGCCTTATAGCCTTTCATACTCGCACATCTGAATGTGGTCGCTCGGTTAGCTTGTTTTGTTGTAGTTTGTATCTGTTATGTGTGGCAGTTATGTGTGTGTTTCTGCAGCTTGTGGTGTTGTCGTGTTTTCATATTTTGTTTTGTCTATTTAGATAAAAAGAAAAGAAAAAAATATAATAGTGAATGAAATGAAAATTCCCAATGTGGATTAAAAGAGAGAAAAAAAAGAAAACAATTGTTGTAGAGTTGTGAAATTTTGGTATTGTGTTCGTTATGGTCCTGCACGCACCGTCAAAAGTCCAAGTCTAGTGCTGCGCCGCACGTGTTTGTTCATTGAGTATAGTTGTGAGTGTTTTCAGGCGGTTTCATTTTGGGTGCGCGTATCCGTCTTGTTTATCTTTTTATACGCCTCATTCGCCTAAGCCGATATTATATTCCAAGTCCTACGGATTCATGCTTGAGTCAAACTAGTGTCTTGGAGATAGTGTGAATGGGCGAGCATATGGTTACCAACATTGGTGGATTCCTTTGGAGATTCTCCCAAGACCTGATCTTTGGCAATGCTCACCTTATTGCTTGCCTGCTTTCGTTCTGCACGCAGCCGAATGATTCACTGTGATTCACTTTTGGGAGTATTTGTAATATCTTCTTTACGGTTACAGGAATTAGAAATTATTATGCACTCATATATGAGTTTTCTACTATTGCTTTTGGTACATGAGGGTATCACTTCGAATGTTACTCTATTTATGCAATTGCTTAGTCAACTAGCTTTCTTAAACTTTGATTAGTGATGATTTGCTCGGGTCGAGCAAATGTTTAAGTCTGCTGGTGTGATGAGTCTGATTTATATAGGGTTTTTTGGACTCATCTGGGCTTATTTTCTTGCGTGTGGACAACATTTTCAGTTGGAAAAGTCATATTTTTGTTTAGGTCTTCACTTAGCTAATAGTGCATTATTTTGGCCAAATGTGTTGTGCGATTGCGCACTCTTGTGTTGAGGGTAGGTTCTTGGAGCTCCTCGCACTTGTTTGTTTTGATTTATATGATTGTTTGGATTGATTTGTTGTTGTGCAGGTAGTGCATTTTCCCTATGGTAGGTATTCTGATTTGTGGAAAACGCACGGTTGTGCATTTCCTTAGCGCACACTTTTTTCCCGATCGTGCATTTTATTAAGCTGGAGAAGAGTCGAGTGGAGCTCGATGAATATCATCGAGCTGAGCTCGATGATCTTCAGCAGGGTTAACACAGGGCTTCTTCAAAACCATGCGTGAAGGAAACACACGTTTTTCCTTTAGCTGCTTTGATTTATTGTGCTCTGTGGTTAATCGTGTGTTTTGCTCACGCACGGGAAGAAGTTCCTGTGCGCGAGTAAAACGCACGGTTCCACCTGCTTGCCGAAAATTTCTGCTTTCTGTTATTACCCGTGCATTTTCCTTCACGCACGGGCATTTGCGCCCGTGCGTGAGTAAAATGCATGGGTCAATGTTGTAACACCCCAGATCCCAAGTTTGGGTTCAGGTTGGGCAACACGGCCTGGGACACGGGCGTGTCCCACGCCGTGTCCTGCTATGTGTGGTTGAGCAGCCTATCGAGTGCTCGACGAAATAGACTCGACGAGTTCTCGAACGTGAACACGCCATATGACATGGGCGTATCCGATGTCGTGTCCTCCTATGTTTCGTCAACCTCCACTCGAGTAAATGTGCTCGACGATCCTCGAGTGGGGAACATGGCCTATGACACGAGCATGTCACTTGTGACACAGGCATATCACATGGCTGTGTACTTCTCTGGATTTGGCCAAGGCAATGAGGCCTTGTGAACACGGGCAGGAAACGGGTGTGTCTATGGGCACACGGCCTGTGACACGGGCGTGTCACATGGTCGTATCCTGTTCGGGTTGAATCGGGTGTGTGCCGCTTGAGGTACAGGGCCGTAGACACCGGCGTGTCTGAAGGCGTGTCAAGGCACATGGCCTGTGATACGGGCATGTAACATGGTCGTGTCCTGCTCTGGGTAAGTCTGTTGTGTGCTTCTTAAGGTACACGGCCTGTTACACGGGTGTGTCATAGGCCGTGTCAGCCCAAAAATAGACCTTTGTGGAAAATTTGTGGCCGTCCATTTCCTTCAACTGGGATATGATGTCCCAGGCTTCTCCCTGTTGGTTCATAGTATAGGATTCAGAAGAGAATCATCATTTTGTCTTGGGCCATTCTCTTTCAAAAAGAGCTAGAGAGATTGGAGAGGAAGGAGGAGGAGGATAAAGGGATCCGGCCGCCGATAGAGCTACCGAGTTCCGAAGCGAGATCTAAGGCCAGATTTGTGGAGGCAAATCTACTGCGGTGCTTTCCAACCAGCTAAAATTCCATGCCTCCAAAGAGGTCGTCAAGGGTAACGATCTTCCTTCTTGGACATATAAAGTCTATCTTTTTGGCATGTGCATAGATTTCACCCACCAGAGGGTGGATTGTGAAGGGATTTCCATGGGTTGATTCTTGGAATCCCTAATAGTCCTACATATAGATCCAGAAATGTGTAGTACGGAATAAGCATGATGTGTGAAGCTCATCTGGACAGATTAGTCTGGATTGGTGATGTTTCACTTGCACACCGGAGAAGTCTCCGTAGTTAAACGTGTAGTTTGTGGAGTCGCTGGGTTGGAGCTGTGAAGGGTAGTAACAGGAAGTACAGGAGTGGTAGTACAGGAAAATACCCTTATGATGTTTGTGTTGTGTGCTATGGAAAGACCAGTTTTCTAGCACGACAGGATGTTGCAGGGTTTGGGCGGAGTTGGGTGCAGAAAGTGAGTTCTGCGGAACCCGCTAAGCGATCGTGAAGGACGCTAGCATGAACTCCCCTTATTGATTGTGAAGCCAGTCCGTGGTGGACATTGTGGCTATTATGAAGCTAGTCCGTGGTGGACATTGTGGCTATTGTGAATCCAGTCCGTGGTGGACATTGTGGCTATTGTGAAGCCAGTCTTTGGTGTACATTGTGGCTATTATGAAGCCAGTCTATGGTGGACATTGTGGCTATTGTGAAGCCAGTCCTTGGTGGACAGTATGGCTATTTTGAGCTTGACGTGCTCTTGAAAAGGCCTCATGCCGAACAGGAAAGGTGAAACCGACCCGCGCTTTATATTTGGCCTCGAGTACTTTGGTATTCGGTGATGGCAAGGCGACTTGAGCAATGGGGGGTGGCTGATCCGTACCTACATTATGTCCGTCCGACTTGAAAACCTGAAAGTGCGGTCAGTTGGAGCGCATAAGGAGAGTCTTAGGCCTGTGAGCTGGAAAGACTAAATGCTCAATTTTAACGTTGGGTTTCGGACATGGAACGATTGTGGGACCCTGGTTCGTCGGTGCACCAAGAATGTGCCCTGAGTGCACGGATCATCGGGCCGCGTGGCTGACCGTTGTGATGGATTGTTTGTGCGTTAGTGCACAATGTGTGATGTATATATCTACCTATGAATTGCTATGCCTACAGGGAAGGAATACCACAGCCCCGGGAAAAGGGTGGGGTCGTTATAAACTGGTCGGCTGAATGCTGACCGTTGCCTTGTATGCCACTGTTGGTGGGTTGTCCTTATGCAGGTGCTGGAGAGCCGAGCGTGACACATAAGTGCTGAAGTCCTTGCTGCTGCTGATGTTAGCCCTTGAAGTCTAAGCAAAGAATACTGTATTTTGCTCATGTGTGGCCTGCCTGCGCGCCGATGTTTGGAATCCACATTTGTAAAGAGTAACTGTACGGCCATAACGCCAAATGATGTTGTATTTGTTGTATATTTCTTCGAGAGTTTATATAAAAATGTGGTTGTTTATATATAGTGGACATTCATGGTTGGAGTTCCATATTATTTTTAAAATCTTCCGCTAGCATGCTCTGAGTCAGGGTACAATTATGATTTGGTATTAACCTGTAACTTCCCCACCTGTTTTGTGGCATATGGTGCGGGGCCGCGGCCAGACCTTCTTTTATATGCTATATGAACGGATAGAGTCATTACATTTTGCTATCAGCCTGTCTCAGTCTTTCCCTTTCGAATTCGTGTTCGAATTCTTTTGTTTGGTGGTGAGCACGTGTAAGCGTGAACCGCGTTAACACTAATGAACTCTTAAATGTCCACTTAAGAATGCAAATACACTTATTTTAGGAACCTGCGCGTTCCTATATTGTTGTTATTGCTTGTGTGTGGTCGCTAATGTGTGTCTTGTTCACCTATTGGTGACTCGTAGTGGTGCTGGGCAGTCGGAGCCCCAACGTTCTGATGAGAGTACGACACCAACTGAGGTGCCTACACCTCCCCCTTCTGCGGAAACTGTCTACTTAGTTGCTGAGGCACTGTTTGCAATGTTTCAAGCACGGCCTATTGGGCAATCACAGCCGGCAGTGGTGTTAGAACAGGCTGGGGCAAGGCCAGAACCTGTTGCGGCTGTTGATGCACGAGCAGCTGATCGACAGTTGAAGCAGTTCATGAGCTTCAATCCCCCTAAATTTACGAGTCTGGGATCCCTGATGCAAGCGGAGGATTGGTTGTCGTGCGTCAAGTGTATATTGACGGTGATCAGGACGGAGGAAGATCAGTAGGTCACCTTAGCCACCTTGTTGTTGGAAGGAGAGGCTCGACTATGGTGGGACGAGATCGAGTTACACCACTTAGCAGGCAGGCAGTTAACACAAGTTTTTATCGAGGAGTTCTGGCGACTATTCCTGGCAAAGCACCTACCAGTGACACAACGCATTGCCATGGAAAATGAGTTCCAATGGCTAACGCAGGGAGAAAGTACTGTTGAGACTTACCTGCATTAGTTCACAAGATTGTGATGTTATGCGGGTGCCATCTTCGCCGATGAGCAGCGGAACACCAATAGGTTCTACAAAGGATTGCGGAATGAGTTGCGATTCCTGATCTCGAGTTCCGTGAAGCAAGGGTTTCAGGCATTGGTTGATACTGCGTGTGCGCTGGAGAAGAATATGAAGCGGGTGCAAGGAAAAAGGGCCTTGGCTGTGACAAAGCCAGAGTTTAAAGTGCCCCGACCTTGAAAATCGTACTATCAAAATAAATGGGGCAAGAGGTCCAATCCTTCTAAACAAGCTCCTTCAACAGTTTTGTCGGGGACCACTTCGAGGCCGGAGACTCGTACCTGCTTTATATGTGGCAGAGTGGGGCATATTGCCCGTGATTGTCGGGTTGGTCCACCGAAGGGGGACAAGAATATGGGAGCATCTTATGCTGATAAGGGAAAGGCAGTGGTGGAGTCCTCTGCATCCGAGGCGCAGCCCCGAGTCTATAACCTTGGCCAGCAGGAGTCCATAAAGCAAAGTGACGTCATCTCATGTATGAGTTAAGTTAAGTTATTGATTGCTTTTATTATTGCATGTTTTGTATGTGTCTTGTGTGTGATGTGGTTGCCACAGGCTTTATTTTGATTCGAAACACGCTGGCGAGAGCACTATTTGATACGAGTACTTTGCATTCATTTCTGTCTAAGGACTTTGACGCTCAAATTGGTGTACCTAGTCATGTATAGACAGAGAGCGTACAGGTGTTATTACTGAATGGTTGTTTGATTCTTGCGGATAGGGCTTGCGATGTGGAAGTTCAAATTGGAAGTATGGATTTCTGTTTGAATGCATATGTGCTACCGATATCGGAGTTTGATGTGAACTTTGGTATGGACTGGCTCGCGGAGCAACATGTCTTTATTGATTGCAAGTCAAAAGAGATCACACTGTGCCAAAATAACGAGCTTGAGACAAAGTTCGCTGGTATGTGAGGAGTGAGCGGGACATTGATGTCTGCACTCCAAGTCGTCAATGCTGTTTGGAAGGGCACGGAGTTATTTTTCACGTTGATTCAGGCTGTTGAGCCAAAGGCCTATGTGAGGGATGTTCCGATTGTATCGGAGTTTGTGGATGTGTTTCCTAAGGATCTTCCTGGGCTACCACCCCAGCGGGAGATCGACTTCACGATTGAGTTGGTGCCAGGTGCGAAACCTGTGGCCCGCTCGCCATATCGCATCGCGCCAAAGGAAATGGCTGAATTGAAATTCCAATTGCCAGAGTTGGTGGAGCATGGATATATACACCCAAGTATGTCACCTTGGAGTGCACCTGTTCTTTTTTGTGAAAAAGAAAGACGGTGGTTTGTGGTTATGTGTTGATTATAGTGAATTGAATAAGCTGACAGAGAAGAACAGGTATCAAATTCCATGGATAGATGAATTGTTCGATCAGCTAGTGGGATCAACCATCTATTCCAAATTGGATTTGAAATCTGGATATTACCAGTTTAGGATCCGGGAATGTGACATTCTCAAGACCACATTTGGAACACGCTACGGTCATTATGAGTTCACGGTAATGCCGTTTGGGCTATGTAATGCGCCATCGGTGTTCAAGGACCTAATACACCGAACGTTCCGAGAGTACTTCGACCAATTTGTGATGGTATTCATTGATGATATTTTGGTGTACTCTCCATTGGAAGATGATTATGCAAACCACTTGCGGATGGTGTTGCATACCTTATGAAGGAATATGCTCTATGCCAAGTTCTCAAAGTGTGAGTTTTGGCTGTCATCGGTGGCTTTTCTTAGCCACGTGGTAAGTGGAGAGGGCATAGCAGTGGATCTGTCAAAGATAAGAGCCATACAGGAGTGGCCGGTGTTGTCTTCGGTGGCCGAGGTCAGGAGTTTCCTTGGACTGGCAGGATACTACAGACGTTTTGTCGAAAATTTCTCATGGATCGCTTTACCTCTGACCATACTAACGAGGAAGGTTCAGAAGTTCGTTTAGACGCCAGAGTGCGCACGAGCTTTTGTAGAGCTAAAGAGTCGTTTGACCATGCCGTCTGTGTTGACGTCTCCATGTGGTACATAAGGCTATGAGATCTATAATGCTGCTTTAGGGAGCGGCTTAGGCTGTGTTCTTTTGTAATTTGGAAAAGTGATTGCTTATGGCTTACACCAGTTGAAAGTGCATGAGCGAAATTATCCCGTCCACGACTTGGAGTTGGCGGAGGTGATCTTTGCACTTAAGTTATGGCGGCATTATCTTTATGGCATAAAAGTGGATATCTTTACGGAACATAAGAGCCTAAAGTACCTGTTGGATCAGAAGGATCTGAATAGGCGACAACGAAGGTGGATGGAGTTCTTTGGGGACAACACCTTTGATATTCATTATACCTCCTGGAAGGGAAATGTGGTCGCTGATGCCTTGAGTCGTAAGACTCCGTCAAGGGCAAATTGGTTGCAGATGCATGATGAGCATTTAATACAGGAGTTGGAAGCATTAGAGATTTCTTGTGTTGATAAGAATTCCATAGCCGATGCATGTTTAAACTAGACGGAGGTACAATATGACCTTGCGGATAGGATTCGACGAGCAATGGAGCTGGATGAAAGTCTCCAACACTATACAAAAGAGGGGCTAGATGGCCAATTCTCCTGGGATGACGGTCTTTTGCGTAAAGAGGACCGTTTGTGCTTCCCGAGTATGCGTAAGTTGAGAGAAGAATTGATGTATGAAGCGCATTTTACAAAATACACGATTCACCTGGGAGCACAAAGATGTTCAAGGATATGAAAAAGTTGTTCTGGTGGCCAGGACTAAAGAAAGACATAGCTTATTATGTGGCAAAGTGTCAAACTTATGCTTTGGTGAAAGCGGATTGTCAAAAGCCCGGAGGTTTCTTGAAGTCGTTACCCATTCCAGAATGGAAGTTTGATGATATTTCAATGGATTTCGTGCACGGGTTGCCGAGATCTCAATGCGGGAATGATTCAATCTGAGTGATTATAGACCGGTTGACGAAAGTGGCTCACTTCCTTCCAAACAAGCGGGACGATTCAGTGGAAAATTTGGCAAAAATCTTTGTGGAGCATATCGTACGACTGCACGGTGTTCCTCGTACCATCGTGAGTGATCATGATGGGCGATTCACATCGAACGATTAGAGGCTAATCCATCATTTGTTGGGAATGAAGTTGACGTTCAGTACGACCTTTCACCCCCAAACGGATGGCCAGATGGAGAGGACGAACTGAATAATGGAGGATATGCTCTGAATGTGCGCCCTGGACTTTGGAAAGAGATGGGAAGACCATCTCTATATGGTGGAGTTTGCCTACAACAATAGCTAACAAGCAAGCATCAGTATGGCACCGTTTGAAGCTCTGTATGGTCGGAATTGTCGTACACTGTTAGCTTCGGCAGAAGCAGGAAAATCCAAACTCTATAAGAGTAAAGAAGTCGATGAAGCTAACTCGACGATACGCTCTATTCGGTAGAGGCTACTGATAGTCCAGGATCGACAAGCAAAGTACTACAATGCCAAGCACCAGAACGTGGAGTTCGCGGTGGGCGGTTGGGTATATTTGAAGATCAAACCCTTCAAAGGCGTGTCCAGGATTCGCCGTTTGAAAAAGTTGAGTCCGAGATATCTTGGTCCATTTGAAGTGGTGGAGCGAGTTGGGGAAGCTGTCTATCGTCTAGCTCTTCCGGCATAATTGAGTGGATTACATGATGTGTTTCACATATCTGTGCTTCGGAAAGCCGTCAAAGATCCAACTCAAGTGGTTGAGAATGATCGTGTGTCGGTTGAGTTTGGGCTAACGACGAAGGTTAGGCCCATTCAGATCAAGGATAGAGCCGATAAACAGTTGCAGAATAAGATAATCGGGATGGTCAAATTCCGGTGGGACAACTGTGGTCGTGAGGAGCTAAAATGGGAGCGAGAGCAGACCATGCGAGCTGAATTTACCGAGTTGTTTGTGTAAACTGTTGTACAATGCACCTCTTGTTGTAACATACATTTTGGAGTTATAAAATCTTGTTTTGTTTCCTTACTATGTGCAAATTACGGGTTGAAATTTCTTGTAAGGATGTGAGGGTTGTAACACCCCAAATCCCAAGTTTGGTTTCATGTGGGGCAACACTGCCTGTGAAACAGGCATGTCCTAAGCCGTGTCCTGCTCTGTGTGGTTGAGCAACATGTCGAGTGCTCGACGAAATGCACTCGACGAGTTCTCGAGAGGGAACAAGCCCTGCGACATGGGCGTGTCTGAGGGTGTGTCCTCCTCTAGTTCGTCCACCTCCATTAGAGTAAATGTGCTCGACTATCCTCAATTGGGGAACACGGCCTGTGACACGGGCGTGTCACATGTGACATGGGCGTGTCACATGGACGTGTCCTTCTCTGGATTTGGCCAATGCAATGAGGCCTTGTGAACACGGGCAGGACACAGGTGTGTCTATGGGCACACGTCCTATGACACGGGTGTGTCATATGGCCCTGTCCTGTTCGTTTGAATTTGGTGTGTGCTTCCTGTGGTACACGACCGCAGACACGGGCATGTCTGAAGGCATGTCAAGGCACATGGCCTGTGACACGGGCATGTAACATGGCCATGTGCTACTCTGGGTAAGTCTGTTGTGTGCCGCTTAAGGTACACAGCCTGTGACATGGGCTTGTCACAGGATGTGTCAGCCCAAAAATAGACCTTCGGTGAAAATTTGTTGTCGTCCATTTCCTTCACCAGGGATCTGATGGCCCAGTCTTCTCCCTGCTGGTTCATAGTTAAGGATTGAGAAGAGAATCCTCATTTTGACTTGGGCCATTATCTTTCTAAAAGTGCTAAAGAGAAGGGAGAGGAAGGAGGAGGAGGAGAATGAGATCCGGTCATCGGTGGAGCTGCCGAGTTTCGAAGTGAGATCCGAGGCCAGATTTGTAGAGGTAAAGCCGCTGCGGTGCTTTCCAACCATCTAGAATTCCATGGCTCCAAAGAGGTCGTCAAGGGTAACGATCTTCATTCTTGTACATGCAAAGTCCTTATTTTTGGCATGTACATGGATTTCCACCACCAGAGGGTGGATTGCGAAGGGATTTCCTTGGGTTAATTCTTGGAATCCCCAATAGTCTTGCATATAGATCCAAATCTGTGTAGTACATAATAGGCATGTTGTGTGAAGCCCATCTGGACAGGTTAGTCTGGATTGGTGATGTTTCATTTGCACACCGGAGAAGTCTCCGTGGTTAAACGTGTAGTTTGTGGAGTCACTGGGTTGGACCTGTGAAGGGTAGTAGCAGGAAGTACTGGAGTGGTAGTACAGGAAAATACCCTTATGATGTTTGTGTTGTGTGCTAAGGCAAGACCAGTTTTCTGGCACTGCAGGATGCTGCAGGGTTTGGGCGGAGTTGGGTGCGGAAAGTGAGTTCTGCGGAACATGCTAAGCTATCATGAAGGATGCTAGCATGAACTCCCCTTATTGATTGTGAAGCAGTCTGTGGTGGACATTGTGTCTATTGTGAAGTCAGTCCGTGGTGGACATTGTGGCAATTGTGAAGCCAGTCCGTGGTGGACATTGTGGCTATTGTGAATCCAGTCTGTGGTGGACATTGTGGCAATTGTTAAGCCAGTCTGTGGTGGACATTGTGGCTATTGTGAAGCCAGTCCGTGGTGGACATTATGGCTATTATGAAGCCAGTCCTTGGTGGACAGTATGGATATTGTGAGCTTGATGAGCTCTTGAAAAGGCCTCGTGCCGAACAGGAAAGGTGAATCCGACCCGCGACTTATATTTGGTCTCGAGTATATTGATGTTCGGTGATGGCAAGGTGACTTGAGCAACGGGGGGTGGATGATCCGTACCTGCATTATGTCCGTCTAACTTGAAGACCTAAAAGTGCAGTCAATTGGAGCGCATAATGAGAGTCTTAGGCCTGCACGCAGGAAAGACTAAATGCTCAATTTTACAGTTGGGTTTCGGACTTGGAACGGTGGTGGGACCCTAGTTCGCCGGTACACCAAGAATATGCCCTGAGTGTAGGGATCGTCGTGCCATGTGGCTGACAGTTGTGATGGATTGTTTGTGTGTGAGAGCACAATGTGTGATGTATATATCTGCCTATGAATTGATAAGCCTGCAGGGAAGGAATACCACTTCCCCTGGAAAGAGTGGGGTCATTATAAATTGGTCAGTTGAATGCTGATCATTGCCTTGTTTTCCACCATTGGTGGGTTGTCCTTGTGTAGGCATTGGAGAGCCGAGCGGGACACATAAGGACTGAAGTCCATGCTGCTGCTACTGCTGCTGCTAGACCTTGAATGCTAAGCAAAGAATGTTGTGTTTTGCTCATGTGTGGCCGGCCTGCGCGCCGATGTTTGGAATCCACATTTGTAAAGAGTAACTGTAAGGCCATAAGGCCAAACAATGTTGTATTTACTGTACATTCCTTCGAGAGTTTATATATAAATGTGGTTTTTATATATATAGTGGACATTCATGGTTGGAGTTCCATATTATTGTCGATAAGTGTCGACACTGACTTATAATGTCTCGACTCCTATGTGTCGACATAAGTTTAGTCAACTGATTATATGTGTCGACACTTGTTTATGTGTCCACACCACTCAGCTCGACACATAGTCGAGACTTTACTTTACTAATTATGAGTAAAGCCTAAGTGTCGACACCACCTTGGATGTGTCGACACCTACTAATTATCTGTCGACACTAATTTTCTGAAGTGTCGACACCAACTTCCTAGATGTGTCAACACCTTTTCACTGAAGTGTCGACACCAATTTTCTGTCTCGACACAGACAACTCTGTGTGTCGACACTATTTTACTTAGTCAATTCTGTAAACTTATTCTAAGTTTATCATACCTAGTTCAATTTTAAACTTATTGAACTTAGTTTCTTCTAGGGGCTTAGTATACATATCAGCTAGTTGATTATCAGTATTTACATATTCCAGTGAAATATCTTCCTTTTCTACATGTTCCCTAAGAAAATGATATTTTATTTCAATATGTTTAGTTCTACTATGGGAAACAAGATTATTTGCAATTGATATAGCACTTGTAGAATCACAAAACAGTGGTGTTCTACTTACCTGAATTCCATAATCCTCAAGCTGATGTTGTATCCATAGAAGTTGAGCACAGCAACTTCCTGCAGCCACATATTCTGATTCTGCAGTGGAGATAGCCACACTTGTTTACTTTTTGCTACTCCATGAAATCAGTCTTCCACCTAGGAATTGACAGGTTCCAGTTGTACTTTTTCTGTCTTCTTTGCATCCTGCAAAGTCTGCATTTGAATAACCTGTTAGTTCAAAATCCCCATTCCTAGGGTACCAAAGGCCTAGATAAGGAGTGCCCTTTAGATATCTCAGTATCCTTTTGACTGCTGTCAAATGAGACTCTTTAGGGCATGCTTGGTACCTAGCATAGACACATGTAGCATACATGATATCTGATCTACTTGCAGTCAAATATAGAAGGGAGCCAACTATCCCTCTATACAAAGTCTCATCTATAGGTTTCCCTGCATCATCTTTGCTAAGAGACATACTTGACCCCATAGGAGTCTTCATGGTACTGGATGAATCCATACCATACTTCCTTATGAGTTCTAGGGTGAACTTAGACTGGCATATGGATAATCCATTCTCAGTCTGTCTAACTTGGAGACCCAAGAAGAACTTAAGCTCCCTCATACTACTCATCTCAAATTGTCCTTGCATTAGTTTTGCAAACTTTTTGCAAAGACTACTTTCAGTAGACCCAAATATGATGTCATCTACATATATTTGGACTAGTATTACTTTGCCTCTGGATTCCCTAAGGAATAGATTCTTGTCTATTTTCCCCCTTGTGAACTTATTCTCAATGAGGAAACTAGACAGGGTTTCATACCAAGCCTTAGGGGCTTGTTTTAACCCATATAATGCTTTCCTAAGTCTATAGACATGATTAGGTTGAGTTGAATCAACAAAACCTAATGGCTATTCCACATAGACTTCCTCTTTTAGATTACCATTCAAAAAGGCTGACTTAACATCCATTTGGTAAACTTTAAATCCTTGAAAGGTTGCATAGGCCAGGAACATCCTTATGGCTTCCAGTCTGGCTACTGGAGCAAAGGTTTGATCAAATTCAATACCTTCTTCCTGCCTATATCCTTTAGCAACCAATCTTGCTTTGTTCTTTATGATGACTCCATGTTCATCCATCTTGTTCCTAAAGATCCACTTGGTCCCAATTATGTTGTGGTCTTTTGGTTTAGGAACAAGCTCCCAGACTTTGCACCTCTTGAACTGATTTAGTTCTTCTTGCATTGCCTCAATCCAATGAGGGTCTAGGATGGCTTCTTCAAACTTCTTTGGCTCTACTTGGGATAGAAAACTGGAGTAGACTGCTGCACTCAGATTTCTGCTCCTTGTTTGTACCCCTTGTCTTAGATCACCAATGATTTGATCTGCTGGATGATCTCTTAGATGCATATTAGCTGGAGGCATCCTGGCTTCAGGTTGAACTTCTTCAACTTCTTCATCTTGCTGTACTTCTTGGACTTCTTCTTCATTAGGTACATGTAGTACTCCCCCTGGACAACAGCCACTATCTTCTACCTGCTGTCTTGCAGTAGGTTCTTCTTCAATAGTGAGCTGGTCCATCTTCTTAGTCACACCTGTGGGGCTGCAAATACTACTAGAAAACTCATTGTTAATAAGCCTAGTTTCATCAAATACTACATGTACAGACTCTTCTACAACTTGAGTAGACAAGTTATAGACTCTATAAGCCTTACTATTGTTGCTGTACCCAACAAAGATCCCCTCTTGGGACTTGGCAGCAAACTTAGTCAAGTAAGACTTTCCATTGTTAAGTATAAACCACTTATAACCAAAGATCCTGAAATAGGATAGGTTTGGTTTTCTGCCTTTCACAATCTCATAGGGGGTCTTGTTGTGGCTTTTAGTAATGGTAGCCCTATTAATTACATGGCATGCAGTATTCACTGCCTCAGCCCAGAAGTATTCTGGTAGTGATGTATCACTTAATAGGGTCCTACCAGCCTCAATCAAGACTCTATTCTTCCTCTCAGCAATGCCATTTTGCTGAGGTGTTCTTTGTGAAGAAAACTCTTGAAATATCCCAAATTCTTCACATAGTTTTGTCATGATATCAGACTAAAATTCAGTACCATGGTCACTTCTTATCTTGACCACTGTACTATCTAGTCCATTCTGAATTTGTTTGACAAAGCTATAGAAGACACTAGGTGTTTCAGATTTCTGTCTAAGGAAGAACACCCAGGAAAACCTTGAGTAGTCATCTACAACTACAAAGGTATAGACCTTCCTACCTAGGCTGTGAACTGGCATAGGACCAAAGAGATCCATATGCAAGAGGTATAAGCACATCACTGCATCTTTGATTTCAATGCTACTAAATGTGGATCTAGTCTGCTTGCCCTTTTGACAAGCTGAGCATATTCCATCTTTAATACACTTAACTTGAGGACCATTCCTCACTAACTCTTTGCTAAAGAGTTGGCCAATTGTCTTGTAGTTGAGATGGGCTAGCCTCTTGTACCATTTGACACAATGAGAGACTTTCTCATCAGCTACAAGACACACTGGAGAACCATTGTTCTCACACATAATGTCTAGACAGTAGACATTCCTTTTTCTATAACCTGTCAAAATGAACTCTTGATCATTTTACCTCCTGATATGACAACCATCTTTGACAAATGAGATGTCATATCCTACATCACTCAATTGACTTATACTAATAAGGTTATGTTTCAAACCTTTGACATAAGCCACTTGAGTAATAGTTATATGGGGCTAGAAATGTTACCAAAACCCTTGATGATTCCTTTTTCAGAACCACCAAAGGTGACTTTTGGACCATCCTTGATGGGTGTGTAGTCCTTTAGCAATCCCCTTGTTCCAGTCATGTGCCTGGAACATCCACTGTCCAAGTACCATATTGGGGCATGAACACTTGGACTTACCTGCAAAACAGATTAGTGAACCTTAGAACCCAAAGAATTCTTGGGTCCTTGGTACTGGTTAGTTTGCTTCCTAACAAAGCTACCTGCAGGTTTTCCAACAGGCAGTTTGCTACTCACTTTGGCACTTGCATTGTGCCAACAGTCCATGGCAAAGTGGCCTACCTTGCCACAGCACCAACACTCAAACCTATTGTACCTTTGCTTAGGTACATTCTTAGCTGTTCTATCTACAGCTGGCTTGTTGAGAGCTGGGGCTTTGCCCTTGGACTTAGACTGAACAGTCCTTGCAGGTTTAGCAAATCCCAGTCCAGCTTTACCTTTATGATGAACAAATTCATCAATTAAGGGTAGAACTGACTTTGGTTTAGAAAACCTAGCAACTAAATCTCTCTCCTTCTGAAGACTAATCTCCAGACTTTTGATTTGATCATTCTTAAATGATATAGTCCCCATCTGAATCACAGTTATGTGCTTCAGTCTGGATATCTCATTAAGTTTTTGATCAAACAACTTCTCATAATCAGTTGCAGCCACTTTGAGACTTGCAATCTCCTTAGCTTGACTCTTGGCCAAGGATTTGCATTTCTTAAATGCTTGCAACAGAACTTTATATTCATCCATCAATTGATGAATATCCTCTTCAGACTCAGATGCACTCTCATCACTTGATGATGATGAATCTGATTCTGAACTAGCACAAGAAATTGAACTGAAAGAACAATTTTGTACCTTACTAGGTCCAGGCTGCTTATGGGTTTTGTCACTTTCTGTCAATGCCATCAGTCCTTGGCACTGACTGTCCTCTTGAAGGCTTCCTTTTGGCATATGTTTGTGATTCCCCCACCAAGAGGTGGCTGTTTTTGGGATTCTTTTGGGTGGATGCATGAAATCCCCCTTTGTTGGCATATAGATCCGGAATTGGAGTACGGAATAGGCATGCTGTGTGAAGCCCATCTAGACAGGTTGGTCTGGATTGGTGATGTTGCATACGAACCGGAGAAGGCTCCGTGATACACGTGTAGTTTAAGGAGTCAACGGATTATGTATGTGAAGAGGAGTAGCAGGAAGTACTGGAGTGGTAATCCAGGAAAATATTCGTGTTATGCTTGTGCTTTTGGGTCATACCTGTGAATGAGGCACAGGAAGTACTGGTGTGACCAGGAAAGGCCCTTTGTGATGCTTGATGTCGTAGGGTGTCCACCTGTGAAGAGAGTAACAGGAAGTACTGGTACGCCCAGGAAAGACCCCTGACATTTGTGATATTGCGGTGTCCACCTGTGAAGAGAGTAACAGGAAGTACTGGGGCGCCCCGGAAAGACCCGCTGGTATGATAAGTAAATGGGTGTGGAGAAATGTAACGCCCCCGGTTTTTCTGTGTTTTGTTCAATTTTGGATTGGCGTTACGATGACGCATTTCCGGCCCTTCGCCGTTGTAGAGCGCGGTCATAGCTCTGTAGGTTCCTTGTGTAGCCTGGTTGTAGCCAGTTGGCAAGATTCCCCAGCTAGCCGGAGTCTGTTTTGGTGACTCGGTTGGGCCTCTTAGGGAAATGCTTGCGTTTTGGCTTCGGGAGGTGTTAGCCCGAGTGTTCGATCGTCGGATGTTGTTTTCGACCTCGCCGTTGTTTTCGTGGCTTGGTTGTTTAGCTACGGTGCGAGTTTTGGTCGAAATCCGAGATCGTTTGCCTTCGCGTCGTTTCGGCGTTGTTTTGTTAGCTGCATGTTTGTAATGTTTGCTGTGCTGTGCGTGGCCTGTTGTGGCTGAGCTTGTAGGCAGGTGCCTTGTCTCTTGTTGGCTAGGTATTAGCAGGTTTCTTTTTTGTGTAAGTTTGGGTGACACGGCCTGGGTCACGCCCGTGACCCAGGGCGTGTCGTGCTCGGGTAGAGCTCCCGTTTCTCCGGTCGACGAATTTTTCGTCGACGGGGTTTTTTGTAGGAACACGGCCGTGACACGGGCGTGTCACGGGCGTGTCCCCCTTCGGTTCGTCGAGCTGCGCTCGACGGTCGTCAGGCGGTGTTTAGTGAGAACACGGCCCTGTCACGGGCGTGTCGTGTCGAACACGGGCGTGACATTGGGGCGTGTCTCTCTGTTCGACGATCGGCGCTCCACGATCGTCGGGCGGTGTTCGAGTTGGTACACGGCCCGTGACACGGGCGTGTCACAGGGCGTGTCCCTTGCTTCGTGGAGCGGAGATCGACTTTCGTCGAGTGGGTAGGTGCGTGAGTACACGCCCCGTGACACGGGCGTGTCGGGCCGTGTCACGGGCGTGTCTGGGGGGCGTGTCCCGTGTTTTCGTCGAGTAGAGATCGACGTTTGTCGAGTGTGTGAGTACACGCCCCGTGACACGGGCGTGTCGGGCCGTGTCACGGGCGTGTCTTGGGCGTGTTCCGTACTTTTTTTCCTGAAATCATCTTTTGTTGCCGTGAACTGCTTTTCCTCCTCATTTTTCATCATTCCCGAGTCTGGAGAGTTTCCAGCGGAAGGGTTTTGAGAGGAGGCGGTGGTTGTTTTGGCCGGCGATTTCGGGAGGGTTAGAGCCCGTTTTTCTCGTGTGATAGCGGATTCGGCTTGCTCTCGGCTAGATCTTCCCTTCCATGTAAGTTTTTCTTGATTTAGGGTTCGATTCCAGGAATTTCTAAATATCTGATTTCTTTCTTCCCTCAAGTTTCAGCTTTGGTCTTCTTGGTGGCCGATCTTGCCGCCGGAGCCAAACCGTGGTGCGGCTGTTGTTTGTTTTTCGAAGAGGTAGAGGCAAGTGGCCCCTTGCTCTTGCCAAATTTATTTCTAACCCATGATCTGTTTTTATTTCTTGTGCATAAGCCCTGTTCTCCTTGTTTTTCCTCCCTAGGGCAGCAGGTTGAATTATTTCATCAAGCTTTTAATCAAGTGCTGATTCTTCATTTCTTTTTTCTGGGATTTTAATCAATGTTCTCTTTTTGTCGGATGTTTAGTGTCCAGTGGGTAGCTAGAGTTAGGGTGAGGTTGCTGTTAGTTACAGTTTAGGGTTAGCTGCGGTAGCTCCGAGTAGTTAGGACGGAATGGAGGGTTGGGATTAAATCTCCAACTCTCTGTTTTCGCGCATGAGAGGGCTTAAGCTGCGATTTTAGCAAGACTTATGTTTACCCTAAGTGGAAAGCGCGGACAGCGTCGAGTGAGCCGAGCTCACTCAACGCCGTCACTCAGCATAGGACTTGCGGCTAAGTATTTAGGCGTCAGGTCAGTGGAGTTTACTCAACGCTGCGCCGAGTGGGCTCGACATTTCTGTCTTGAGTTCATGGGTACCTTAGGATTGTTAGTGTGACTTTTCCCTTCCTTTAGGGGGTGGTATTGGGTGTTCGGCAAATTTTTGCTTGCCGACTCTTGGGTTGTGGCAGGTGGTGGAGTTTTAGTGGCCTCTCGAGGGGTGGATTTTGATGTGGAGAGCTGTGGCCACCGCCTTTTTGCCCCGGTTTGGGTTGGTGTGTGGGACCCTAAAGCTGCCACTGGCGACCCCTTAGCCCTTTTTGTTGGATCTGATTTGGTTATGTATTCAGATCCATGTTTTTGACCACTGCCACTTACCCACGTACTAGTAATGTTAGACTCTTTCGTTGAGCTTGTTGCTTTTATTGCTCGCACTTGGTGTGCTTTGCTGTGCTTTAGACAGTGCTCTTTTCTTACTGTCATGCTCTTTCTTTTGCTTATAGCAGCTTGTTGTCGGGTTGGTAAACCCTTCTTTTTGCTCTTAACTCTAATGCTTTATTTGCACTTTTGATTATTTCCTTGCTGAGGTGTTCTTTTCTTGAATGCCTCAGGTCCAGGTTTTAGCCGGTTCAGCGGCTAGTTCTTTTGGAGGGGCTGGTTTGTGGCCTCTTGGGTAGCTGAGACAGCTGATCCCGATTTTGTGAGGTAGTTCTTTACTTTTCTGTATAGACATACATACTCACCAGTGGGTTCGTGTCAGGTTGTTGGCGCCCACTGGTGGCTTCTTGCGATGTTGGGTATGAACTTAAACTGCTGTTTTTGCCTTTTAGTGGTTGTTTACTTGCTTCTGGGAAGGATTTTTGCTAGGTTGCATGTTAGATATTTTAAACCCTAAAAGCATTATTATATGTATATCATGCATAACATAATTATAAAACAAAGACACTATATTTCCTTAGCGTAAAAAGATTACCTTTTTATATCTATTATATCCACCTTAGAGTCGTGCATAACATGAGTTGTCCCTCGGGGACACTTATGCTCACTAGGGTGTCAACTTAATTGAACCAAACTATTTTCTGCTGCGTATACTTATATTTTAATTGTGGACTAGCTGATCCACCGTGCCGAGGGATACGGCCTTTCAACATATCTGCTTTCCTTTCATAATTAATCAACGATTTTTCCTTAAAATTTAAGGTCTGGAGTTTTGCCTGAGCGCGTGCAGTTATCCCCTGCACGGTGTGGCATCACGGCACGTGTTTTCTCTTGCTCTGATACGATTTTATCGTTGAGAAAATGCGGGTTGTGACAGTTGGTATCAGAGGGAGGTTGCTTGACAAATGGTCGGGCAACCTTTCCCTTGTTTGCATTAGTGGTTAGCGTCATACCATACACACACCGATATGTCATCAGCACGTCTTGGCTAAAGCACGAACACTACACTCATGAGCATAAAGAAGTATACGGGGCATATTATGTAGTATGGGATGCATAATATGTGTTTGTATATGGATCCACCATAGGAGGCAACATGTGAGGGTTATGTAGTATGGGATGCATAACCTCACCACATGAATGCGGCTAGCACGTTTTCTTTTTTCGTTGCATGGGAATGTTATGTAGCATGGGATGCATAACATTTTCATGTGTACGCCGCCCATGGCATGCATTAAGGCTTTTTTTAGAATGCATAGCACATCATGCATAGCATAACATTTCATAAGCACAACGTGTTAAGCTAAAGATTTACAAGATGACATATGTACACACATGGTTTTGAGTCAAAAAGAATACAAATACATGCATTCATGGTTTAGGCACATGAATTAGTATGATGGTGGTGAACCATCTTAGTTTAAGCATAACATCATCATGATAAAACAACTCCCAGAGCAAGTTTTGCAGTTGAAGTTCATATTTAAGTGTGTTTGTCTGTACCGGGTAGTTTTGTTCTAGCTGTTGGGCTAAGCTTCGTCTAAAGCTTGTGCGATTATAGGATGGCGAGACATCCTGCAACGAGGTCGACCCCCCAATCCGAGGGTGAGACGTCAGGAGCGCAGAGCGAGGCGTTGGTAGAAAACCTGCGGCAGAGTAATGAGACCTTATCGAGGCAGGTGGTGGCTATGCAGGCTCAGATTCAGTCCCTGGTGGCCGTGGTGGCGGGACAGGCCCCGAGAGTTCCGGACCCCGCTGAGGGGGTAGCTGTTCCTGCCCCTCCTGCTCCTCCTGTGCCTTTGGTTGTGGTGCCCCCGGAGATAGCGTTTATATCCCAGTTTCAGCGACTGAGACCCCCTACTTATGATGGGCAAGCAGATTTCATGATTTTGGATGACTGGCTGATTACTATTGAGGAGATGTTCTCTTATTCGGGGATTTCGGATGATCAGAGAGTGATGCTCGCTGCCTACCAGCTCAAGGGCTTAGCAAAGAATTGGTGGTTGAGGGAGAAGGAGAGCTTGGTGGCAGGATGCTCTTGGGAGTCATTTAAAGGGATGCTGTTGAGTAAGTTTTTACCTTCAGTCGAAAGGGACCGGCTGATGAATGACTTTCTCCATTTGAAGCAGAGGAAACTCACGGTCAGTGAGTATGAGATTGAGTTCAGTAAGTTGAGTCGGTTTGCTCCTGGTCTGGTGAGTGTTGAAGCAGACCGAGTTAAGCGATTTCTGGGTGGACTAAGAAGCGACATTCAGCAGTTAGCGAATGCCTACGGTGCAGTCAGTTATGCCAGCGTGGTCGAAGCTGCCTTGAGGGTTGAGGCCATTGAGAATGCCAAGAATAGAGGTCAGCAGTTGTGGAAGGATAAGCGAAAGTCCGGTGGAGGGAAGAGCCCTCAGGAACCCGACGCGGTCTCAAGAAAGAAGAGCAAAGAGGTTTGTAGTTTCTGTGGCCGACCAGGCCACCCCTTTGAGAAGTGTTTCAAAAGGTTTGGAGCGCAGAAGAAGGATCAGGTGCACGCAATTCAGGGTGCTCCCAGAGGAGACTTGGTGTGTGCCTTGTGTGGAAGGAAGGGGCATGAGGCTGCCCGTTGCTGGTCGAGAGATAAAGTCTGTTTTCAGTGTGGGCAGAAGGGGCATCTCAAGACAAAGTGCCCACAGTCCCAGCCTATTCTGCAGCCAGTACCCCTCCAGGCTTTGCCACCGCCTCAGCAATTGGATAGAGGAAAGGGGAAGCTGAATGTGCTTTCGGCAGACGAAGCGCAGACTTCGACCTAGGTTATCTCAGGTTTGATTTCTCCTCAGTCGTTTCGTTATGCTCCCTCTGTGGTTGTAGTTTTCGTTTTAGCGTTTGTTTCCTTAGATGCGTGCGCTATTTGTAGGACGATTTAAGGTAAAGAACCGCTGGGCGCGCGTTCTCTTCGATTCAGGCGCTACCCACTCGTTTGTGGCTAGAGCCTTCGTGGAGCGGTGCAGTTTGGGCCTAGATCGTGTTGGTGGTGCCTTTTGCGTTAAGTTCCCCTCCGGTGACTCTGTGGTTACGGACCTGGGTGTCCTTGATTATCCGATCTTGTTGGGGGATTTTCTAGCCAAGGCAGATCTGAAGGTGATTGACCTGGAGGACTTCGATGTTATCTTGGGCATGGACTGGTTGTCAAGGTACGATGCTGTGATCCAGTGCAAGGGTAAGCGCTTGGACTTCGTCAAGGACAACGGTCAGCCAGGGAGCGTTTATGGGTATTCTCTCCAGGAGTCTCCAATCATTTCTGCGGTGCGTGCTCGGAAGTTGCTTGATTCTGGTTGTTCTGCCTGTGTGGTCTCTCTGGTAGGGGCTGTTGTTAGAGTGCCGTGTTTGCAAGAGATCCCTGTGGTGTGTGACTTCTCCGATGTGTTTCCTGATGATCTTCCCGGTCTTCCACCCGATCGAGATGTCGAGTTTGCTATAGATTTGGAGCCAGGCACGCGTCCTATTACCAAGGCGCCGTACCGGATGGCCCCGCGAGAGCTGGAAGAGTTGCGAATTCAGCTGGATGAGATGTTGGCAAAAGGGTTAATTAGGCCGAGTTCTTCACCATGGGGTGCTCCAGTGCTGTTCGTTAAAAAGAAGGATGGGTCGATGAGGCTATGCATCGACTATAGAGAACTGAACAAGGTTACTATTAAGAACAGGTACCCTTTGCCTCGGATTAACGATCTGTTTGACCAACTGCGTGGTAGTGCCGTGTTTTCCAAGATAGATCTTCGATCGGGCTATCACCAGTTGAGGATTCGGGAGTCAGATGTTCCGCAGACTGCGTTCCGCTCTCGTCATGGGCATTTTGAGTTTTTAGTTATGTCATTTGGTTTGACTAATGCGCCCTCAGCTTTTATGGATCTGATGAACAGAGTTTTCAAGGACTTCCTGGATAAGTTTGTGATTGTCTTTATAGACGATGTTTTGGTGTATTCTAAAGATGCGGAGGAGCATGATCGGCATTTGCGTCTGGTCTTGGCGACTCTGAGAGACCATAAGCTATACGCCAAGCTGAACAAGTGCGAATTTTGGTTGCCTCAAGTTTCTTTTCTCGGCCACATGGTGAATAAGGAGGGAATATCGGTGGACCCAGAAAAGATCGCTGCTGTTATGGAATGGGCGAGGCCTGTTACTCCCAAAGAGATCAGAAGCTTCTTGGGCTTGGCTGGTTATTATAGGAGATTTGTAGAGGGATTCTCTACTTTGTCTGCGCCGTTGACCAGGTTGACGCAGAAGAATGCAGCCTTCATATGGGACGACAAGTGTGAGGAGGCTTTTGAGGAATTAAAAAGAAGGTTGTGTTCAGCTCCAGTTTTGTCTTTGCCTACTGAAGATAGTGAGTATGATATATATGTGGACGCGTCGCACGTCGGACTGGGCTGCGTTTTGATGCAGGGCGGGAAGGTGATTGCGTACGGGTCGAGGCAGCTAAAGACTCATGAGAGGAATTACCCTACGCATGACCTGGAGTTTGCAGCTGTGATCTATGCGTTGAAATTGTGGAGGCATTTGCTGTATGGCGCGCAGTGCAAGATTTTCACGGATCATAAGAGTTTGAAATATGTCTTCACTCAGAAAGAGTTGAATCTGCGCCAGCGGCGGTGGTTGGAGTACGTGGCCGACTATGATGTTGAAATCCAGTATCATCCGGGTAAGGCGAATGTGGTGGCCGATGCCCTAAGTCGGAAGTCAGGAAAGATTTTCAATCTCTCCGCCGAGCGTCTCGTGGAAGAGTTTCTTTTGATGGACATTTCTATGGGAAACTGCGATTCGCAGAGTAGCTTGGCAGTGGCAGAACCTTCATGGATTGCGCTTACGCGACTGCATCAGAAAGATGATCCCGATCTTTTGCATTTGTACCTTCGAGCTGAAAAAGGTGAATTACCAGATTTCTCTATAGATGATGTGGGCACCTTGAAGTATCGTGGCAGGTTTTGCATTCCCGCAGTTGGAGATATCCGGAATATGGTGTGCAGAGAAGCCCACGGATCTAGTGTTGCCTACCATCCAGGGTCTACCAAAATGTATCATGATTTAAAGCAGATTGCGTGGTGGTATGGGATGAAGAAGGTCGTAGCCAGATTTGTTTCTGAATGCTTCACTTGCAGGCGTGTGAAGGCCGACCATGGGAGGCCTGGTGGCAAGCTAAATCCCTTAGAGATTCCGATGTGGAAGTGGGAGAGTATCTCGATGGATTTCATTACAGGCTTACCGAGATCTCCTAAAGGGCATGATTCAGTTTGGGTGATCGTAGACAGATTGACGAAGAGTGCTCACTTCGTACCTTTTAAGATCGATTATCCGATGAGGAAGATAGCCGAGCTGTATTTGGATGAGGTTATTAGATTGCATGGTGTACCCGTGAGTATCATATCGGATCGAGACTCCAGGTTTACGTCTCGTTTTTGGAAGAGCCTTCAAGAAGGGTTGGGTACAGATTTGAGATATTCCACAGCTTATCATCCCCAGTCCAATGGTCAGACGGAGCGAGTGAATCAGATTGTGGAAGATATGATCCGATGCTATATTCTGGACCACGGAGGAGCGTGGGATGAGCGCTTGCGGCTTATGGAATTTGCGTATAATAATAGTTATCAAGAAAGCTTGCAAATGGCTCCTTTTGAAGCTTTGTATGGGAGGCGCTGCAGGACTCCCTTGTTTTGGGCTGAGGTTGGCGAGAGACCTTTGTTGGGTCCAGAAGCACTCGAGGAGATGGAAACTGCTGTGAAGCTTATACGGGAAAAGCTTCGGATAGCCCAGGAGAGATATGAGAAAAATGCCAATCGGCGTAGATCGGATTTGGAATTTTTGGTGGGGGACTCAGTGTTCTTAAAGGTCTCCCCGTTGATCGGAGTCAAGCGTTTTGGCAAGAATAGGAAGTTGGACCCGAGGTTCGTGGGGCCGTTTCCGATTGTTGAGCGGATTGGGATATCAGCTTATAGGCTGGCGTTGCCCGCAAACTTCCCTGGCGTGCATAATGTCTTCCACGTCAGTCAGCTGCGGAAATGTGTATCGAATGGCAGGCAGGTTTTGGATTCTGTGCCTCAGTTGGAGCCGAATCTTTCTTATGTGGAGGTGCCTGTCCGCATTCTGGATTCTCAGGTTCGTGCGCTGCGGAAGAAGTCTATTCCGATGGTTAAAGTTTTATGGAGGAATCAGGATGTAGAAAGCGCGACTTGGGAGTTGGAGTCGGCTATGAGGGAGGCTCACCCTCATCTGTTTCCCTGAGCTTGTGCCTGGTATGTTTTGTTTTATTTATGATTATATAGCCCTTTCCTGGCTCTTTCTCTCTCCTTCTTCTTAGGAGTGTTGTGAGTAAAGTTTCGAGGCGAAACTTTCTTTTAGGGGGAGTGGCTGTAACGCCCCCGGTTTTTCTGTGTTTTGTTTGATTTTGGATTGGCGTTACGATGACGCATTTCCGGCCCTTCGCCGTTGTAGAGCGCGGTCCTAGCTCTGTAGGTTCCTTGTGTAGCCTGGTTGTAGCCAGTTGGCAAGTTTCCCCAGCTAGCCGGAGTCTGTTTTGGTGACTCGGTTGGGCCTCTTAGGGAAATGCTTGCGTTTTGGCTTCGGGAGGTGTTAGCCCGAGTGTTCGATCGTCGGATGTTGTTTTCGACCTCGCCGTTGTTTTCGTGGCTTGGTTGTTTAGCTACGGTGCGAGTTTTGGTCGAAATCCGAGATCGTTTGCCTTCGCGTCGTTTCGGCGTTGTTTTGTTAGCTGCATGTTTGTAATGTTTGCTGTGCTGTGCGTGGCCTGTTGTGGCTGAGCTTGTAGGCAGGTGCCTTGTCTCTTGTTGGCTAGGTATTAGCAGGTTTCTTTTTTGTGTAAGTTTGGGTGACACGGCCTGGGTCACGCCCGTGACCCAGGGCGTGTCGTGCTCGGGTAGAGCTCCCGTTTCTCCGGTCGACGAATTTTTCGTCGACGGGGTTTTTTGTAGGAACACGGCCGTGACACGGGCGTGTCACGGGCGTGTCCCCCTTCGGTTCGTCGAGTTGCGCTCGACGGTCGTCAGGCGGTGTTTAGTGAGAACACGGCCCTGTCACGGGCGTGTCGTGTCGAACACGGGCGTGACATTGGGGCGTGTCTCTCTGTTCGATGATCGGCACTCCACGATCGTCGGGCGGTGTTCGAGTTGGTACACGGCCCGTGACACGGGCGTGTCACAGGGCGTGTCCCTTGCTTCGTCGAGCGGAGATCGACTTTCGTCGAGTGGGTAGGTGCGTGAGTACACGCCCCGTGACACGGGCGTGTCGGGCCGTGTCACGGGCGTGTCTGGGGGGCGTGTCCCGTGTTTTCGTCGAGTAGAGATCGACGTTCGTCGAGTGTGTGAGTACACGCCCCGTGACACGGGCGTGTCGGGCCGTGTCACGGGCGTGTCTTGGGCGTGTTCCGTACTTTTTTCCTGAAATCATCTTTTGTTGCCGTGAACTGCTTTTCCTCCTCATTTTTCATCATTCCCGAGTCTGGAGAGTTTCCAGCGGAAGGGTTTTGAGAGGAGGCGGTGGTTGTTTTGGCCGGCGATTTCGGGAGGGTTAGAGCCCGTTTTTCTCGTGTGATAGCGGATTCGGCTTGCTCTCGGCTAGATCTTCCCTTCCATGTAAGTTTTTCTTTATTTAGGGTTCGATTCCAGGAATTTCTAAATATCTGATTTCTTTCTTCCCTCAAGTTTCAGCTTTGGTCTTCTTGGTGGCCGATCTTGCCGCCGGAGCCAAACCGTGGTGCGGCTGTTGTTTGTTTTTCGAAGAGGTAGAGGCAAGTGGCCCCTTGCCCTTGCCAAATTTATTTCTAACCCATGATCTGTTTTTATTTCTTGTGCATAAGCCCTGTTCTCCTTGTTTTTCCTCCCTAGGGCAGCAGGTTGAATTATTTCATCAAGCTTTTAATCAAGTGCTGATTCTTCATTTCTTTTTTCTGGGATTTTAATCAATGTTCTCTTTTTGTCGGATGTTTAGTGTCCAGTGGGTAGCTAGAGTTAGGGTGAGGTTACTGTTAGTTACAGTTTAGGGTTAGCTGCGGTAGCTCCGAGTAGTTAGGACGGAACAAAGGGTTGGGATTAAATCTCCAACTCTCTGTTTTCGCGCATGAGAGGGCTTAAGCTGCGATTTTAGCAAGACTTACGTTTACCCTAAGTGGAAAGCGCGGACAGTGTCGAGTGAGCCGAGCTCACTCAACGCCGTCACTCAGCATAGGACTTGCGGCTAAGTATTTAGGCGTCAGGTGAGTGGAGTTTACTCAACGCTGCGCCGAGTGGGCTCGACATTTCTGTCTTGAGTTCATGTGTACCTTAGGATTGTTAGTGTGACTTTTCCCTTCCTTTAGGGGGTGGTATTGGGTGTTCGGCAAATTTTTGCTTGCCGACTCTTGGGTTGTGGCAGGTGGTGGAGTTTTAGAGGCCTCTCGAGGGGTGGATTTTGATGTGGAGAGCTGTGGCCACCGCCTTTTTGCCCCGGTTTGGGTGGGTGTGTGGGACCCTAAAGCTGCCACTGGCGACCCCTTAGCCCTTTTTGTTGGATCTGATTTGGTTATGTATTCAGATCCATGTTTTTGACCACTGCCACTTACCCACGTATTAGGAATGTTAGACTCTTTCGTTGAGCTTGTTGCTTTTATTGCTCGCACTTGGTGTGCTTTGCTGTGCTTTAGACAGTGCTCTTTTCTTACTGTCATGCTCTTTCTTTTGCTTATAGCAGCTTGTTGTCGGGTTGGTAAACCCTTCTTTTTGCTCTTAACTCTAATGCTTTATTTGCACTTTTGATTATTTCCTTGCTGAGGTGTTCTTTTCTTGAATGCCTCAGGTCCAGGTTGTAGCCGGTTCAGCGGCTAGTTCTTTTGGAGGGGCTGGTTTGTGGCCTCTTGGGTAGCTGAGACAGCTGATCCCGATTTTGTGAGGTAGTTCTTTACTTTTCTGTATAGACATACATACTCACCAGTGGGTTCGTGTCAGGTTGTTGGCGCCCACTGGTGGCTTCTTGCGATGCTGGGTATGAACTTAAACTGCTGTTTTTGCCTTTTAGTGGTTGTTTACTTGCTTCTGGGAATGATTTTTGCTAGGTTGCATGTTAGATATTTTAAACCGTAAAAGCATTATTATATGTATATCATGCATAACATAATTATAAAACAAAGACACTATATTTCCTTAGCGTAAAAAGATTACCTTTTTATATCTATTATATCCACCTTAGAGTCGTGCATAACATGAGTTGTCCCTCGGGGACACTTATGCTCACTAGGGTGTCAACTTAATTGAACCAAACTATTTTCTGCTGCGTATACTTATATTTTAATTGTGGACTAGCTGATCCACCGTGCCGAGGGATACGGCCTTTCAACATAATTGCTTTCCTTTCATAATTAATCAACGATTTTTCCTTAAAATTTAAGGTCTGGAGTTTTGCCTGAGCGCGTGCAGTTATCCCCTGCACGGCGTGGCATCACGGCACGTGTTTTCTCTTGCTCTGATACGATTTTATCGTTGAGAAAATGCGGGTTGTGACAAGAAATACCCAGGCTATGTGCCAGTACAGGATTGGTGAGACTGACCCGCGCCTTTGATTAAGCCATGAGTACGCTGTACTCGGAGAAGGCAAGGCGATTTGAGCAACAGGGGGTGGAGGATCCGACCTGCGTTATGTCCGTCCGACGTGGACCAGAAGGTGCGGTCTGTTGGAGTGCATAACAAGAGTCGTAGGCCTGTGAGCCATGACACAATGGGGGGCTACGGGCCATCCCGGTGTTGTACGCCTATGCGAGAGTCTTAGGCCTGCGCGCCGTGAGACCATGGGGGGCTACGGGCTAATCCCGGTTCACTAAGACTATAAAACTCCAGCTGCACGCCATGGAGTAAATGCTCAAGTAAGTTGCCGTTGGGTGATGACCCTAATACGGTGGTGGGCATGTGATTTGCCAGAACACCAAGAATGTGCCTTGAGTGCACGGACCGTTGTGCCGGGTGGCAAACGGTTATGATGGCATGTGTGCGTGAAAGCACATTATATGAGATATATTGCCATGCTTGTGAAATAATATGCCTGCAGGGAAGATAACCACTGCCCCGAGAAAAGGGGTGGGGTCGTTATAATTTGGTAGCAGAATGCTGACTGTTGCTTCTTTGCCACCGTTGGGTGGATTGTCCCTGTACAGGTGCTGGAGAGCCAAGTTGGACGCACAAAGGCCGATGTCCCTGCTGCTGTTGCGGTTGCTGCTAGCCCTCAAAGGCTATTTTGATTTCATGTTGTGTTTTCTTTTATTGTGGCTGGCCTGCGCGCCAATGTTGAGGCCACTGCTTGAAAGCCCTGTAAGGCCATAAGGCTAACTCTATTTACTTGTTGTAAGACATTCCTATGTGGTATAAAATGTGGAGTGGAGTTTTATATTTGGGCATTCATGAGGAGTTCAAGTGTTAGCATAGGCTTCCGCTAGAATGAATTGTGTAGGTGCGCTGCGCTACTCTGGTACCACTCCGTAGCTGCATCGTCTGTTTTGTGGTATATGCTGTGGGGCCCCGGCCGAACCTTCTAGTATATATTATATGAACGGATGAGTTTGTTACATTTTTGGTATCGGTTGTTTTGGTCTTTCCCTCTCGAAGTCGTGGTCGACTTCTCTTGTGGGGTGGCAAGCACGTGTTTGTGCAAACCAGAGTCTACGAATGAACTCCTGAATGTCCATGATAGGAATGCAAATTTGTGTGTTTCAGGAACCTGCGCGTTCCTATTTTGTGTTGTTTGCTTGTGTAAGACCGCTAATGTGTGTCCTGTCCACCTTTAGGTGACACGGAGTGGAGCTGGGCCGTCTGAGCCCCAGCGTTCTGATGAAAGTACGGCACCAGCCGCGGTGCCTACACCTCCACCGTCTGCGGAACATGTGTGTTTAGTTGCTGAGGCTTTATTTACCATGATCCAAGGACAGCCACTGAGGCAGGAGCAACCGGCTATGAGGCCAGAACATGTGGCGGTAAGGCCTGAACCTGTAGTGGATGTGGCTCCTCGAGCGACTGAGAAGCAGCTAACGCAGTTTATGAGTTTCCATCCGCATATGTTCTCGGGAGTGGGAACTCCGACGCAGGCTGGGGATTGGTTATCACACATTAAGCGAGTGATGACGGCGATTGGAACGGCGGAGAATCAGAAAGTCACCTTAGCTACCTTCTTGCTTGAAGGAGAAGCTAGATTATTGTGGGATGAGATGGAGTTGCATCACTTGGCGGGTCGTCCTTTAACACAAGTCTCGATGGAAGAATTCTCTCGACTCTTCCTAGCGAAGCACCTTCCTGCGGCTCAACGGATAGCCATGGAAAATGAATTCCAAAGGCTGACCTAATGTGATGGCAGTATTGACGCGTACCTGCATGAATTTACTCACTTGGGGCGGTATGCGGGTTCTATTTTTGCTGATGAGCAGAGGAAGACCAGTCGGTTCTATGAAGGACCGAGGGACGAGCTGAGGTTCCTAGTTTCCAGTTCGGTGAACCAAGGCTTCTAGGAGTTGGTAGACACTGCGAGCGCGCTGGAAAAGGATATGAAAAGGGTGTAGGGGAAGAGAGTTTTGGTTGTGACGCAACCAGAGTGGAAGGCGCCCCGATCTGGGAAACCATTTTATAAGAAGAGATGGGGCAAGAAGTCCAAGACAAGTGGACAAGCTCCTTCATCAGTTGCAACGGGAGCAACGTCGGGGACTACTTCAAAACCGGATACTCGTATCTGCTATAATTGTGGCTGGATGGGGCATATTGCGCGAGATTGTCGGATGCCGCCAAAGTGTGAAAAAAATGCGGGAGCATATTATGCGGAAAAAGGAAAGGCGGTGGTGGATTCCTCTGCCTCGCAGGCGCAACCCCGAGTCTATAATCTTGTCCTGTAGGAGGCCATCAAGCAGAGTGACGTGGTCACAGGTATGAGTTTAGTTTTGGCATAATCTTGGTTGTATGCTTTGCTTCGTGTTTATGTTGCGGTTTGTGTGTGTGACATGATTGTCACAGGATTTGTTATGATTCGGGACACGCTGGCGCGAGCACTATGTGATACGGGTGTGTCGCATTCTTTTCTGTCTAGCGAATTTATAGCACGGCTTGGGATACCTAGTCGTGCAAAGACAGATAGTGTCAGAGTGGTGTTGCCGAATGGTTGTTGAATGCTTGCGGGTCAAGCTTGCGATGTGGCGGTCCAAATAGGAAGTCGGGATTTTAGTTTGACTGCATCTGTTTTGCCGATATCGGAATTTGACGTGATTTTTGGGATGGATTGGCTTGCGGAGCAGCATGCTATGATTGATTGCCAGCCCAAAGAGTTCACGTTGGGCCAGAATACCGAACAGGAGACAAAGTTCGCGGGTATGCGAGGAGTGGGCGGGACGTTGATGTCTGCACTCCAGGTAGGCAAGGCTGTTCGGAAGGGTGCGGAGTGTTACTTTGCACTGATTCAGGCTGTTGAGCCTAAGGCCAGTGTGTGCGAGGTTCCGATTGTGGCGGAATTTACAGATGTGTTTCCCACGGATCTCCCAGGGCTACCACACCAGCGGGAGATTGACTTCATGATCGAGTTGGTGCCAGGTACGAAACCTGTGGCCCGCTCGCCATATTGCGTCGTGCCAAAAGAGATGGCTGAGTTGAAGGTCCAATTACAAGATTTGCTAGAGCAAGGTTATATACGCCCAAGCATGTCACCTTGCAGCGCTCCTGTGCTTTTTGTAAAGAAGAAAGACGGTGGGTTGCGGTTGTGTATTGATTACCGTGAACTAAATAAGCTGACCGAAAAGAATAAGTATCTGATACCACGGATTGATGAATTATTCGATCAGCTGGTGGGCTCGACCGTCTATTCGAAGCTGGACCTGAAGTCTGGTTATTACCAGTTGAGAATTCGGGAAGGTGACATTCCCAAAACCGCATTTGGAACACGTTATGGGCACTATGAGTTCACAGTCATGCCATTTGGACTGTGCAATGCGCCCTCGGTGTTTATGGATCTGATGCACAGTATTTTTCGAGAGTACGTGGATCTATTCGTGATAGTGTTCATTGATGACATTCTAGTGTACTCGAAGTCGAAATCTAAGCATGAGACGCACTTGCGGTTGGTATTGAATACTTTGAGGTAAAATCAGCTCTATGCCAAGTTCTCGAAGTGCGAGTTTTGGCTATCGTTAGTGGCGTTCCTAGGCCATGTGGTAAGTGGAGTGGGCATTGCAGTGGATCCAGCGAAGATAAGTGTCATACAGGAGTGGCCAATGTTGTCTTTTGTGGCCGAGGTCAGGAGTTTCCTTGGAGTTGCGGGCTACTACCGAAGATTTGTTGAAAACTACTCGCAGATTGCTTTGTCGCTAACCACGTTAACGCGAAAAGATCAGAAGTTTGTTTGGACGCCAGAGTGTGCAAGAGCTTTTGACGAGCTGAAGGTTTGGTTGACCACGGCGCCGGTGTTGTCTTCGCCAAGTGGGACCAATGGATTTGTGATTTATAGTGATGCCTCAGGGAGCGTCTTAGGCAGCGTTCTTCTGCAGAATGGATAGGTAATTGCTTGTGGCTCATGTCAGATGAAGGTGCACAAGCGAAATTATCCTGTCCATGACTTGGAATTAGCGGCGGTGATTTTTGCACTCAAGTTGTGGCGACACTACCTTTATGGAGTGAAGCTGGAGATCTATACAGATCATAAGAGCCTAAAGTACATGTTGGAGCAAAAAGACTTGAACATGCGACAACGAAGGTGGTTGGAGTTCCTTGGGGACTACACTTTTGAGATTCACTATACACCCGGAAAGGGGAATGTTGTCGCGGATTCCTTGAGTCGGAGGGTTCCGGCTAGAGCAAATTGGTTACAAAGATATGATGAACGTCTTATCCGGTAGCTGGAGGCATTGGAGATTTATTGTGTTGACAAGAATTCCACTGCCACTGCATGTTTGAACTGGACCGAGGTGTAATGTGACCTTGCGGACCGAGTTCGACGAGCAACGGAGTTGGATGAAGATCTCGTACGCTATGTGAATGAAGGGCCAGAAGGTAAATTCTCCTGGAATGACGGTCTTTTGCGAAAAGAGGGCCGTTTGTGCATCCCAAATGTGGGGAAATTGCGGGAAGAACTGATGTATGAAGTGCATTATACAAAGTATTCCATTCACCCCGGGAGCACGAAGATGTTCAACGATATGAAGAAGCTTTTCTGGTGGCCAGGGCTCAAGAAAGATGTTGCCCTTTATGTATCTAAATGCCAAACATGTGCGATGGTGAAGGCAGAATGCCAAAAGCCGGGCCGTTATTTGAAATCACTGCCGATCCCAGAGTGGAAATTTGATGATATTTCCATGGATTTTATGCACGGATTACCAAGATCGCAGCGAGGAAATGATTCCATTTGGGTAATTGTGGACTGGCTAACTAAAGTGGCACATTTTCTCCCGAACAGGCGGGATGATTCAGTTGAAAGTTTGGCAAAGTTATATGTTGACCAGATTGTACGGCTTCACGGTGTTCCTCGGAGCATCGTAAGTGATCGAGATGGGCGATTCACGTCAAATGATTGGAGGCTAGTTCACCGATTGTTGTGCACGAAATTGACTTTCAGTACGACCTTTCATCCCCAAACGGATGGCCAAACTGAACGTACTAACAGAATAATGGAGGACATGCTCCGAATGTGCGCCCTTGACTTCGTAAAGAGATGGGAAGATCATCTCTATATGGTGGAGTTTGCGTATAATAATAGCTACCAAGCGAGCATTGGGATGGCACCATATGAAGCACTATATGGAAGGAAGTGTCGTACTCCCTTGGCTTGGGTAGAAGCGGGCGAAGCGCGTATTTATAAACCAAATGAGGTTGATGAAGCAAATTCTACCATTCGAACTATTCGAGAAAAGCTATTGATTGCTCAAGATCGACAAGCTAAGTACTACAACGCCAAGCACCGGAACGTGAAATTTGCGGTTGGCGATTGGGTCTTCTTGAAGATCAAGCCATTCAAAGATGTCTCCAGGATTCGACGACTGAAAAAGTTGAGTCCACGATATTTGGGTCCTTTGAAGTGGTTGAGCGAGTTGGCGAAACGCCTTATCGGCTCGCTCTATCGGCAGACTTGGGTGGTTTACATGATGTATTTCACATCTCTGTGCTTCGAAAGGCCATTAAAGATCCAGCCCAAGTGATCGCGGATGATCGTGTGCCGGTGGAGTATGGGCAAACAACGAGAGTTAGACCCATTCAGATCGAGGATCGAGCCGAGAAACAGTTGCGGAACAAAACGGTCGGTATGGTGAAAGTCCGGTGGGATAACTGTGACCGTGAAGAACTTACATGAGAGCGAGAGCAGACCATGCGAGAAGAGTTTCTCGAGCTGTTTCTGTAGTCCGTGGAGAGCATATAGTGTTGTAACATAAATATTTGAATGTTATAACGTTTTAGGTGCTGGTTACTTGTTGCCTTCCTGTGTCTGAATTTCGAGGACGAAATTTTTTGTAGGAGGGGAGGATTGTAACAGCCCATGTTTCTCAAACAGGTAATTTTCGGATGACACGGCCTGGGACACGGGCGTGTCCCAGGGCGTGTTAAGTGAGTGTCGATGATTTGGCCGCGAGGTCGACGAAATTTGGAGTCGACGATCGTCGAACAGCAAACACGGCCTGAGACACGGGCGTGTCTCAAGGCGTGTCGAGGCCGTGTCGACAATCGGCCTGGGAGTCGACGTTTTTCGCTCGACGGTGTGTCGAGAGAAGGCACACGGCCAAGGACACGGGCGTGTCCCAGGCCGTGTCGTGTGCTCGACGAATACTGCTCGACGATCGTCGAGTGTCGAGATGTGGTCGTCGAGTGTCGAGATGGGGCGAACACGGCCTGTGACACGGGCGTGTCACAGGGCATGTCCCTTCGGGTCGACGAACTCAGCTCGACGAATCTTAGGACAGGGCATGTATTCGTACCGTGTATGGGCACACGGCCTGGGATACGGGCGTGTCACAGGCCGTGTGAATTTTGGGATTATTTTCGCCAGGTGAACACGGCCACAAACACGGGCGTGTCTGAAGGCGTGTTGGGTGACACGGCCCATGACACGGGCGTGTCCCATGGGCGTGTCACTAGTTTGGATAAGTCGGTTGAACACCGCTTGAGGCACACGGCCTGGGACACGGCCGTGTCACAGGCCGTGTCAAGCAATATTTAGCTTTTCTGGCTAAATCATGGTCGTCCATTCCTTCAGCTAGGATCCAATGGCTGAACTGCCTCCCTAATTCCTTAAGGCCGTGAATGAGAAGAGAAATCTCATTTCTCATATTTGGCTTCTCTTTCTTCATTGCTAGTGAGAGAAAGGGAGAGGAAGAAGGAGGAGGAAGAAAGGGGGCTGAGTATCGGTGGTGCTGCGGTTTACCGACAAGAGATCCGAGGCCGGTGTTGCGAAGGAATGGCTCTTGCGAGTCTTTCGAGCCAGCTTGGAGTTCATGGCACCGAATCAATCGTCAAGGGTAATGACTTTTCTTCCTAGCCATGTGAAGGCTTCCTTTTGGCATATGTTTGTGATTCCACCACCAAGAGGTGGCTGTTTTTGGGAGTCTTTTGGGTGGATGCATGAAATCCCCCTTTATTGGCATATAGATCCGGAATTGGAGTACGGAATAGGCATGATGTGTGAAGCCCATCTGGACAGGTTGGTCTGGATTGGTGATGTTGCATACGAACCGGAGAAGACTCCATGATACACGTGTAGTTTAAGGAGTCAACGGATTATGCCTGTGAAGAGGAGTAGCAGGAAGTACTGGAGTGGTAGTCCAGGAAAATATCCGTGTTATGCTTGTGCTTTTGGGTCATACCTGTGAATGAGGCACAGGAAGTACTGGTGTGACCAGGAAAGGCCCTTTGTGATGCTTGATGTCGTAGGGTGTCCACCTGTGAAGAGAGTAACAGGAAGTACTGGGGTGCCCAAGAAAGACCCGCTGGTATGATAAGGAAATGGGTGTGGAGAAATACCCAGGCTATGTGCCAAGGACAGGATTGGTGAGACCGACCCGCGCCTTTGATTAAGCCATGAGTACGCTGTACTCGGAGAAGGCAAGGCGATTTGAGCAACGGGGGGTGGAGGATCCGACCTGCGTTATGTCCGTCCGACGTGGACCAGAAGGTGCGGTCTGTTGGAGTGCATAATAAGAGTCGTAGGCCTGTGAGCCATGACACAATGGGGGGCTACGGGCCATCACGGTGTTGTATGACTATGTGAGAGTCTTAGGCCTGCGCGCCGTGAGACCATGGGGGGCTATGGGCCAATCCTGGTTCACTAAGACTATAAAACTCCGGTTGCACGCCATGGAGTAAATGCTCAAGTAAGTTGTCGTTGGGTGATGACCCTAATACGGTGGTGGGCATGTGATTTGCCAGAACACCAAGAATGTGCCCTGAGTGCACGGACCGTTGGGCCGGGTGGCAAACAGTTGTGATGGCATGTGTGCGAGAAAGCACATTATATGAGATATATTGCCATGCTTGTGAAATAATATGCCTGCAGGGAAGATAACCGCTGCCCCGAGAAAATGGGTGGGGTCGTTATAATTTGGTCAGCTGAGTGCTGACCGTTGCTTCTTTCCTACCGTTGGGTGGATTGTCCATGTACAGGTGCTGGAGATCCAAGTGGGACGCACAAAGGCTGATGTCCCTGCTGCTGTTGCGGTTGCTGCTAGCCCTCGAAGGCTATTTTGATTTCATGTTGTGTTTTCTTTTATTGTGGCTGGCCTACGCGCCAATGTTGAGGCCACTGCTTGAAAGCCCTATAAGGCCATAAGGCTAACTCTTTTTACTTGTTGTAAGACATTCCTATGTGGTATAAAATGTGGAGTGGAGTTTTATATTTGGGCATTCATGAGGAGTTCAAGTGTTCGTGTAGGCTTCCGCTAGAATGAATTGTGTAGGTGCGCTGCGCTACTTTGGTACCACTCTGTAGCTGCATCGTCTGTTTTGTTGTATATGCTGTGGGGCCCCGGCCGGACCTTCTAGTATATATTATATGAACGGATGAGGTTGTTACACCGTATAAGTTAAGGTTACTTTTCATACTTTACTTTACTGCCACATGTACCATGAAAATTGGTAGTATAGGTCTGCTGCTATCTGTTTCATGAATTCTCTCAACCTTCAAGTCCTCCCCTTTCTTCCTCTCCGCTCGGTGCCTAGGGGCCATGGGGGAAGCGGTGGGGGATGATAGGACTTAGTCTTTTAGACTAACGGTTTTCGAACCGCATCATTTAGGGGATCGTGGAGCCCAGCATGGAGGAGCAGCCCCGCAGGTCGACACGCTTGGAGATGGGGCAGTCTAGCACCGGAGTTCTGACGACAGGGACAGTGAGCCCCTGACCTTAGTAGTGTTTTATTTTGCTTCCGCTTGAGTGACTATGTAGTGACGACTTGGTGTATCGGGCTTAAGCCCTTATTTTCAGTACATTATATTTTGTGGACTCTACCTTTGTAGAGATATATTTACTCTGATGTGATATTATTGTGGACATTTGGTTAGAGTTTTTACCTCACTTGAGTTTGCTCTACTTTTGTTATTTTTCTGTGATTGAATCGGTCTACAGAATCGGCGATTTGCGGTGATGACCCTTCAGGGCGTGAAGGTGTCAGCGCAAAGCGGCGGTTCTGGGCCTATGACCCCGATGTTGAAAAAGAAAAGGGGGGGGGGGTCTTACAAGTGGTATCAGAGGCAAACCTCGATCGAAAAGTAACATTCCACAACCCCTGGGTCACCCCCGCGCGAGTTTAGTTTGGGGAAAAACTAAGCAGCGGAAGCAGTGGTGTGCCCATATGAGGGATCACATGTAAATTGTCCACTTTAGTTAGGTTTGAGTCGATTGCCTACTAATGAAGTTTGTTTTGCAGCCCCCAGCTCAGCCCACTCCACAAGGCGTAGCCCAGCAAACTCCGGACATTGCACCACCTCCCCCGGTCCCCACTCCATTCCTACAGTCGGAGATGGGATAGACTCTGACAGCCATCTTGGAAGCTTTTATGGCCCAACAGGTTCTGGCTCCGCAGCCAAACCCGGGTGCCAACTGGCTGAGCTATTTCCGAGGACTTGCTCCCCCATCCTATTTGGGGACTGAGTCGGCCGTTCAGACAGAGGAGTGGCTAGATATTATGTACGAGATGCTGACCGGGATACGGTGCCCTTGGGAGGAGAGGGTACCCTTGGTGATCTCCTACCTGGAGTCGCATGCAAAGAGATGGTGGAAGACCTCGCTAGACACGACATTTGCGGACATGGAAGTAGTAGAGATTTCTTGGGAGGATTTCAGGGGCGCGCTATTGGAACACTTTGTTCCACAGTCGGCCAGGGATGAGCTGGAGGATAGATTTTTGCAGTTGAGACAGGGGAACAAGACGGTGGTGGAGTACCACTGAGAGTTCAACTATCTAGCCCGGTTTGCAGACTCTTATCAGTTAGACGAGGCAGGATATACCAAAAGGTTCTACAAGGGCCTGCGAGAGGACCTGAGGGAGACTCTACTGTTTGTATCCGACGGGCCCATTTCCCGGATACTAGAGATGGCAAAAAGGATAGAGGCTGATTGGCAAGCTACTCGGGGCCGGAAACGGCCGACGGAGGATCAGGGTCGAGGAGCAAGGAACGATCAGAGACGAGCCCGTATCATGGAAGGGAGGAGGGTCGAGGACTAGCCTCGTCAGGAGGCAAGACAGGAGACAAGGGAGCCAGTGGTGGTGGCTCCACCACCTCTTCAGACATGGGAGGGATAGAGACCCGGGAGAATGGCATATCCCCCGCCAGAATGCTTCAATTGCCATCAGGTGGGGAACATCAGGAGGAACTGCCCCATGAGGGGGGCACCCCCACCAGCACCACCGGATTCCCAGCCAGCGCAATATTTTGGAGGCCGAGGTCATGGCCGAGGACGTGGATACCAGGGCGTAGACAAGAAAGGGAGCAGGTGTATGCTTTGGACCTGGCGCAGCCTCGGAACCCAGAGCAGGTCATAGCAGGAAAACAAGATGTTTAATTGTTTAAATAGAATCCCCTTTCTCAGTTGTCAAATTTGTAGAACTGTACTAGATAGAATAAATAGGATAGAAAACTCGTTATAGAATCCTAAGACATTTAATCACCCCAGGTATAGTCTTCATCAGCGGCAAGCCCGCCTATACACTGTTCGACACGGGTGCTTCGCACTCATTTGTGTCGGAGGCCTTCGTGGAAGGGCTGGAAGGAGTGGAGCGGTTCACAGGCCTGATGAGGAGGGTGCGTCTACCCGACGAATCAGAGCTAATCACCTCTGCCCACTGCAACATGGAGGTGGAGATTGGAGGAAAGTCATTCGAAGTATCGGCAATGATCGTAAGGATGCCAGTCTTCGAGCTGATCCTGGGCATGACATGGTTGCACTGGAACCATGCCCATATTGATTGCCAAGCAAAGAGGATCACTGTGAGGCATGGGGACTCTATCATTATCATCGAAGGTATAAGACCTGCCTCTCGTATACACTTATCTTCAGTACGGGTCGTTAAGGCCCATCTGTAGGGAGAGGAGGTTTATCAGATTCTATTTGAGATGGCGGAGGACAAGGAGTCTGTGGCAGACATCCCGGTGGTGCGAGACTTTGCTGACGTCTTTCCAGAGAAACTGACAGGACTACCTCCGCACCGGGAGCAGGACTTCCAGATACAGCTTGTGCTGGGGGCCAAGCCGGCATCTTGGGCCCCTTACCGGATGGCCCCGAAAGAGTTGACAGAGTTCCAAAGTCAGTTGCAGGAACTAGTAGAGGCAGGGTATGTCCGGCCAAGCTCTTCATCGTGGGGAGCCCCGGTGCTATTTGTCAAGAAGAAGGACGGAAGTCTCCGCTTGTGTATTGATTATCGAGCGCTAAACAAACTGATGGTCCAGAATACATACCCGTTGCCACGGATTGACGAGTTGTTCGATCAACTGGAAGGAGCGTATTTCTTCTCAAAACTTGACTTGAGGTCAGGTTATTACCAGCTACGGATTTGAGAGGACATTCCGAAGATAGCCTTCAGTAGTAGGTACGGACTGTTTGAGTTCACAGTGATGACATCCGGGCTCACAAACGTGCCGTCAGCATTTACAAGCCTCATAAACAGGGTATTCCAGGAGTATTTGGATGTATTCGTCATCGTATTTATTGACGACATCCTCATCTACTCAAGGATGGAGGAGGAGCATACACGACACCTGACTTTGACTCTAGAGAGGCTACGGGAACACCAGTTGTACGCAAAGTTCAGCAAATGCCGGTTTTGGCTAAAGGAGGTGGCCTTCTTAGGTCATATCATCAGCGGTGCAGGGTTGGCAGTAGACCCGGCCAATATTCGTGCAGTTCAGTATTGGCCACCGTTGAAGACAGCCACGGATGTACGGAGCTTCTTGGGACTTGTCGGATATTACCGGAAGTTCGTCGAAGGATTCTCCCGGATTTCACTTCCTCTTACATCCCTAAAGAAGAAGGAATCCCCGTTCATTTGGACGGCACAGTGCGAGGCGACCTTTGTGGAGTTGAAAGGTCGGCTTATCTTTGCTCCCATTCTCGCTCTTCCGTCTGGAAGGGAGGGATTCCAGGTGTACACGGACGCCTCCTACCAGGGGATGGGTGTCGTTTTTATGCAGAACGGGCACATAATAGCCTACGCCTCCCGACAGCTGAAGATACATGAGAAGAACTATCTGGTGCATGATCTGGAGATGGGTACAGTGATCTTTGCTCTGAAGATTTGGCGACACTACCTCTACGGGGTTCACTGTGACATCTTCTCTGATCACAAGAATTTGATATACGTGGACACACAGAAGGAACTCAACATCAGACAGAGACGTTGGGTGGAGTTCCTGTCAGATTACCAGTACACCATGCACTACCATCCCGGGAAGGCAAACGTGGTGGCAGATGCTCTGAGCCGGAGAGTAGATACCTCGGGGCAGGGACCACAACTGATGTCCATGGAGCTATTTCGGTCTTTCAGAGATATGCAGATATCCCTAGTATCCGAGAATTATCCAGAGCTGTACATGGAGTATCTAGCATCGATGGTTGCCATAGATGATATTCGGGACCGCATCCAGGACGGATAGAAGACAGATGCATGGGCAGAGCCGATATTCCAATCCTTGAAGGAGGGTTCGACGGGAGATTATTCACTGAGGGATGGATTGCTATATTTCAGAGGAAGGGTTTATATACCCGTAGGAGGTCAGATTCGGGAGGACATCATGGCGGAAGCGCATTGTAGCAGATATTCTATACACCCGGGGATCACCATGATGACGGCAGACTTGAAGAAGATGATGTTTTGGCCGGGGATGAAGAAGGACATTACATACTTCGTGACCCATTGCGAGGCATGCCAGCTAGTGAAGGCGGAGTGCAGAAACCCCACAGGATTACTACAGTCACTTCCGGTGCCGGAGTGGAAATTTGAGGACATCGTGATGGATTTCATTCATGGACTTCCCCGATCACAGACGGGAAATGATTCGATTTGGGTCATCGTCGATCGGCCGACGAAGGTGGCCAGATTCATTACAATCAGAAAAGATGACTCGGTTGGGGAAATGTTGCGGAGATTCGTAGAACAGTTCATTCGATACCACGGGGTGCCCAAGACGATCGTGTCAGATCGGGATGGTCGGTTCACATCCAGGGAGTGGAGATCCGTGCAGGCTTACTTATGCACGCGACTAACCTTCAGCACAGCATTTCATCCATAGATGGATGGGCAGACAGAGCGCACCAACCGGACATTAGAGGACCTCCTAAGGCTATGCATTCTGGATCGAAACGAACCTTGGGAGAAGCTTTTACCACTGGTTGAGTTATCCTATAACAACAGCTACCATTCCATCATAGGGATGGCTCCTTATGAAGCCTTATACGGAAGGAGATGTAGGACTCCACTTTCTTGGATTCAGGACGAGGATCCGAAGGCGTTGGGATCGGATTTTGTCGAAGATACCGAAGCTCAGGTGAGACTGATACGGGACAAAATGTTGGAAGCGCAGAGCCGACAGGCTAAGTGCTACAATGCCCGACATCGTCAGGTAGGGTTTCAGGTGGGAGACCGGGTTTTCTTGAAGATCCGGCCCATGCATGGAGTTTCACGAGTGCGTGGTCAGAAGAAGAAGCTCAGCCCTAGGTATATGGGCCCTTACAGGATCCTGGAGCGGATCGGGCCCCTAGCTTACAGGCTGGAGTTGCCACCGGAACTGACAGGTTTACACGACGTGTTACATATTTCTTCACTTAGGAGGGCTCTACTACGCCCGAAGCAACAGATTTCGACCACAGATGGGCCAGTAGCTTCATACCGGTCAGTTCACTTGGAGACGGTTTGGATCGATGACAGAGGAGTATGATTGATTGTTAAAACTCCAAAAATATTTACGGTCACGCGGCGCCCCGGGCGGTTTTATTTAAGTAAAGCAGAAGTGGTTTTTTATTTAGAAAACGGGCACGCGGATTTATTAATTTGGATATAAAACTATTTAGATCGAGTTTTAACGAAAGGAGGTAAGTGCACCTATCGTGAGTAGTACAGGATATTCCGGGTGGAATATCGAGGTCGTATTGTTCTTGGGGTCGGTTCGATTATTTCTACTCTTCCCTGGAGGGGACTATTATTTTACCGATAATTACTTGTCGGGTATTTTATATATAATAAAACGACAGAAAACAGAAAATGAAAGCATAAAAAGAAAGCTTGAAGGTGGAGCCGATGAAAATCTTAACACAACGACATCGAATAAAATTAGAACCAAAATAAACTTTAAATAAGAAGCGATCCTAAATTTCTAATTAATTAAGACGCAGACTTGGCCGTGGAGGTTCCACTAGAATGAGCTCACTTATCTCTACGACTATCGCTCACCTGAACGCTAAGACTATTCGACCGAACGTTAGGTCCGACGAAGGATTCCTCTTAACGACCGCATTAGGCTAAGAACCCCGCTATTGGGTGGGGAACCCAATCCGGTAGAGTTGGCGCGCCTCCTCTCTCGAGGGTTAGTGCGGAACTCTCTTTGCCAAGGGGTGATCTGTCCATATGCACGGCCTCTCGGCTAGCGTATGGAAAACGAAAATAGGTCCCACACATCGATATGTGGTCCTATGCGTCGTTAACCCCGGTCAAACCCTAAGTACTTTTAATTAATTAGAAAAATTAGACCTTTAATTATTTTAAGGTATTTTATCTGTCCCAATGCTCTTCGATACTGATGGCTAAGAACGTTTAGCCATTCATCGGAATGGGGACGGCTTGCGAGGAAAGTAGTAAAGAAAGCTGTAAAATGAAAGCAGTAAAGGAAAGCAGAAAATTGCAAGTCCTACTCAAACGAGTAGGACTGAAATGAAAGCAATAAAATGCGAGTCCCGGCGCAAATGCGTGGGCGGGAGAAATGAAAGCGAGTCCTACTCAAACGAGTAGGATAAAATAAATGCAACGCGCGCACACTCTCGACAGAAATTAAAACACACCCACACACTCTCTCGACATAAAGTAAAACACACACACACACACTCGACATAAATGAAAACGCACGCACACTGCAGGAAAGTAAACACTCCACACACTCTACTGAAATGAAATAAAAGCATTGTGTCATTTAACTCTTAACGAGTAGGCGGAAATAAATGCGCACACCCATATAGACGTATAAAAAATTAAGAAAATCAAAGTTGGTAAAAAATTAAAACAACTGCATTTCTACCGCTAGAATGCAGTAGAAATGCATAAAAAGTGAAAATAAAAATTAAACGAGCGAAAAAGTTTGCAAATAAATGCAAATTGCAAGTGCTCGAAAAATAAAAACAAATACATTTCTACCGCTAGAATGCGGTAGAAATGCGTAAAAAGAAGACAGAAAAATTAAACGGATAAAAGTTTTAAATAAAAATACAAGTGCACGAAAAATTAAAACAACTATATAATCATTCCTATAACTCCGTTAAAATGCTAAAAAAGTGCAAATAAATTAAAAAGGAAGAAAAGTTTTACAATAGAAAAATGAAAAGCTAAGTTAGTGAAAAAACGAAAATCACTTTCAAAACGTTTTTACGGATCTATAGGAATGAAGTAAAAGCTATAAAAATTCTAAGTTAACAAAAGCTAATGAACATAACTAAATATAAAAGCAAGAAAACTAATCTCATACACACACACCCTTTTAAAAGAGAACGAAAACAAAGTTAAAACAAAGAAAGAAATAAGATTGCATAAGAGTAGCCACATAGTTGAAGTCCAAATCCATAAAAAGAGAGAAAATCTACAATTTTATTAAGCTAAAAAAAAGATTACAAAGCTAAGAAAATAAAGGAGAGGGGGAGAAATTTCCCTTACATAGCATTTGGACTCATCCGAGCAGCATAACTCCTATACAAAATGGTTCAAAAGAAGGAACAGGATTGCAAGCAGAAGACAGCTATTTATAGATAAAAAATTTGAAGAACACGCCCCCTGACACGGGCGTGTAGGGGGGCGTGTTAGTACTGTACAAATGCGGCTGCCGATTTGACGGGAAAGTGGACTTCGGGCTGGACACGTGTCGGTCTCGCGTTGGTCACGCCCCAGGTCACGGGCGTGACGATGGGCGTGTCAAGAAGGTGGATCTGAGCGCGGGTCTTTGAGCTGTCACCGGGTCTTGTCGAGTTGAACAATCGTTGAGCGGGAAGATCGAGTTCTACGATCGTTGAGCGGCAAGATCGTCGAGCGTGGGTCTTTGTCAGCCAGGTGGAGAAGTCACGCCCCAGGTCACGGCGTGACGCTGGGCGTGTCGGGTTGGTCGACGATCGTCGAGCTCAAAAATCGTCGAGCTGCTGGAGAATCGTCGAACGGAAAGTCGAGCTGAAATCGTCGATCGGAAATCGTCGAGCGCGAGATCGTCGAATGAAAATCGTCGAGCTGAACATTTCGTCGAGTGGAGAATCGTCGAGCGCTGGACATGGGTCATGTCACGGGCGTGTGCCCGGGCGTGTCAAGCTATTTCTTCAAAATTTGTTCATTTCTCGGGAATTTGACGTATCACGCCCTGGTCACGGGCGTGATCAACAGTACACGGGCGTGTACTATGCAAAAGTTGACTTTTCCTGAAATTTTTAGGAAATCAAAATAGAGTAAGTTAGAACATTATTTACAAAAAATAAACATTTTTATAATGAAAAATAAACAAAAATAACAAAAATAAAGTAAAACGGCATATTTAATGTACATAAAAGTAGGTATATTTACAACTTATCAAATACCCCCATACTTAAGTTTTTGCTATTACAGAGCAAAAGTTTGAGGTGAACTTATAAGGAATAGGAAAACCTCTAAGTTTAGCTACCACTTAATCAATTATAAGAGAGATCTAAATAAATATACGGTGTGTAAGAGTTAAGTCCTAAAATTATGTAGATAATTTAAATAGTGCAAAAGTTTTGGCCAAAAGACTTCTTGATGTAATCAAATAGAAGGCAAAATTTGTAATGGTTAGATTAACGAAAATAATTTGGAATTATATGAACTCTAGCTTATAGGAGTGTTACTGGAAATAATACAATTTACTAATTATGCTCTCAAATAGATTTTTGAAATAATTCTAGAATCGTGTAATTGGCTAAGGGGGTAGTGGGTTTATGAAGTGGGTTTTGATTTTGAGGTGAGGTAATTTTTTCTCGAACCTCCATTTTTTTTCTTTTGGATTATTAGGAAAATGAAATCTTATTTTCCTAATATGATATTTGTTTTTCAACTTCATAAGTTTTGCAAACTTTCAACAAAGGTTATTCTCAGTAGAACCAAATATTATGTCATCAACATATATTTGGAGTAGGATAATCTTTCCTTTGGATTCCCTTAGGAATAGAGTTTTATCTATTTTCCCCCTTGAGAATTTGTTCTCAATGAGGAAAGTAGACAGGGTTTCATACCAAGCCCTTGGAGCTTGTTTTAACCCATACAAAGCTGATGTAGGGGTGACCGTGATTCGTGCCCGAATACGCTAACGGAAAATATTATCACAAGACATAAAACCAAAGGGAAGGGCTCCGACCAAAAACGAGCGAAAAGGGGTCGGGTTTGCTCCCAAATCCGAAAGAGAAAATTGCCGGACTCGATACAACGTCCTTAGGACCTACCTCTCCAACAAGCACACAACTCACCGCACCTACACAAGCATCTATTGTACCAACTTGAGCCGTTTCAACGCAGCAATAATTTATTTTCGGAGCGGCGGAAAACTTCAATAGGCAGTCGAGTTCGAGTTGTGATTAACTCCCTTGTTAACACCAAAATGTGCCAATCTTGGAGGGCAAGTCAAGGCTAGGCCAAGTCTCGCTCTCGCAACGGATCTACCCAATCCGGATCTCAAGAGGTTCAATAACAACGAAATCGAAATCGGAATTTGCAAGCGACGTATTTAAAAATCACGGAAGAAACGGTTTGCAAAAACCTCCACAAAATCTAAAGCAAGAATCTCTAAGAGGAAGAAGTTACCCAACCAAGAACAACAATCACACAAGATAAGGTGGGAGAATCACTCTCTCCACGGATCCACCGGCTTCACACCGAATGGGCTGCAACCTTCTTCCTTGGAGTCGCACCGAAAGGAAGCCACGCCGGAGTCGCACCGAACGGGGATGGAGGAGGCAAGGCTTGGCGTCACACCAAAGGGGGGGCGGCTAATGGACTCTCTCCATGGTGGCCGAATTCTTCAAAGGGGGGTTTTTAGGTTTTCTTTTCATTCCATTACTCATCATAATAGTCTCCTTTAAATAGGAGTTACAAAAGAGATCCAACCGTCCATGATGGAGATGAAATCTCATCCATCCGGGCGGTTACAAACACATAATAGCCTCCTTTAAATAGGAGTTACAAAAGAGATCCAACCGTCCATAATGGAGATGAAATCTCATCCATACGGGCGGTTACATACACACCAAAATGTTTGCAGAAAATAATTAAAGATTACAAGTCACAAATGAATATAAAATTATTAACCAAGATTGGAATAATTTTATATTCGCACATAAAATAATAAAGCATGACAAACTAATTAAAATAGTCATCAAGTGAGGGTAGCACGCCGCGGGCGGAGGTTGTAGCGGCGTCGTCCGTTAGCGTCATCATGGCTCCAAAGGTCTTTATGTTGTAGAGCCTCGGCAACTGGATCGTCATCAAGTAGTGGCGGAGGGGCAGCGACATCAATCCTCCCCCACATAAAATCACGTATCTCCGATGCGTGGTCCGAGAGATAGCGGCGCAGAAGCGCGGCATCCAAACGTTGAAGCTCTGTCGCAAGTACCCATGAATCATCTGAAGGGGGGCGGTCACGCCAACGGATGAGGAAGCGGTAGGTAGCACCATCAGGAGTGGTAAGTGGCTCAGCAGCAAGTATCATATCTGGAGTGAGAAATGTCTTGGGAAACCTGGGAAACATGTCAGCAGTAGGGAAAAAAAGAAGGCAACGTACCATCCGATGTTATACCTGCGGGGACCGAAAGAGAGAGATCATCCGAACTACCACTCCCCAACCCAATATAAATTTTAGTGGAGGGAGAAGACAACAAATAATTCAACTCAGGTGGAGGAGAAACAAACGGCGTCAAATCCGAGACATTAAAAATAGGGGAGATACCCCAATCAGCTGGCAAATCCAACACGAAAGCGTTGTCACCTAGTTTCTTTATAATTCGAAAAGGGCCGGCGCGCTTTGGTGCCAACTTTTTAACGGTGCCAGATGGCAAGCGTTCGGGAACTAACCGGACTAGGACCAAATCGCCGACGTTGAAGTGTGACACCCTCCTATATAGATTAGCGTGCGACTGATAAGACTCGTATTGAGCAGTCAAGGTAGCTCGTATACGTGCATGTAGGTCATGAATATGTTGGGCGAAGGATTGTGCAAATTGACTTGTCTTGTATGTTGGGGGCAAAGGAACCAAGTCAAGAGGCACAGGGGCCTTGTACCCGTGAACTATCTCATTTGGAGACAGACCAGTGGACCGGTTTTTGGAATTATTATAGGCCAACTGGGCGTGGGGAAGAAGAAGATCCCACGTACCTTTGTGATCGCTCACTAGGCATCTAAGGAGGCTTCCTAGGCTCCGATTGACTACCTCTGTTTGCCCATCGGTCTGAGGGTGATAGGCTGAGGAAAACAATAACTTGGTACCCATCAAGACCCAAAGTGTCTTCCAAAAATAGCTCGTATACTTAACATCTCTATCCGATACTATTGTCTTCGGCACTCCCCGGTGACTAACTACTTCCTTAAAATATAATTTGGCAATGTGAGATGCGTCGTTGGTTCTAGCGCAAGGAATAAAATATGCCATTTTAGAGAATCTATCCACCACTACAAAAATAGAATCGTGACAGCGTAAGGTGGTGGGTAGGCCTAGAACAAAATCCATACTCACGTCTTCCCATGGCGTGGAAGGGATAGGCAGGGGCGTATATAATACTACGTTGGTCTTGGCGCCCTTAGATACCTGACAGGTACGACAACTACTAACTACCCTTCCCACCATTGCCTTAAGTTTTGGCCAATAGAATTTCTCCTCAACTAACGTAATGGTCTTATCCCTACCGAAATGACCACTCAACCCTCCACTATGCAATTCCCAGATGATATGAAGGCGTAGCGATGACTGCGGGATACATAATCTCCCATGTCTAAATAGGTAGCCATCCTTAATGACGAATGCAGATATAATCTTGGGGGAGCTATCTTGGGCAGACAAATATGCATCCTGAAAGTCTGGACATGTGGCGTACTCATCCTTGATTCGCTCGAATCCTACCACGTTAACCTCCATAGTGGTGAGTAACAGGGTCAGGCGACTAAGAGCATCCGCGACTCGATTGTCAGCTCCTTTAAGGTGTTTGAGGTTAAAAGTGTAACCCTGTAGGAAAGATACCCACTTAGCGTGTCGCGGGCTGATTTTATGTTGGCCATTGATGAACCGCAGTGCCTCGTGATCGGAGAGGATCACAAACTCCTTAGAGAGGAGATAGTGCCTCCAATGGTGCAGACATCTAATGACGGCATAAAACTCCCTATCGTAATTCGAGTAATTCAATTTGGCGCCCGCTAACTTCTCACTAAAATAACTCACAGGGTGCCCTTCCTGACTCAAGACACCTCCTATTCCTACGCCAGAAGCGTCACACGTAAGCTCAAAGACCTTATTGAAGTCAGGTAGATGTAGGACAGGTGCCTCAGTCATAAGTTCCTTAATGCGTTGGAAGGCAGTAGCGGCGGACCTTGTCCAGGTGAACTCACCTTTCTTCATGCAATCACTAATGGGGGCCATAATGCTACTAAAGTCTTTAATAAAACGGCGGTAAAAATTAGCTAACCCATGGAAACTTCGCACCTCTCGTAATGTGGTCGGTTCGGGCCAATCCCTCATGACCTTAACCTTATTAGGGTCAACTCTAATGCCTTCCGAACCGACTATATAGCCTAAGAATTCCACTTCAGTGACATAGAATGTGCATTTCTTGAGATTAAGGTATAAGGTTTCCTTCCGCAGGGTGGAAAGAACCGATCTCATGTGGGAGACGTGCTCAGCAGTGGTGGTACTAAAGACTAAAATGTCATCAAAATAGACGACCACAAACTTCCCCATGTAAGGCTGAAAGACATGGGTCATCATCCGGGAGAAGGTACTGGGGGCGTTGGATAGCCCAAAGGGCATCACAAGCCACTCGTATAACCCATCCTTGGACTTAAATGCTATCTTCCACTCGTCCCCCTCACGGATCCTGATCTGGTGATAGCCACTCCGCAAATCTAACTTTGAAAAAATGGTGGCGCCAGATAAGACATCTAGGAGGTCATCTAATCACAGAATAGGAAATCTATATTTGATGGTAATCTTGTTGATGGCACGGCTATCAACACACATTCTCCACGTACCATCCTTCTTGGGGGCAAGAAGGGCCGGTACCGCACATGGACTCATACTAGTCCTAATTAACCCCTTTTTCATCAAATCCTCGATCTGGGTCTGTAACTCCTTATGGGCGGCGGGGTGAAGCCTATAGTGGGGCTGGTTCGGTAAGGAGGAGCCGGGGATAAGGTCTATAGCATGCTGTATATTCCTAAGCGGTGGTAATACCGAAGGCAGCTCATCCGGGTACACGTCCTTATACTCATCCAACAATTCCCGTAACTCTCTAGGCAACTCATCCAATGCTCTCGTATCCCCTTTCGCACTCATAAGAACTAGAGCGTACATCATCCCGTCAAGAAAGGGATCCTTCACAAACTCTTTTCTTCCCACGAGACTCAACGTTTTCCTCTCGACTGGAACAGTGGTGTCCTTAGCCAAAGCTACTGGCTCTTTCGGGACGGTCGGTCTCAACGTAATGACCTTGCCATTGAATTTAAACTCATATGTGTTGGCCCTTCCAAAGTGTGTCACGTCACGGTCGTAAAGCCAACGGCGGCCCAATAACACGTGACAAGCGTCCATTGGAAGGACATCGCACCACACCTCGTCAGTATAGGATTTGATCGAGAGAGGTACAAGGCAACGCTTGGTGACCGGGACGGTAACTTTATTAATCCAGGCTACCTGATAGGGAGCCGGGTGGGGCTGCGTAGTCAAGGACATACGTGTAACGGCATTCTCAGAGATGACGTTTACACAACTGCCACTATCAATGATCAACTTGCACAACTTCTCGCCACTCTTAAAGATCAGGGAAAATATACTAGTCCTTTTCCAGTCATCTAACGGACGAGGGGTGGTCAAGATACAACGCATCACCATAACGGGGTGTTCGTCCTCTAAATCGCTTGGGACCCCTTCTGGGTCACTCTCCTCAGCAGCCTCATAAACGAAATCAGCTAGGTCGGTAGTCGACTCTAGAAGGGCTATGGCTTTAGTCTTCGTTGGGCATTCAAAGGCATAGTGGCCTTGAATGCCGCAAGAGTAACAAGTAGTGTTAGCCTTGCTAACCTTCCCTATAGGGACACGCTCACTCGCAGGATTCTTGCCGTTCCTAGCAGTAATCACGACAGACTTTGACTCGGCAGACCGAAACTTCCCTTTATCCTGATATGTGGAGGAAGAGGCTCCAGCTGTGGACTTTCCCTTCGCATGGGAACACCGGGAGTGAGCCTTAGAGGCTAAGTGCTTTTCGATGTCGAGGGCGGCATTAAATGTCGTGTTCAGATCTGTATGACCATATCGTAAGAGCTTCCGCTGAATATCGGGATGAAGCCCCTTACGAAATCTGGATAGGGTGACCTCGGGGATCTCCCTCAAATCACAACGCACCATACGATCCTTCAGTTCTCCCATATACTCAGCTACCGAATTGGAGCCCTGCCGTAGAGTGGCAAGCTCGTCGAACATCTGTGTCCGATGGTACGCGAGAACGTACTGATCGGTCAACAAGTTCTTCATCACGGCCCATCCAATAAGTGGGACCCCGTTCCCGGTTCCTAGCCTACGCTCTTCATTCAGCCAATAAATTTTGGCACGTCCCGTTAGCTTCATCCTGGCAACTTGGACCTTTTGATGGTCCGTAAGGGTGTGCCAATCGAAGTAGCACTCCATATCCACCACCCAAGTAAGGAAGATCTGGGGATCTCCCATGCCATCATAAGTGGGGGCGTCGATCTTAATGGCCCTAGTGATATCGTAAGCACGATCGTGGCGGTGTTCTCGAGGGGGCACTCGGGGAGAGTCCTAATCGGAATCCGACTCAGGAGTTTGTTGGCACCTGTTGGGCTGCTCAACATTAATGGGTGGCGGGGGTGGCCTTGCTTGATTTTGCAGGATCTGTGCCAACATGTTTCTAAGCTCCGTCATTTCGTTACGTAGCCCTGCTATGGCCTCGGTGTTGGGATCGTCATGCTCATTCGCAGCCATCCTAGACGTAGACGGTGTCGCGTACTCAGATCCGTGCCTAGTGCGCATTCAGGTCTAGGAAATTTTGGAAAGGTGATTTTTCCTAGGGCTGTAGCTATACTGAAAATAAGATATTTTTATATTTTCCCGATGTGAGGAACACGTGGATCGTTAAAAAATTTTTTTTTTTGAAATTTTGCTGAAAAATAAAGATTTCAGCCCGCTATTGGCAGACCACAGTAAATAATTTTTTTTTGATTTTTTTTTTAGATCCGATCGGGCAACAAGAAACGTAGAGAGGATGTTTGCAACGTGCGAGTTGAAACGACCGCCTCTGATACCAAATTGATGTAGGGGTGACCGTGATTCGTGCCCGAATACGCTAACGGAAAATATTATCACAAGACATAAAACCAAAGGGAAGGGCTCCGACCAAAAATGAGCGAAAAGGGGTCGGGTTTGCTCCCAAATCCGAAAGAGAAAATTGCCGGACTCGATACAACGTCCTTAGGACCTACCTCTCCAACAAGCACACAACTCACCGCACCTACACAAGCATCTATTGTACCAACTTAAGCCGTTTCAACGCAGCAATAATTTATTTTCGGAGCGGCGGAAAACTTCAATAGGCGGTCGAGTTCGAGTTGTGATTAACTCCCTTGTTAACACCAAAATGTGCCAATCTTGGAGGGCAAGTCAAGGCTAGGCCAAGTCTCGCTCTCGCAACGGATCTACCCAATCCGGATCACAAGAGGTTCAATAACAACGAAATCGAAATCGGAATTTGCAAGCGACGTATTTAAAAATCACGGAAGAAACGGTTTGCAAAAACCTCCACAAAATCTAAAGCAAGAATCTCTAAGAGGAAGAAGTTACCCAACCAAGAACAACAATCACACAAGATAAGGTGGGAGAATCACTCTCTCCACGGATCCACCGGCTTCACACCGAATGGGCTGCAACCTTCTTCCTTGGAGTCGCACCGAAAGGAAGCCACGCCGGAGTCGCACCGAACGGGGATGGAGGAGGCAAGGCTTGGCGTCACACCAAAGGGGGGGCGGCTAATGGACTCTCTCCATGGTGGCCGAATTCTTCAAAGGGGGGGTTTTAGGTTTTCTTTTCATTCCATTACTCATCATAATAGTCTCCTTTAAATAGGAGTTACAAAAGAGATCCAACCGTCCATGATGGAGATGAAATCTCATCCATCCGGGCGGTTACAAACACATAATAGCCTCCTTTAAATAGGAGTTACAAAAGAGATCCAACCGTCCATAATGGAGATGAAATCTCATCCATACGGGCGGTTACATACACACCAAAATGTTTGCAGAAAATAATTAAAGATTACAAGTCACAAATGAATATAAAATTATTAACCAAGATTGGAATAATTTTATATTCGCACATAAAATAATAAAGCATGACAAATTAATTAAAATAGTCATCAAGTGAGGGTAGCACGCCGCAGGCGGAGGTTGTAGCGGCGTCCTCCGTTAGCGTCATCATGGCTCCGAAGGTCTTTATGTTGTAGAGCCTCGGCAACTGGATCGTCATCAAGTAGTGGCGGAGGGGCAGCGACATCAAAAGCTTTCCTAAGTCTATAAACATAAGCAGGATTGAGTGGATCAACAAAACCTGAGGGCTGCTCTACATAGACCTCCTCTTTTAAGTCTCCATTTAAGAATGCAGACTTAACATCCATCTGGAACACTTTGAAGCCTTGATATGTTGCATATGCTAGGAATAGCCTGATAGCTTCGAACCTAGCCACTGGAGCAAAAGTCTGATCAAAGTCTATGCCCTCCTCCTGTCTGTATCCTTTGGCAACTAGTCTTGCCTTGTTCTTTACTATGATCCCACTCTCATCAAGCTTGTTTCTATAAATCCACTTTGTCCCTATGACATTGTGGCCCTCTGGTTTTGGAACAAAATCCCAGACCTTGCACCTTCTGAATTGAGTTAACTACTCCTGCATAGCATCAATCCAGTGAGGGTCTTGTATTGCTTCTTCAAATCTCTTGGGTTCCACTTGAGCAAAGAACTGTGTTTAAGTTCCTACTCCTTGTCTGTACTCCTTGTCTTGGATCACCAATGATCTAGTGTGCAGGATGGTCCTTCAACTGTCTAACTGCTGGAGGTAATCTATCAGCAGTTTGACCTTCTCCATTCTATTCATTATGCTGCACCTCATGTTCTTCATCAACATCTTGAGTGTCTTGTACTCCCCCTGGACAGCAACTACCATTTTCCACATCCTGCTTTGCAGTTGGATTTTCTCTGATAGTAAGGTGGTCCATCTTCTGTTGTATACCTGTGGAGCTACAAGAACTACTTGGCAACTCACTGTTAATAAGTCTAGTTTCATCAAAGATGACATGAACTGACTCTTCTACAACTTGAGTAGCCAAATTATAGACCCTATAAGCCTTACTATTATTGTTGTACACAACAAATATCCCATCTTGAGATTTGGCAGCAAACTTAGTTAGGTGAGATTTATCATTGTTAAGCACATAGCATTTGCAACCAAAGATCCTAAAATAGGATAAGTTTGGTTTTCTGTCTTTCACAACCTCATAGGGTGTCTTTTTGTAGCTTTTGGTGATGGAAGCCCTATTGAGCACATGGCATGCAGTGTTTACTGCCTCAGCCCAGAAATACTCTGGTAGAGTAGTGTCACTCAATAGTGTTCTTCCAGCCTCAATCAATGTCCTATTTTTTCTCTCAGCAATGCCATTTTGCTGAGGTGTTCTAGGTGAGGAAAATTCCTGAAGAATCCCAAATTCTTCACATAGCCTTGTCATACTTTCAGATTGGAATTCAGTTCCATGGTCACTTCTGATTTTGACCACTGAACTATTTAATTCATTCTGAATTTGTTTGACAAAATTGTAGAAGACCTTTGGGGTTTCAGATTTCTGTCTCAGAAAGAATATCCATGAGAATCTAGAATAGTCATCTACAACCACAAAAGTGTAGACCTTCCTACCTAGACTCTGTACTGGCATAGGACCAAATAAATCTATATTTAAGAGGTACAAGCACCTCACTGAATACTTGGTTTTAAGGCTATGAAAGGAGGATCAAGTCTGCTTGCCTTTTTGACAAGCTGAACATATTTCATCCTTATAACACTTAACTTGAGGACCATTTCTCACTAACTCTTTACTAAAGAGTTGGTCAATTGTCTTGTAGTTAAGATGCGCTAGTCTTTTGTGCCATTTGACACAATGAGAGACTTTCTCATCAGCCACAAGACAGATAGGAGAATTCTTATTCTCACACACAAAATCTTGGCAATACACATTTCTTTTTCTATATCCAGTTAATATAACTTTTTGATCACTTGACCTCTTGATATGACACCCATTCTTGACAAATGAAATGTCATATCCTAGATCACTCAGCAAGTTTATGCTTATTAGGTTATGTTTCAAACCCTTTACATAGGCCACTTGAGTGATTGTAATTGAGTGGTTAGAAATGTTACCAAAACCTTTGATAATTCCTTTTTCAGAACCACCAAAGATTACTTTAGGCCCATTCAGCATAGGTGAGTAGTCCTTCAGCAATCCCCTTGTTCTAGTCATGTTCCTGGAACATCCACTGTCCAAGTACCATATAGGGGCATGACAACTTGGACTCACCTACAACAAAGATTACTTAACTTTAGAACCCAAATAACTTTTGGGTCCTTGGTTCAAGTTAGTCTTAAATCTAACAAATCTGCCTGCAGCTCTTCCAACAGGCAGACTGCTATTCTCCTTGACACTAGAAATGTGCCAACAGTCTAAGGCATAATGGACTATCTTGCCACAGCACCAGCACTCAAACTTATTATACCTCTATTTAGGTACAACCTTAGCTGAAATGTTTGCAGCAGGTCTTTTGTTTTGTGCTGTGGCTTCGCCTTTCTTATTGGACTATGCAGCCCATGCAGTTCTCTTAAAGCCTATTCCTGCCTTACCCTTTTGTGACACAAAGTCATCTATTAAGGGTAGGATAGATTTTGGCTTAGAGAAACTAGCCACAATCTCCTTCTCTTTCTGAACTCTGTTTTCCAGACTTTTAATCTAATCATTTCTTAATGTGATTGTTCCCATTTGAATAACAGTTATGTTTTTCAATTTGGCAATCTCATTCATCTTTTGATCCAGCATCTTCTCTGAATCAGATGCAACCAACTTAAGAGCTGCAATTTCTTTAGCCTGATTTTTGGTCAGGTTTTTGCTTCTCTTAAGTTCCTGTAATAAATCCCCATATTCATCTATCAGCTGATGAATATCTCCTTCAGATTCAGACCCATCTTCATCTCTTGATGGAGATGTATCTGATTCTGACCCAGTGAAGTAATCAGAATCTACAGATTCACATTTTACCTTACTAGGGCTAGGCTGATCCTGGCACTGGTCTTTTTCAGACACTGCCATCAGTCCTTTGCCCTGATGGTATTCCTGCTCATAGATATAGTCCAGTAATTGCATTAACTCATCCTCTTCTTCTACAAACAAACCAATATATGCCTCAGCCTCAGATTCAGATTCTGAAGTTGATTGATCTGTCAAACTTTTCTCTTTCTCAGCAACCAAGGATTTCTCCTTCTTGCTCTTGTGCTGATACTTATTTCTATTAGCAGACTCTTTCCTTTTGTCTGGACAGTCAGCCACTACATGTCCAACTTTGTTATAGCAATAGCATATAATCTTGGATGTAGTTGACTTGCTAGGCTTTGTCATATTCATGTCCTTCCTGGATGATTTCCTCTTCTGATAATAGTCATCCTTGGACTGAGATGTAAATGGTTTTGATTGACACTGCTTCTTCTTTAAGAACCTCTGGAACTGCCTTGTGAATGCTGCAAAGTCTTCATCTGAATTACTGCTATCTGTACTGTGATTATCAAAATTTTCTGAAATCACTTCTGCATCTTTCTTAGGAGATGATGGAGACATTCTCCTATTCCTCCTTGTGGCTTCTACCTTGAAGGCCACTGACTTTTCTCTGTAGTCACCCTTTGTATTTTTCTCTTCCTCCTTTCTGGCTAACAACTGCATCTCATAAGACAACAATTTGTCAAACAGTGTTGGAGGAGATATCTCAGCCAGTCTGGCCACTTCCCTTATAGCACAGATCTTAGTATCCCAATCCTTACTCAAAGACCTAAGGAATTTGTCATTCAGTTCATAAGTACTGAATATTCTTCCATAAGACATTAGTTCATTGACAATCCTATATAACTTCTTATAACATTCAGTTATACTTTCAGAATTGGCTTGTCTGAAACTCTCATATTCTTGATTAAGCATAGACTTTCTATCTTGACTAACCTCTTCAGAACCCTCCATGTAGACAATCAATGTGTCTCACATCTCCTTGGAGGTTTTGCAGTGAATTAGATTCTGGAATGTTGAATCATCAATGGCACTTACTATAATGTTCTATGCTCTTTTATCCATTGTTGTCAAGATGATCTCATCTTTAGTTATCTCAGAAACATCCTTTGGAATTCTTTGATTGGCATCAAGAACAGAAATCTTCATTGGAACATATGGTCCTTCCTTAACTGTTATATAGATTCTAGGATATGATGCCTCCATGAATAATCTGACCCTTTCTTTCCATATTCCAAATATCTCTTTCCTGCAGATGGGCAATTTCATTGAACCAAGTTCTTTATGGTTTTCTCCTGAACCCATCTTCTTTATCTTATTTCTGCCTTACAGATCTCACTCAGACTGTTAAGTCTAACTTTGAGTAACCTGGCTCTGATACCACTTCAAAGAATTAGTTCCTAAACACCTAGATGGGGGTGAATAGGTGTAATTCCTTTTTTCTTATAAGGCAGAATATCTATTCAGTTAATTAATCAGAAACAGCTAATTCTACAGCTAACATAGCACTGAATTCACAGAATCACACAATCACAGATTGCACATAGATTTTATAGTGGTTCCCTAAGGTCTGGGTACATCCACTTTCCCCCTTCTCCTATCTAGCAGTGTGCTAGATTCAGCCTAACTTCTTTCCTTCACCTCAGATCCTCAGATCTTACAGCAGCTCAGAACCCAAACAAGGCTCCTACAACTCAAAGTGAGTCCACACTCCTACAGCTCAGGCAATCTGCCCTACCTTAGCTTTCAACAAGGTCTACAACTCAGAGATAACAATCTCCTACAACTCAGGCTCACAGCCCTACCTCAGCCTTCAACAAGGCCTACCACTCAGAGATCTAAATCTCTTACAACTCAGCCTTTATAAATCAGGCTTACAGCTCAGATCTTAAATAGATCCTACAGAAAATATATTTAACAATGTATTTTACCACCACCCTGGTAGAGAGAGAAAGGATGGATGGCTTCTTGATCAATTCTTGGAAGAATCTGATGTCAGAGAACAACCACTCTTAGCTTTCTTCAAAGCTTCTTGAATCTGAACTCAGTAGGGTTGAACTCCTTTGAAGTTAATCTTCAATCAGGTTCTTTCTTGAAATTTAGATCTCAATCTGAATCCTTCTTGGCAGACTGGTTTAGAATCTGCACTTAAGGAACTTGTTGATGTAAGTCCCTTTCTTCACCTCAATAGATGGAGCTCTCTCTCTCCAACTTCTTTTTTTTATTCTGTATCAATGTTTAACTTCTATCCTGTATATTATTCTTTTTTTGTCCAAAGAAAAATGCCTTTATATAGACTTTCTCCATGGTAACCGGCTGATCCGGTTTCTAACAAACTTCTGACAGCTCTGACAGTTACAGTAGACCGGTTGGTAATGGCAGCTGTCAAGTCATCCAGTCACTTCTTGAAACTCTGTCTCTGTCAGCAAAATGTCGAGACTAAACTTCATCATGTGTCGACACAAGTAGACTAAGTGTCGACACAAGCCTTGGTGATGTCGACACAGCTTCCTTGGTATTGACACTGCTTCTCGACACAGCTTTAGATTGTGTCGACACTAGTTCTGTGGTGTCGACACGGTTACTTCTTTTCTTCACACAAATTGATTTTGTTGAAATTCTGCCATGTGTCGACACAAGTCCTGTGTGTCGACACAGTTGATGTCGACAAAGTCTTCTGTGTGTCGACATTGCCTCTGTGTGTCGACATAGTTAATGTCGACTAAGCTTCTATGTGTCGACATTGCCTCTGTGTGTCGACACAGTTGATGTCGACTAAACTTTATCTATGTGTCGACACTGCCTCTGTGTGTCGACACAGTTGATGTCGACTAATCTTCTCTGTGTGTCGACACTGCCTCTGTATGTTGACACAGTTTCTTCTGGTGTCGACACAGCCTTTCCAAGTGTCGACACAATTAACTCCAAGTGTCGACATAGATTTTCTCCAGGGTCGACACAAGCCTTCATAAGTGTCGACACAGCTTCTTCTGGTGTCGACTCATGGACTTAGAAACTTTTTCCTGCATTCTTACATTTTCTTAACCTGCACATATAAACTCAAAACAACATCAAATACACATTGATGCATATCATTGAGTAAGGTGAGGCTTCTTCAAATCTACTACACATTTTCCAATGTACCCAACAGCTAGTCGGTAAGAAAGTTCACCAACTCTTTCCACCACTTCAAATGATCCAAGATATCGTGGACTTAACTTTTTCAAGCGTTGAATCCTGGACATGCCTTTGAATGTTTTTATTTTCAAATATACCCAATCGCAATTGCAAACTCAACATATCGGTGCTTGGCATTGTAATATTTAGCTTGTCTATCTTGGGCTATCAATAGTCTCTCCCGAATAGAGCGTATCATTGAATTAGCTTCTTCGACTTCCTTACTCTTATGCAGTTTTGATTCGCTAGCTTCCGCCCAAGCTAATGGTGTACGACATTTTCGACCATACAAATCCTCAAACGGTGTCATACCGATGCTCTCTTGGTAGCTATTATTGTAGGCAAACTCGACCATATAGAGATGAACTTCCCATCTCTTACCAAAATCCAAGGAGCACATTCGGAGCATGTCCTCCATCGTTCTGTTGGTCCTCTCAATCAGGCCATCAGTTTGGGGATGAAAGGTCGTATTGAACGTTAAATTTGTTCCCAACAATTGATGGATTAGCCTCCCAACAATTGATGGATTAGCCTTCAATCGTTCGATGTAAATCGCCCGTCACGATCACTTACGATGCTACGGGGAATACCGTGCAACCATACGATCTTCTCAACATAGAGTTTCGCTAAGACTTCCACTGAGTCGTCCCTCTTATTCGGAAGGAAGTGAGCCACTTTCGTCAACCGGTCTACGATCACCCAAATCGAATCATTACCGCATTGAGACCTTGGCAAACCATGCATGAAATCCATTGAAATATCATCAAACTTCCACTCTGAAATATGTAGCGACTTCAGGAAACCTCCTGGCTTCTGGCATTCAGCCTTCACTAAGGCACAGTTCTGACACTTAGCCACATACAGTGTTATATCTTTCTTCATGCCTGGCCACCAGAACAGCTTTTTCATGTCCTTGTACATTTTTGTGTTTCCTGGGTGAATTGAGTATTTCGTAAAGTGTGCTTCATGCATCAATTCTTCTCTTAGCTTACACATACTTGGAACACACAAATGACCAACTTTTCACAAAAGGCCGTCATCCTAGGAGAATTTGTCATTCGACCCATCCACTGCATAGCGTTGTAAACTTTCATCAAGTTTCGTTGCCCGCCGAACCCTCTCCGCAAGGTCACACTGTACCTCAGTCTAGTGCAAGAACGCATTTGCTATGGAATTCTTGTCAACACAAGAAATTTCTAAAGCTTCCAACTCCTGGATCAAACGCTCATCATGCATCTGCAACCAATTTGCCTGTAACGGAGTCCTATGACTCAAGGCATCTGCGGCCACGTTTCCCTTCCCGGGATTGTAGTGAATATCAGAAGTGTAGTCCCCAAGGAACTCCATCCACCTTCGTTGTCGCATATTCAGATCCTTCTGATCCAATAGGTACTTTAGGCTCCTATGGTCCGTGAATATATCCACCTTCTGTAACACCCCAAAATTTAGAAGTTCGAAATTATGAGTGACACGGCCTGGGACACGGACGTGTCCCAGGGCGTGTCCTTCCTGGGTGATCGGTCGACGAACTCAAAATTTGACATCGGGCGTGTCTGGTGCCGTGTATGGGCACACGGCCAGAGACACGGGCGTGTCGTAAGGCTGTGTGAGTCTCGGGTGATTTTGAGATTTTTCAGCCTGATGAACACGACCATTGACACGGCCGTGTTGGTAGGCGTGTCGGGGACACGACCCATGACACGGGCATGTAACATGGGCGTGTACTGGAGTTGATAAGTCGGTTGAGCACTGCTTAGGGGAACACGGCCATGGACACGGGCGTGTCACAGGACGTGTCAGGCAAAATTTATGATTTTTGCTGGAATCGTAGCCATCCATTCCTTCAGCATGGATCCAAGGGCTGAGAGGCCTCCCTATCTTCTTAAGGCCGAGAATGGGTTGGGAAAATCTCATTTGGCTTTTGGCTTCCTCTTTCTACATTTCTAGAGAGAGAAAGAGAGAGGAAGAAGGAGGAGGAGAGGGGGCTGATCACCGGTGGTGCTGCGGTTTGCCGATGAGAGATCCGAGGCCGACGTTGCGGAGGAAAAGCTCTTGTGAGTCGTTCGAGCCAGCTTGGAGCTCATGGAACCAAATCGGTCTTCGTGGGTAACAACTTTTCTTCATAGCCATGTGAAGGCTCCCTTTTTGCATATGCACATGATCCCCCACCAGCGGGTGGTCGGTTATGGGGATCATTTGATTTATGAAATCCCCAAGTGGTTAGCATTTAGATCCGAAAATTAAAGTACGGAATAGGCATGTTGTGTGAAGACCATCTGGATAGGTTGGTCTGGATTGGTGATGTTGCATACGAACCGGAGAAGACTCCGTGATAAACGTGTAGTTTAGGAGTCGACGGATTGGACCTGTGAAGGAAGTAGCAGGAAGTACTGAAGTGGTAGTCCAGGAAAATATCTATGTCATGCTTGTGCTATTGGGTCATACCTGTGAAGAAAATAGCAGGAAGTACCAGATTGGATGTCCAGGAAAGGCCTTTTGTAATGTTTGATGTTTAGGAGGTACTTGTGAAGAGAGTAATAGGAAGTACTGGCATGGTAAGCCAGGAAAGACCCCTAAAGTTTGTGTTGTGTGTGGTGTGGTACCTGCAGAAGCAGGAAGTACTGGTGTGCCCAGGAAAGACCCGCTGACGCTGTGCTCTTTGTGGTGTGATACCTGTTAAGGCAGGGAGTACTGGTGTGCCGAGGAAAGACCCGCCAATGTTGTGCTAGAATGGGTGTCAGAGGATACCTAGGCTGTAATGCCAAACAGGATCGGTGAGACCAACGCGCGCCTATTACGTAGCCGCGAGTATGTGGTACTCGGTGATGGCAAAGGCGATTTGAGCAACGGGGGTGCAGGATCCGACCTGCGCTATGTTCGTCTGACGGGAGACCTGAAAGTGTGGTCTGTTAGAGCGCATAGTGAGAGTCTTAGGCCTTCGAGCCATGTCACAATGGGGGCTACGGGCTAGCCCGTTGCGTTAAGACTAGAACTCCGGCTGCACGTTATGGAGTAAATGCTCAAGTGATTTGTCGTTAGGTTGCGACCCTGATACGGTGGTGGGCAACTGGTTCGCCGGTACACCAATAATGTGCCCTGAGTGCACGGATCGTTGGGCTGCGTGGCTAGCGTTTGTGATGGAATGAATGTGCGTGAGTGCACATTGAATGAGCTATAGATATATATGCTTGTACATTCTATGCTTTGCAGGGAAGAATACCGCTGCCCCAAGAGAAGGGGTAGGGTTGTTATAATTTGGTCAGCGGAATGCTGACCGTTGCCTCTTTTGCCACCATTGGGTGGTCTATCCCTGTGCAGGTGTTGGAGAGCCAAGCGGAACGAATAAGGGTTGAAGTCCATGTTGTTGCTGATGCTGCCGCCGCTAGCCCTCGAAGGCTAAATAAATTAAATTGTGATGTTTTCTTTTGTGGTCGGCCTGCGCGCCATTGTTTATGGCCACTTGTATGAAAACCCTGTAAGGCCTTAAGGCCAACTCTTTGTCTTGTATGTATTGTAAGACATTCCTATGAATATATAAAATATGGGGTTTTATATGTCGGACATTCTGGTGTTTAGTTCAAACCCACTTGCGGTTGGTGTTGAACACGTTGAGGCAGAACAAGCTCTATGCGAAGTTCTTGAAGTGCGAGTTTTGGCTATCGTCAGTTGCTTTTCTAGGCCATGTGGTGAGTGGTGCGGGCATAGCAGTGGATCCTGCAAAGATAAGGGCCATAGAGGAGTGGTCGGTGTTGTCTTTAGTGGCCGAGGTCAGGAGCTTCCTTGGACTTGCGGGCTACTATCGAAGATTTATTGAGAATTTCTCGCAGATCGCTTTGCCGTTAACCACGCTGACGTGAAAAGATCAGAAGTTCGTCTGGACGCCAGCGTGCGCACGAGCTTTTGAAGTGCTGAAGGTTTGGTTGACCACAGCGCCGGTGTTGTCTTCGCCATGTGGGACCGATGGATTCGTCATCTATAGTGATGCCTCAGGGAGCGGCTTAGGTTGCGTTCTTCTGCAGAATGGAAAGGTGATTGCTTATGGCTCACGCCAGCTGAAGATGTATGAGCGAAATTATCCCGTCCATGACTTATAATTGGCGGCGGTAATTTTTGCACTAAAGCTGTGGCAACACTATCTTTATGTAGTGAAGGTGGAGATCTATACAGATCACAAGAGTCTAAAGTACCTATTGGAATAGAAGGACATGAACATGCAACAACGAAGGTGGTTGGAGTTCCTTGGGGACTACACTTTCGAGATTCACTATACTCCCAGGAAGGGAAACATCGTCGCGGATGCATTGAGTCGGAGAGCTCTGGCTATAGAAAATTGGTTGCAGTGGCACGATGAATGTCTCATCCAGGAACTAGAAGCGTTAGAGATTACTTGTGTTGACAAAAATTCCACCGCCAATGCATGTCTGAACTGGATGGAGGTGCAATGTGACCTTGCAGACCGGATTCGACGAGCAGCGGGGTTAGATGAAGATCTCTTCCACTATGTAAAAGAGGGGCCAGAGGGCAAATTCTCCGGGAATGACAGTCTTTTGCGGAAAGAGGGTCGTTTGTGCGTCCCGATGTGGGTAAATTATGGGAAGAACTGATGTATGAAGAGCATTATACAAAATATTCCATTCACCCCGGGAGCACGAAGATGTTCAATGATATTAAAAAGCTATTCTGGTGGCCAGGGCTAAAGAGAGATGTTGCTCTTTATGTGGCCAAATGTCAAACATGTGCGAGGTAAAGGCGGAATGCCAAAAGTCGGGCGGTTATTTGAAGTCACTCTCGATTCCAGAGTGGAAGTTTGATGATATTTCCATGGATTTCGTGCACGGGTTGCCGAGATCTCACTGAGGGAATGATTCCATCTGGGTGATTGTCGACCGGTTAACGAAAGTCGCATATTTTCTCCCCAACAGGCGAGATGATTCGGTTGAAAGTTTGGCAAAATTATATGTTGACCAGATTATGCGGCTTCACGGTGTTCCTCGAAGCATCGTCAGTGATCAACATGGGTGGTTCACGTCAAATGATTAGAGGATAGTTCACCAGCTATTGGGCACGAAGTTGACATTCAGTACGGCCTTTCATCCCCAAACGGATGGCCAAACTGAACGGACCAACAGAACTATGGAGGACATGCTCAGGATGTGCGCCCTAGACTTCAGAAAGAGATGGGAAGATCATCTCTACATGGTGGAGTTTGCCTACAATAACAGCTACCAGGCGAGCATCGGTATGGCACCGTATGAGGCTCTGTATGGATGGAAGTGTCGTACTCTTTTAGCTTGGATAGAGGCAGGTGAAGCCAGAGTGTATAACAAAAATGAAATCGATGAAGCAAACTCAACCATTCGTGCTATTCGAGAGAGGCTACTCATAGCCCAAGATCGTCAAGCGAAGTACTACAACGCCAAGCACCAGAATGTGGAGTTCGTGGTAGGCGATTGGGTCTACTTGAAGATCAAGCCCTTCAAAGGCATATCCCGGATTAGACGTTTGAAAAATTTGAGTCCAAGATATTTGGGTCCATTTGAAGTGGTCGAGCGAATCGGGGAAGATGCGTATCGGCTAGCTCTTTCGGCAGACTTGAGTGGCTTGCATGATGTCTTTCACATCTCGGTGCTGCGGAAGGCCGTGAAAGATCTAGCTCATGTGATCAGGGATAATCAAGTTTCGGTGGAGTATGGGCTAACGACAAAAGTTAGACCCATTCAGATCGAGGATCGAGCCGAGAGATAGTTGCGGAACAAGACGGTCGGGATGGTGAAAGTCCGGTGGGACAACTGCGGCCGTGAAGAGCTTACATGGGAGCGAGAGCAGACCATGCGAGCTGAGTTTCCTGAACTTTTTGTGTAATGGTCATACACTATGTATCGACTAATATTAAACTGATTGTGGAATGAAAATCATGTTGTTTGAGTCCTTACTTGGTGCAAATTTCGGGGACGAAATTTTTGTAAGGAGGGGAGGTTTGTAACACCCCAAAATTCAGAAGTTTGAAACTGTGAGTGACACGGCCTGGGATACGGGCGTGTCCCAGGGCGGGTCCTCCTGGGTGATCGGTCGACGAACTCAACATTTGACCTCGGGCGTGTCTGGTGCCGTGTATGGGCACACAGCCTGAGACACGGGCGTGTCGCAAGGCTGTGTGAGTCTCGGGTGATTTTGAGATTTTTAAGCCTCGTGAACATGGCCATTGACACGGCCGTGTTGGTAGGCATGTCGTGGATACGGCCCATGACACGGGCGTGTCACATGGGCATGTACTGGAGTTGATAAGTCGGTTGAGCACCACTTGGGGGAACACGGTCATGGACACGGGCGTGTCACAGGCCGTGTCAGGCAAAATTAATGATTTTTGCTGGAATCGTAGCCATCCATTCCTTCAGCCTGGATCCAAGGGATGAGAGGCCTCCCTGTCTTCTTAAGGCCAAGAATGGGTTGGGAAAAGCTCAATTGGCTTTTGGCTTCCTCTTTCTATATTTCTAGAGAGAGAACGAGTGAGGAAGAAGGAGGAGGAGGAGAGGGGGCTGATCACCAGTGGTGTTGCGATTTGTCGATGAGAGATCTGAGGCCGACGTTGCGGAGGAAAAGCTCTTGTGAGTCGTTCGATCCAGCTTGGAGCTCATGGCACCAAAGCGGTCTTCGAGGGTAACGACTTTTCTTCATAGCCATGTGAAGGCTCCCTTTTTACATATGCACATGATTCCCCCACCAGCGGTTGGTCAGTTATGGGGATCGTTGGGTTGATTTATGAAATCCCCAAGTGGTTAGCATTTAGATCCGGAAATAAAAGTACGGAATAGGCATGTTGTATGAAGCCCATCTGGACAGGTTGGTCTGGATTGGTGATGTTGCATACGAACCAGAGAAGACTCCGTGATAAATGTGTAGTTTAGGATTCGACAGATTGGACCTGTGAAGGAAGTAGCAGGAAGTACTGGAGTGGTAGTCCAGGAAAATATCTGTGTCATGCTTGTTCTATTGGGTCATACCTGCGAAGAAAATAGTAGTAAGTACTAGATTGGATGTCCGGGAAAGGCCTTTTGTAATGCTTGATGTTTAGGTGGTACCTGTGAAGAGAGTAACAGGAAGTACTGGCATGGTAAGCCAGGAAAGACCCCTAACGTTTGTGTTGTGCGTGGTGTGGTACCCTCAGAATCAGGAAGTACTGGTGTGCCCAGGAAAGACCTGCCGACACTGTGCTCTTTGTGGTGTGGTACCTGTTAAGGCAGGAAGTACTGGTGTGCCCAGGAAAGACCCGCCAATGTTGTGCTAGAATGGGTGTCAGAGGATACCTAGACTGTAATGCCAAACACGATCGGTGAGACCAACCCGCGCCTTTTATGTAGTCGCGAGTATGTGGTACTCGATGATGGCAAAGGCGATTTGAGCAACGGAGGGTGGAGGATCCGACCTGCGCTATGTTCGTCTGACGGGAGACCTGAAAGTTTGGTCTATTGGAGCGCATAGTGAGAGTCTTAAGACATCGAGCCATGTCATAATGGGGGCTACGGGCCAGCCCGATGCGTTAAGACTAGAACTCTGGCTGCACGCCATGGAGTAAGTGCTCAAGTGATTTGTCGTTAGGTTGCAACCCTGATACGGTGGTGGGCAACTGGTTCACCGGTACACCAAGAATGTTCCCTGAGTGCACGGATCGTTGGGCCACGTGGCTGACGATTGTGATGGAATGAATGTGCGTGAGTGCACATTTAATGAGCTATAGATATATATGCTTGTACATACTATTCTTTGCAGGGAAGAATACTGCTGCCCCGAGAGAAGGGGTAGGGTCGTTATAATTTGGTCAGCGGAATGCTGACCGTTACCTCTTTTGCCATCATTGGGTGGTCTGTCCATGTGCATGTGTTAGAGAGCCAATCAGAACAAATAAGGGCTAAAGTCCCTATTATTGCTGATGCTGCCGCCGCTAGCCCTCAAAGGCTAAAGAAATGAAAGTGTGATGTTTTCTTTTGTGGCCGGCCTGTGCGCCATTGTTTATGGCCACTTGTATGAAAGTCATGTAAGGCCTTAAGGCCAACTCTTTTTCTTGTATGTATTGTAAGACATTCCTATAAATATATAAAATGTGGGGTTTTATATGTCGGACAATAAGGTGTGGAGTTCAAGTGTACTATTAGGCTTCCGCTAGAATGCAATGGGTTAGGATGCGCTGCACTACTCTGGTGCCATACCATGACTTCACCGCTCATTTTGTGTTCTATGTTGTGGGGCCCCGGCTGGACCTTCTAGTATATACGACATGAACGGATGGGGTTATTACACCTTCACGCCATATAAATAGTGACGCCACAGTTTAAGTGCAAAAATCACCGCCGCCAATTCCAAATCATGGACGGAATAGTTTCGCTCATGTACTTTCAACTGGCATGAGCCATAAGCAATCACCTTTCCAAATTAAAGAAGAACACAGCCTAAGCCGGTCCCTGAAGCATCACTAAAAATCTCAAAGCCGTCCGTCCCACAGGGCGATGTCAAAATGGGCGACGTGGTTAAACGACTCTTTAGCTCTTCAAAAGTTCGCGCGCACTCCAGCGTCCAAACTAACTTCTGATCCTTCCTCGTCAACGTGGTCAGAGGCAAAGAAATCCGCGAGAAATTTTCTACAAAACTTCTATAGTATCATGCCAGTCCAAGGAAACTCCTGACTTCGGCCACCGAAGACAACACTGGCCACTCGTAGATGGCTCTTATCTTTGATGGATCCACCGCAATGCCCTCTCCACTCACCACATGGCCAAGAAAATCCACTAACGACAGCCAAAATTCACACTTTGAGAACTTGGTATAGAGCTTATTTATCCGCAGGGTATGCAACACCAACCGTAAATGGTTCGCATGATCTTCTTCCGATCGAGAGTACACCAAGATATCATCAATGAAGACAATCACAAATAGATCCAAGTACTATCGAAACATTCGGTGCATTAAATCCATAAACAGCGATGGCGCATTACATAGTCCAAATAGCATTACAGTGAACTCGTAATGACCGTAGCGTGTTCCAAACGCCATCTTGGGAATGTCACCTTCCCTAATTCGCAACTGGGAGTAGCCCGATTTAAAATCCAACTTTGAGTATACTTTCAATCCTGCCAACTGATCGAACAAATCATCTACCCGTGGAATCGGATATTTATTTTTCTCCATCAGCTTGTTCAATTCACGATAATCAATACACAATAGCAGGCTACCATCCTTCTTTTTTACAAACAGAACAGGCGCGCTCCAAGGTGACATACTTGGGCATATGTATCCCTGTTCCAACAATTCTTGCAATTGAACTTTCAGTTCGGCCATTTCCTTTGGCGCTACTCGATATGGCGAGCGAGCCACAAGTTTTGCACCTAGCACCAGCTCAATCGAGAAATCAATCTCTCGCTATGAAGGTAATCCCGAAATCTCTTTAGGAAACATATCAGCAAACTCCGAAATAATCGGAACATCATACACACTGGTCGTTGGCGCAACAGCCTTAACAAGCGTGAAGAACAACTTTGCGCCTTTCCAAACTGCCTTAACCACTTGAAGAGCATACATCAATGTCATGCTCGACCCTCGCCAGCGAACTTCATTTTTTGTTTGGTATTCTGCTCTAGTGTGACTTCCATTGACTTGCAATCTATATAGGCACGCTGCGCCGAGAGCCAGTCCATGCCAAAGATCACATCAAATTCCAATATCGGCAGCACCGATGCTTCCAATCCAAAATCTCGACTTCCTATTCGTACCTCCACAAAACAAGACCTATATGCATACATTACACATCCATTTGGTAATAACACCTTCACACTATCTGCCACCATATGAATCGGTACACCAATCCGTGACACAAAGTCCACAGATAGAAACGAATGAGAAGCACCTATATCAAACAGTGCTCTGGTCGGACAGTCTCGAATCAGGACAAATCCTAATACAAACACATCATACAAAAGCGACAAACAAGGTATGAAATAGTAAAAGCAGCATTCAAATATGTTACCGCGTACCTGTGACCACGTCACTTTGCTTTCAGGCCTCCTGCTGGCCAAGGTTATACACTCGGGGTTGCGCCTGGGATGCGGTGGACTCTACCACTGCCTTTCCCTTTTCAGCATATGATGCTCATGTCTTCTTCTCAACCTTTGGTGGAACACTCCGATAGTGACGTGCTATATGCCCCACTTTACCACATGTATAGCAGGTCCGAGACTCCAGCGTCGAAGTTGTTTCTAATGCAATACTCGAGGGAGCCTGCGAAGAAGACTTGAATCTCTTACCCTTGGTTCACTGAACTTGATAACAGGAATCTGAACTCATCTCGCAATCCTTCGTAGAACCAATTGGTTTTTCATTGTTCATCAACAATGATAGACCCCGCATAGCATCCCAATCGCGTAAACTCATGCAAGTGGGTATCGACACTACTCTCTCCCTGAGTTAGACGCTGGAACTCATTTTCCATAGCGATGCGTTGAGCCACTGGCATGTGTTTTGCCAAGAACAGTCATGAAAATTTCTCAATTGAGACTTCTGTTAGTTGTCTGCCCGCTAAGTAGTGTAACTCTATCTCATCCCACCATAGCCGAGCCTCTTCTTCCAACATGAAGGTGGCCAAGGTGACCTTCTGAATATCCTCCATCCTTATCGCCGTCATTATTCGCTTAACGCTCGACAACCAATTTTCCGCCTGCATTGGGGATCCCACACCCGTAAATGTAGGAGGATTGAAGCTCATAAACTACTTCAACTGTCGTTCAACTACCTGAGGATCAACAGCCTCAACAGGTTCTGGCCTTACACCAACCCGTTCTGGCACCAATGCAGGTTGCACCTACCCAGTAGGTTGTGCATGAATCATTACAAACAGCACCTCAACAACTAAGCGTACTGTTTCCGCGGAAGGAGGAGGTGTAGGCACCTCAACTGGTGTCGCACTCTCATCAGAACGCTGGGGATCAGTCTACACACCACCACAACGAGTAAACTATAGGAGGACAATACACACATTAGCGACCTTGCACAAGCAATAATAACAAATTAGGAACGCGCAGGTTCCTCAAATAGGTGCATTTGCATTCCTTAGTGGACATTCTTGAGTTCATTAATGTTATCGTGGGTCGCACTTACACCTGCTCGCCACCCCACAAAAGAATTCGACCACGAATTCGAAAGGGAAGACCGAGACAATCTGATACCAAAATGTAACATCTCCATCCGTTGCATGACATATAATAGAAGGTCCGGTCGGGGCCCCACACGATAAGCCACAAATGGGCGGCGAAGTTACGGGTTAATATCAGAGTTACGCATCCTAACACAGAGCATTCTAGCGGAAGCTTTTAAGTTGATTGAACTCATCTCATCAGAATGCCCATAATATATAAATTAGCATTTATATATACATCACGAAGAAATGTACTCCAAATAAACAGTAAGTCTGGCCTTATGGCCTTACAGTTAAACTTTATACATGTGACTTTCATACATCGGCACGCAGGCCGGCCACACATGAAAAGACTATCATATTAACTTCTTTGGCCTTTGAGGGCCAACATAGTAGCAGCGGTAGTAGCAGCAACAATAAGGGCTTCAGCCACCTATTTTATGCTAGGCTCTCCTGCACCTGCACGGGACAATCCACCGCAAGGGTGGCAAACAAGGCAACGGTCAGCGTTCAGTTGACAAATTTATAATGACCCTACCCTTACCCGGGGCAGTAGCATTCCTTCCCTGCAGGCATAGCATTTCACAAGCAGATATCTCACACAATGTGCATTCACCCACAATCAATATATCACAAACGTCGCCCACACGGCCCGACGCTCCGTGCACTCAGGGCACATTCTTGGTGTACCGGATATACCAGTCACCCACTACCATTTAAGGCCCGAAGCCCAATGTCAACTTTGAGCATTTCGCTTCATGGCTTTCAGCCGGAGACTTTAGTCTTAATGGCGCGCAGGCCTAAGACTCTCATTATGCATTTCTGCCGAATGCCAATAGCCCAGGAACTTATGGCGTACAACCATAACGCGGATACAATTCAGCCCTTTCCTGTTGCTCAAATCGTTAGTTTAGTGACCAGACTAACGCGGGTTGGCATCCCCTTGTCCGTTCGGCATGAGGCCTTTTGAAGAGCTCATCAATCTCACAGATAGTCACACAGTCCCCGATGGACTGGCTTCAAAATCACAGGTTAACTAGGAGCCATCGCCAGTGATACTCACTCTCGCCCGGCGTTAGCGACAGAACTCACTTTCCATCTCTAGCCCTAACCTTATCGGGATCAAGCAATCCCTGCAATCATCTACAGTGCCAGGAAGACTGGTCTTTCATAGCATACAGCACAAGCAATTGCGGGTATTTTCCTGGACTTTCACTCCAGTACTTCATGCTACTATCCTTCACAGGCACAACCCATTGAAGTCACAAGCATATTCATTTATACGCGGTGTCTTCTCCGGTCTGCAACATAAAACATCACCAATCTAGACCAACCTGTCTATATGGGCTTCACACAGTATGCTTATTCTGTACTTCACGTTTCCGAATCTACATGCAAGACATCTTGGGGATATCCAAAATCAACCCAAGGGAATCCCTCAAAAAGCCACCTTTTGGTGGGGGAAACCCATGCATATGCCAAATTAAGGACTTCACATGTCCAAGGAAGAAAGATCGTTACCCTTGACGATCGCTTTGGAGCCATGGAAATCTAGCCTGATGAAAAGCACCACAACGGCCTTGCCTCCAAGAATCTGGACTCGACACGCGATTTGGGGCTCAGCAGCTCCACCGGCAACCGAATTCCTCCTCCTTCTCCCTTGCTATCCCCACTCTCTAACACTTTAAGAAAGAGAAAGGCCTTGAGAAAATGAGAGAGTTTATCCTCAACTCTTGGCCTTATCAGCAGCAGGGAGAATTCAGGGTCGTTGGATCCTGGTTGAAAGGAATGGACGACCACAAAAAGCCCTGAAAAACCCTTTCCTGGGCTGAACATGGTTTGTGACACGCCCTTATCATAGACCGTGTTACTTAAGCGAAAGGCCTTGAGAAAATGAGAGAGTTTATCCTCAACTCTTGGCCTTATCAGCAGCAGGGAGAATTCAGGGTTGTTGGATCCTATTTGAAAGGAATGAACGGCCACGAAAAGCCCTGAAAAATCCTTTCCTGGGCTAAACACGGTTTGTGACACGCCCGTGTCATATACCGTGTTACTTAAGCGGCAAAGAAACCGCCTTAACCAGACCAAGACATGGCCATGTGACATGCCCGTGTCACAGGCTGTGTGTCAGACACGGCTTCAGACACGCCCGTGTCCAGCCCGTGAACATCAGTCTGCCCAAGCACAGAGATGGACACAGCCCTAGACATGACTGTTTCACAGACCATATGCCCCACTCGAGGATTTTTGAGTGCAATTTGTCGAACTCACTCGAGAACTCGTCGAGTACATAGCAGGACACGGACCTGGACACGCCCGTGTCACAGGCTGTGTGCCCACTCGAGGATCGTCGACTGCATTTCATCGATCTCACTCGAGACCACCCTGCAGCACTCAAGTGCAGGACACGGCCCCAGAAATGTCTGTGTCCCCGGCTATGTATCTCACACAGAGTAGGACACGGCTTGAGGACACGCCCGTGTCCGAGGCCGTGTTACCCACTCTCCTCGGCCCAATCATCACTGAGATTTAGGGCGCTACAGGGTAACGATGCAATTTGGGTGATCGTGGATCGCTTGACCAAAGTGGCTCACTTTATCTCGAATCGGAAGGAAGATAGAGTGGAGGAGCTGGTAGAATTGTATGTTCGAAATATTGTGCAGTTATATAGAATTCCAAAGAGTATTGTTAGTGATCGTGATGGACGGTTTACGCCTAGGGACTGGAGACTACTACAAAAGAGTTTGGGCATAAATCTCAAGTTTAGTATAGCGTTTCATCCTCAAATTAATGGTCAAACAGAAAGGACGAATCATACAATGGAGGATATGCGGAGAATGTGTACACTTGATTTTGGTAAGAGGGGGAAGATCACCTTTTTATGGTGGAGTTTGCCTACAATAATACTTTCCAGGTGAGTATCAAGATGGTGCCATACGAGGCTTTGTATGGAAGGCGGTGTAAAACACCAATGTCATTGATAGAGGCGGGAGACACCAAACTTTTGGAAAAAAAGGTGGTGGCTGATGCTTGTGAGTTGGTGCGAACAATTTAGCAGCGCATGAAGGTTGCTCAAGATCGGTATAAGAAGTATTTCAATGCAAGCCAAAGGAGCGTGGAGTTTGCAGTAGGAAAATTGGCGTATCTAAAGATTAAACCGATCAACGGTGTTTCGCGGATTTGCCGACTCAAGAAGTTGAGCATACCAGTTTGTGTTGTCCCCAGATCTGAGTGGATTACACGATGTCTTCCATGTTTCTATTTTAAGTAGAGCCTTGGTGGATACAAGCATTATGGTTGAGTTGACGGAGGTGCTGGTAGAGGAGGACTTGAGGACGAAAGTCCGTCCAGTCGGCATAGATGATTCAGAAGTTCGATAGTTGCGGAATAAAAAGGTTAAGCACGTGAAAGTGCATTGGGATAATTGTGGGCAAAACAAATTCTCCTGCGAGTGTGAGCAAGCAATGCGAGAAGACTTTCAGGATCAATTTGCTTCAGGTATGCTTTGTTGTTTGAGTATATGCTAAATTTTGAGGACAAAATTCTTTTAAGGAGGGAGAGTTGTAATGCCCTGGATTTTCTAGACTTGAGGCTCTGGGTGCTACCGCACGGCGGCAGGTTGTTATCGCTCGGCGGTAGCCTTGTTTCGTCAAGTGGAACGCGTCAAGTGGAACGCATCGAGTGGAAGGCATCGAGTGATAGTGCGCAGCATTATCTAGTTACTGGTCGGTAGTAACCCTGTTCATCGAGTCGTGGGCATCGAGATGAAGACATAGAGATGAAAGTATCGAGTAAGCTACCGCACAGTTGTATCGCTACCGCTGGCGGTAGTGTTGCTTTTTTTAGGCTGACGTCTCGGGGAGTTATCGCGGAGCGGTAGGTAGCTACCGCCCGGCAATAGCATGTCCGAGCAATTTCATAATGACTGAGTTTAGGTCGTCTGATCCTTCTTGGGATGTAATCCTGTGGTCCAATACACTCCGTCCAAGAGGCTTAAGTAGGGCTGAAAGGTTGTTTTCCCTCATTCTTCTCTATTGAGTGGGAGTTAGGGTTTGGGAGAGAGGGTTTGGAGGAGGACGAAGAAGTGCTTTCTCCTCCATTAGCGAAGCTCTGAGGCTCCGTTCGTCGATCCGAAGCCAGATCCATGGAGAGGACTTGAAGGTGCACTTTTTCATCTGTGCAAATCGAGATCTCCATGGCGAGGAAGAGGAGTCATAAGGTAACGACACTTCTCCTCTAGGTCTTTAGGAAGCGTGCATGGCATCTATTTCATTCTTGCTTACTTTCAAGCATTTAGGCACCGGATCTCTCAAATGAGAGGGGTACGGGTCGCCATGGCTCAAAAGGAGCCACCGGGTCGATTGTATCTATTCCCGGCATGATGATGCATTAGAAATCCTCTCCGCTAGAGGATTAGGCATTGTGGGTGAAGCCGAAGTCACGACCGCTAATTTGACTCAGTGATGTTGCATGTCGAGCCTTAAGGGTTTTGCTACAAATCTGTTTCCAGCAAGGTGTCATTTTTGATGTTAGTCCCCCCCCCCTTATTTTCATCCGATAACGAACAACAGATTAGGGCGGTAAAGGCTATGTTTGTGGATTGATGTGTGAAGGTGCGACTTTGTCTCTGTGGTCGACTGGCTAGCCCGTGACGTGCAAGTCATGTGTGGAAAGTGTCCCGGTGAGACAAGTGCCCTTCTAAGAAACCGACGAGAATGCTAAGCTTTTAACAAGCCCGGACGATGAAGCCCATGAGCGGGTGGGGTCAAGCAAGGATTCTTAGCATCAGTTTTTTGTGAGACGGAATCCTAATGTGAGAAATCAGAGCTTGTAGGCCAGCCCCGGTTTTGAGACCCACGAGCGGGTGGGGCCTAGGCAAGTCTTCCGTGTGGCAGCTTAAATGTCGTTAGGGGAAAATGGAAGTACCGTCTGATGTGATATGATGATGTTTGATGATATGTTAGTTTCATGCACTATAGGGTGCCTTGGGTGAAACCCAGTTTTGCATACATGCTGCATTGTAGGCCCATTTCTTATTAAATTCTCAACCTACAAATGTGTTTAATGCTTGTGCCATCCCAACCTATTTTTTTACACTCTATGTATATATACATTTGAATATGAAGTGCTGACCTGTAGGGTGATGGAGTGCCCTGGGGTCCGCTAGGGATAGCCGGGAGGAGATATGTTGGTTATATAGTTAAGGTTAGACTTTACTGACCCACGTTATAACAATTTTTTACAGGTCAAGGATCGCAAGCGGGAGCAAGCTCGACGGCGAAAAAGGCCTAAGCCTCATGAAGTGGACCCTCTTTTATGTACTTATGTTTTGTTGAATGCTTTGCTTCATGAACTGTAATCTGGCTGGTATACTAAGGTAGCCTAGGAGTGTTAAAGCATGTTGCTCTGTTTGTTGTTGTTTCAGTTTTTGGACACTTGAATGTTGTAATGCCTTGAGGCCGTTTCGAACTCCTATGATAGTGGATAACTTCTAATGTTTATGGGTTTTCATTATTTTGTGTTCTGAGTTTTGAGATGCGTTATTCTTTTATATCACTTTATAATGCTAAAGTTGTGGCGTCTATATATTGTGGGGCCCCGGCCGGACCCATATTATATGGTCATTATAGGGGAGGTGTTACAGACCTCCTCTTCCATTGCTTCCTCTACCACCATCACCTCCTCTCTTCCTCTTGGCTCTTCTCATGTACCCTCATCCAGAACGAGGGCCTACTTCTCCCCTAACTCTACCGATGCTTCCTCCATCACCTACCCCATCGCTTCGGCCTGTTCCATCCACAAGATGGTGTTAACCGCGGTGACACGGCACTGCCACGCCACACTAGGGTCTCCCCGAACCCGGACCTGCACCCCTCTGTTATTGAACTTGAGGCACTGATGGAAGGATGAGGGGATGCACCAGAATGCGTTGATGAGAGGTCGGCAAAAGATGGCACTATAGATGTTGGGGGTGTCCACGATCACGAATAGTAGTTGAAAGAATTGGTTTCAAGATGTTCTAAACACCTAGAGGGGGGTGAATAGGTTCAATTTTTTCTAACTTAGGCAGATAATTCTATCTAGTTCAGCAATGTATTCAGCAGAAAGTACAACACAGTATTCACATACACAGCATTCACTGATTGCACACCAGTTTTATAGTGGTTCCCCAAATGATGGGTACATCCACTTTCCCCCTTCGCCTATCTAGCAGTGTACTAGATTCGGCTTAACTTCCTTCCTTCTTCTCAGATCCGCAGATCTTACAGCTTAGAACCAAGACTGGTTCCTACAACTCAGAGTGAATCCACACTCCTACAACTCAGACACAAGCCCTACCTCAGCCTCTTCCACAGGCCTATAACTCAGATTGACACCCCACTCCTACTCCTACAACTCAGGCAACAGCCCTACCTCAGCCTCTTTCACAGGCCTACAACTCAGGGAACAGATTCCCCTACCTCAGGCACTCAGCCCTACCTCATCCTTTATAATTTAGGCTTACAACTCAGAGATGTAAATCTCCTACACTAAGATTTATTACAGATCCTACAAAAATATTGATGAAAAGATGTTGATATCTTCAACCAAATGGAGAGAGAATTGGTTGAAGGCTTCTTGATCAGTTCTTGATAAAACTGATTTCTTAAGGATCAACCTGTCTTAGCTTTCTTCAAAGCTTCTTGAATCTGAATAAAGTAGGGTTGATCTTCTTGATGTTGGAGTTGATCTTCAATCAGCTTCCTTCAGAAATTAATCTGAATTCTTCTTCAAACTTGATCTAAATTCTTCAGGCAGACTGTTCAGAATCTGCCTTCACTGGATAAGAACTTCTCTCCTTCTTGTTTTTCTCTCTCTACAATATGTTGACTGTTTCTTCTTTCTCTTCTTTTGGATTCTCAATCCTTCAGAGATTATGATTGATCAGCTATCTGTTATGTGTTCTATTCATTTTTTATTGATGAGAGAGCACATCTATATATAGGCTTCATCCATGGTAACCGACTGTTCCGGTTTCAAACAGTCTTCTGACACCTCTGACATATGTGACAGCAATGTCATTAATGACAGCTGTCAAGTCTTCAGTTGTATTACTTCAGCCTTCATTGTACTTTGACTCAGCAGCAGAGAATGTCGACTGAATACTTCATATATGTCGACACACATAGTCCATGTGTCGACACAAGTCATGTTGTTGTCGACACAACTTCTGTGGAATGTGTCGACACAAGTCCTGTGTGTCGACACAAACACTCCTTGTCTTGACAAAGATGGTGTCGACAGAATTTTGGTGTGTGTCGACACAAGTTCTGTGTGTCGACACAGTCGTTTTCGATAGAATTCTGGAATGTGTCGACAGCTTCTCTATGTGTCGACACAGCTTCTGATAATGTCGACACAAGTCTGGCCCTTAGTGTCGACACTGTGTTGTCGACAGATTTTTTGTGTCGACACAAATTCTGGGTGTCGACATAATTTAGCCCTTGGTGTCGACACAGTGTTGTTGACAGATTTTCTGTGTGTCGACACAAATTCTGGGTGTCAACACAATCTGGCCCTTGGTGTCGACACAGCCATTCCCAAGTGTCGACACAAATACTTAGTGAATTTTCCTTTCCATTTACTTAACCTGCACATGATAACTCAACACAACATCAAATACAACTTGATGCATATCATTGAGTTAGGTGAGGCTTCTCCAAATCTGGTACACATTTTCCAATGTACCCAACAATCTCCCCCTATTTGGAGAATTCATAACCCTTAGTCAATGATATACATCACTTATAATAAAATTAACAATATGAAGTATAAAATCATTTAATGACAAGGAAACATATAAATAAAACAAGTAAATAATATCATCACAGAATAGGATACAAACAAGCATGAATCATTGTTTTGTTTAAACTTCACAATAATTTGTTGACAATAGATTACATGGAATTTAAAACTAAAAATTACAATGTTTTACAATCTAATCAATCTATCCTAAGACTAATCAGGTTCCTTGATCACTATGCCTTTTCTAGACTGAATCCTTGCTTGTACTGGAGCTTCAGTATCTTCAGCTGGCTTCTTGCCTTTGAGATTTTTCTTCTTAAGTTCTTCAGCCTTAACTCTTTGCCTTTCAAAAGAGTGAAAAGGCTTAGGAAAGTATTTACTGGGTTCTACTGCTGTAGCAAGTTTTTTCCCAGCCTTGTGATCCCTTCTGAACTGCTGAACAACATCTTGTCCTTGCAGATATTTATTCCACTCAACTTCAGAATACCACTTGCCTCTATCATGCATTTTGTCTTTGACAGCTTGCCAGGCAGTGAGTATTATATTTCTGGAGGTTGGACTCCATCTTTCAAAATCAGGCTTCAATTCAGCCTGCTCTCTAAATCTTTTCTTTGAGAGTTGAGCTTCTTTCTCTTTATTCAGTGTTGCTTCTGACATGTCCACTTTCTTAAAGATAACATTCTTAGTAGCCTCTGGAGGGCTATACATCTGGTGAACCAGTTGTTGAATGTCCTCAAAGTTTGAAGGGAGATATATGATTTGAGCTACCTCCTGCTGACCCCCTTTAAATCCTGCAGCTTGAATACCTGACTCAGCTGTATTATCATCATCATATAGGGGAGGATATCCCAGAGTTGCTCTAACAGAATTTGTTATCCATTTAGCATGCTCTGAACTAGCATTGACTATCAACCTCTCCCCCTTTATGACTTCTCTTTCAATATGACCCCTGAGATCATTCTTTTGGAACATTATTTAATTAACCAGATAATTGGTTCCCTCTGTATAATAGGCTTTAAACTTTTATAGCTGAGCAGATATAATCTTCTGAGAGACTTGAAGTGCAGATTGGAAAGTGGCTAAATCTTCTTGAAGTTTCTTATCAAACTCTGACTTCTCTTTAGCCCTTTCCTCAAGTAATGCAGTTGCTTTATTGTTTAATTCAGTAACAATCACATTATGTGATTCAGTAATATTATCATTCATTCTAAGTTGATTTTCTAGGACATAGCCTTGCTTGACCACTATATCATCAATCTGTGTTCTTGCCTCTTGTTGCTATTTTGCCAGATAAACTACAGCATTACTGATGGTTAAAACTCCAAAATTATTTGCGGTCACACGGCGACCCGGCGGTTTTATTTGAGAAAAAAGGCGGAAGTGATTTTATTTAAGAAAACGGGGCGCGCGTATTTATTTATTTATTTTGGATATAAAAAAGGTTGTGATCGAGTTTTAACGAAAGGAGGCAAGTGCACCTATCGTGAGTAGTACAGGATATTCCGGGTGGAATATCGAGGTCGTATTGTTCTCGGGTCCGGTTCGATTATTTCTACTCTTCCCTGGAGGGGACTATTATTTTACCGATAATTAACTTGTCGGGTTATTTATATAAAAAAATGCAGAAAATGACAGAAAGAAAAAGAAAGCAATAAAAAGAAAGCTTGAAGGTGGTGCCGATGAAGAGCTTAGCTCGATGGCACCGAGAAAACAAATGAACTAAAATAGACTTTAAATAAAAAGAGCTCCTAAATTTCTAATTAATTAAGGCGGAGACTTGGCCGTGGAGGTTCCACTAAAATGAGCTCACCTAGCTATAGGGCTATCGCTCACCTGAACGCTAAGACTATTCGACCGGGCTCTCGTCTGACGAAGGATTCCTCTTAATGCCCGCATTACGCTAAGAACCCCGCTATTGGGTGGGGAACCCAATCCGGTAGAGTTGGCGCGCCTCCTCTCTCGAGGGTTAGTGCGGAACTCTCTTTGCCAAGGGGTGATCTGTCCATACGCACGGCCTCTCGGCGAGTGTATGGAAAACGGAAATAGGGCCCACACATCGATATGTGGTCCTACGCGTCGTTAACCCCGGGCAAACCTTAAGTGCTTTTAATTAATTAGAAAAATTAGACCTTTAATTATTTTAAGCTATTTTATCTGTCCCAATGCTCTTCGATACCGAGGGCTAAGAACTGTTAGCCACTCATCGGAATGGGGACGGCATGCGAGGAAAGCAATAAAGAAAGCAGTAAAGAAAGCAGTAAATGAAAGCGATAAAATGAAAGCAGTAAAATAAAGCAGTAAATTGCAAGTCCTACTCAAACGAGTAGAACTGAAGAAAGCTGAAAATTGCGAGTCCCGGCGCAAATGCGTGGGCGGGAGAAATGAAAGCAGTAAAACGCACACACGCAAGTCCTACTCAAATGAGTAGGAGAAAATAAATGCGGGTCCTACTCAACCGAGTAGGACAAAATAAATGCAACGCACGCACACTCTCTCTCGACATAAATGAAAACACACGCACTCTACTGAAATAAAATCCAGCCATTTAAAACTCAAGTGAGTAGGCGGAAAAAAAAGGAAAATTACAAACTCACGCACTCTACAGAAAGTAAAATAAGCAAGCGCCATTTAACTCTTAACGAGTAGGCGGAAATAAATGCGCACACACACATGAGCGAAAAAATTAAGAAAAACTAAGTTGACGAAAAATTAAAACAACTGCATTTCTACCGCTAGAATGCGGTAGAAATGCATAAAAAGCTGAAATAAAAATTAACCGGAAAGAAAGTTTTGCAAATAAACGAAAAAAGAAAGTGATCGAAAAATAAAAACGAATACATTTCTACCGCTAAAATGCGGTAGAAATGCATAAAAAGAGAACGAAAAAATTAAAAGAGCAAAAGTTTTAAATGAAAATCAAAGTGCACGAAAAATTAAAATGACTATATAATCATTCCTATAACTCCGTAAAACTGATTAAAAAGTGAAAATAAACTGAAAATAATGAAAAGGTTTTACATCCTAAAAAGAAAAATCTAACTTAAAAGAAATGAAAATCACTTTGAAATTAATTTTACGGGTTTATAACAATGAGATAGAAAGCTATAAAAACCTAAGTTAACAAAACTAAGTAAGAAAATGAAAACATAAAAGTGAAAACTATACTCATACACTCACACACGCCTTTTAAAAAGACAAAAACTAAGTTAAAATAAAATGAAAAATAAGATTGCATAGGGGAGATTTGCATTAATCCATTCCAAAGCCATATTAAGAGAAGAAAAAGAACACATTTTATTAAATAAAAGGACGAGTTACAAAGGCACGAAAATAAAACTAAGGAGAGGGGGAGAAATATATCTCTTACATAGCATTTGGAAGCATTTCGGCAGCACAACCCCTAAGCAAAATGGTTCAAAAAAAGGAACAGAAATCCAGAGCAGAACCTCTGAATTTATAGAAAAAATTTACATGGGTCACGCCCTTGGTCACGGGCATGACAGGGGGCGTGACAGTACTATTTGAGAAGGCGGCCGGCGATTTGACGGGAAAGTGGACTTTGGGCTGGACACGTGTCGGTCTCGCAGTGGTCACGCCCCAGGTCACGGGCGTGACTCTGGGCATGTCAAGCAGGTGGATCTGGGCGCGGTGCGCGCCGAAAGTCTTCGGGCAGGTCTTGTCGGGCTAGCTGGAAAGGTCACGCCCCAGGTCACGGGCGTGACTCTAGGCGTGTCGGCTGGTGTCAACACTCGACGAATGTCGAGCTGAAAGTGTCGAGTTGAAAATTGAGTCACGCCCCAGGTCACGGGCGTGACGCTGGGCGTGACTGTTGGTGTCGACACTCGACGATCGTCGAGATGAATTCGTCGAGTGGAATGAACACGGGCTTGGGTCACGCCCCGTGTCGGGTGACACGGGCGTGACCCCGGGCGTGTCAGGCTTTGCTCTTCAAAAATTGCTGATTTCACGGCTTTTGACGTGTCACGCCCTGGTCACGGGCGTGACATGTCAATTTTTGGCAGATTTTGGTTTTTTTTCCTGAAAAATAAAATAAACTAAGTTAGTATAATATTTACAAAAATATGAGCATTTTATTGAATAAAAATAAATAAAAACGACAAAAATAAATGAAAAAAACTAAATTAATGTACACAAAAATAGGTATATTTACAACTTATCAAATACCCCCATACTTAAGCTTTTGCTATTCCAGAGCAAAAGTTGGAGATGAACTTATAAGGAATAAAAGAAATCCTAAGTTTAGCTACCGCTTGACTTAATTAAAAGGAAGATCAAAATAAACATCCGGGGTTAAAGAATTAAATCCTAATTTATGAAATGTTATGAATAGAGGAAGAGTTTCAAAAAGACTTCTACATAAAATAAAATAGAAGGCAAAAATTTATTTTTGTTAGTTTAACAAAGATGGATTGGATTTATACAAAAAACTTTAGCTTTAAAGAAGTTAAAAGAAATAATGCAATTTAAAAATTATGCTCTCAAAAAAATTTTAAATTAAGTCTAGAATCATTGAAATAAGATAAGTGGTTTGGTGGTTTATGAAGAAGGCTTGAATATTGAGGCGAGGTAATTTTTTCTCGAACCTCCAATTTTTTTCTTTTTGGATAGTTAGGAAAACGAAATCTTATTTTCCTAACACATAATAATTTTTTTCTTTCTTCATAATAAATAAATAACCCAATGTATATTTGTAGGAGTAATGAATTTTATCCTCTTACTCCATATATAATCTTTTTAAATTATTGGGTGCCTATGTTTACGGAACGAAATCTTATTCCCATTGACATAAGATCTTTTAAGGGATAAAGGGGTAATCATGTCAAAGTAAGACATGAAAAAAAAAGGAAGTGGGTTTATTTTTTTCAAAAGGAAAACTAGATTTTAATAAAAAAGTTTTGAGAGCAACCTTTTTAAAATGAACGTTCCGATATTTCTAAAAGCATGAAGTAAAAATAATTGAAATCCATAGAAGTTATTTTCTAACATAAAAAACGAGCTTCTATTTATAAAATTAGAAGTGGTGGTGAAAAACAAGTTCCCTATTATAAGAAAAAGACATAAAAAATTCTTTAAATCTTAACCACAAACACTTAAATCTATCGAACTTTAATTAATAAACGAATAGTAAGCAAACAATAACTAAAATTCGCATATAAATTAACTCGAAACAAGATTTTTGGAAAGCAAAAAGAGTTAAGATATGGTATATTCGAATTATTTTGTTACATAATTTAACAAAACATTTTTTTTTTGGAATTTTTATAGTTTTTATCATTTTTTTGGAATTTTTATAGTTTTTATCATTTTTTTTGGAATTTTAATTATTATCTTTTTAAGATTTTTAGAGTTATTATCTTTTTTTTTGGGGTATTTTTGGTTTTTCTAATTTTTTTTATTTTTAGTGTATTTTGATAAGTAATTTACAAGAATGAGGAGAGAAAGAAGAGTTATTTACAAAGAAGATAGGGGGAAAGAGAGATTTTTATAAAAAAGGAAACAAAGTAAAAACTCGATTGCGGCCCCGCGAACAGACTCTTATTTGAATGGTTGGTTCGATGAGTCGAACGTCGCGGGCAGGCAGAATGCAAGCTTTTACAAAAAAAGAAGATGGGGGGGAAAGAGATTTTTTTTTTTAAACTGAAGTTTTATGAAAATAAAAACAAGGGAAAAATTTTTTAGGTTTTATGTTTTGCAAAATTTTTTTGTATTTTTGATGAGTATAGAATAAAAAATGCAGTATAGGAAAACACCCCCATACTTAAACCCAACATTGTCCCCAATGTTGCAATCTAAGTATGCGAAACAGATAATATACAAAAAGAAAAAGGGAGGGAAGGAGCTTCCCTTAGACGAGTTCGGGAAGGCGCAGGTTGAAACCATGCATTATTTAGAAGAAAAAGCAAAAAGATAACAGAAAAAACAAAAAAAAGAATAAACTCGGCCTAAAGAGTGCGGGCGGTAGGGGGCATGTGCGTGGGTGACTCGGAGGGTAGCTAAGGCCTTAGCGACCATTGCGTGATAAATAGTGATCCCCTAGCGCGCATAATAATGGAAGCGTGCCGAAGTAAAATGAAACGAAATAAAACAAATTAAAATAAAAAAAGTTAAATAAAATATATATAGATTTATTAATATCAAATTATATTTTTTTTGGTGTTTTTAAGTAGATTTTTTTATTTTTTAGTTGATTTTTTTTTTTAGGTAGGTTTTTTAGGTTTTAGTTTTTTTTTTGTATATAAAAAAAATGAAAATATAAGTTTTTTATTTATTATTATGATTTTTTTTTGTTAAGTTTTTCATTTTTTCAAATTTTTTAGTTTTGGTTGTTTTATAGTGTTTTTTTGTTTTTTTCTTTTTTTTCAAAAACAATAATGACAATAAAAATATTTTTGTTAAGTTTTTTTTTTCATTTTTTGGATTTTTAGTTTATTGTTTTTTTTTTTGAGTTTAGTTTTTTTAGTGTTATAGTTTTTTTTTTTTCAAATTTTAAGTTTTTAAGGTGTTGCAAAATTTTTTAGTTTTATAAGTTTTTCAAATTTTTTTTTGTTTTATAATTTTGTAATATATATTTTTTTATAGTTTTTATTATTATTATTATTATTATATTATATTGGCCATATATATATATATAGATATAAATATAGGTAAAATTAATAGATTTCCAGGGTTTAAAATAACGAACCGAAAATTCCCCGGCAACGGCGCCAAAAACTTGATGGTTAAAACTCCAAAATTATTTGCGGTCACGCGGCGACCCAGCGGTTTTATTTGAGAAAAAAGGCGGAAGTGATTTTATTTAAGAAAACGGGGCGCGCGTATTTATTTATTTATTTTGGATATAAAAAGGTTGTGATCGAGTTTTAACGAAAGGAGGCAAGTGCACCTATCGTGAGTAGTGCAGGATATTCCGGGTGGAATATCGAGGTCGTATTGTTCTCGGGTCCGGTTCGATTATTTCTACTCTTCCCTGGAGGGGACTATTATTTTACCGATAATTAACTTGTCGGGTTATTTATATAAAAAAAATGCAGAAAATAACAGAAAGAAAAAGAAAGCAATAAAAAGAAAGCTTGAAGGTGGTGCCGATGAAGAGCTTAGCTCGATGGCACCGAGAAAACAAATGAACTAAAATAGACTTTAAATAAAAAGAGCTCCTAAATTTCTAATTAATTAAGGCGGAGACTTGGCCGTGGAGGTTCCACTAAAATGAGCTCACCTAGCTATAGGGCTATCGCTCACCTGAACGCTAAGACTATTCGACCGGGCTCTCGTCCGACGAAGGATTCCTCTTAACGCCCGCATTACGCTAAGAACCCCGCTATTGGGTGGGGAACCCAATCCGGTAGAGTTGGCGCGCCTCCTCTCTCGAGGGTTAGTGCGGAACTCTCTTTGCCAAGGGGTGATCTGTCCATACGCACGGCCTCTCGGCGAGCGTATGGAAAACGGAAATAGGGCCCACACATCGATATGTGGTCCTACGCATCGTTAACCCCGGGCAAACCTTAAGTGCTTTTAATTAATTAGAAAAATTAGACCTTTAATTATTTTAAGCTATTTTATCTGTCCCAATGCTCTTCGATACCGAGGGCTAAGAACTGTTAGCCACTCATCGGAATGGGGACGGCATGCGAGGAAAGCAATAAAGAAAGAAGTAAAGAAAGCAGTAAATGAAAGCGATAAAATGAAAGCAGTAAAATAAAGCAGTAAATTGCAAGTCCTACTCAAACGAGTAGAACTGAAGAAAGCTGAAAATTGCGAGTCCCGGCGCAAATGCGTGGGCGGGAGAAATGAAAGCAGTAAAACGCACACACGCAAGTCCTACTCAAATGAGTAGGAGAAAATAAATGCGGGTCCTACTCAACCGAGTAGGACAAAATAAATGCAACGCACGCACACTCTCTCTCGACATAAATGAAAACACACGCACTCTACTGAAATAAAATCCAGCCATTTAAAACTCAAGTGAGTAGGCGGAAAAAAAAGGAAAATTACAAACTCACGCACTCTACAGAAAGTAAAATAAGCAAGCGCCATTTAACTCTTAACGAGTAGGCGGAAATAAATGCGCACACACACATGAGCGAAAAAATTAAGAAAAACTAAGTTGACGAAAAATTAAAACAACTGCATTTCTACCGCTAGAATGCGGTAGAAATGCATAAAAAGCTGAAATAAAAATTAACCGGAAAGAAAGTTTTGCAAATAAACGAAAAAAGAAAGTGATCGAAAAATAAAAACGAATACATTTCTACCGCTAAAATGCGGTAGAAATGCATAAAAAGAGAACGGAAAAATTAAAAGAGCAAAAGTTTTAAATGAAAATCAAAGTGCACGAAAAATTAAAACGACTATATAATCATTCCTATAACTCCGTAAAACTGATTAAAAAGTGAAAATAAACTGAAAATAATGAAAAGGTTTTACATCCTAAAAAGAAAAATCTAACTTAAAAGAAATGAAAATCACTTTGAAATTAATTTTACGGGTTTATAACAATGAGATAGAAAGCTATAAAAACCTAAGTTAACAAAACTAAGTAAGAAAATGAAAACATAAAAGTGAAAACTATACTCATACACTCACACACGCCTTTTAAAAAGACAAAAACTAAGTTAAAATAAAATGAAAAATAAGATTGCATAGGGGAGATTTGCATTAATCCATTCCAAAGCCATATTAAGAGAAGAAAAAGAACACATTTTATTAAATAAAAGGACGAGTTACAAAGACACGAAAATAAAACTAAGGAGAGGGGGAGAAATATATCTCTTACATAGCATTTGGAAGCATTTCGGCAGCACAACCCCTAAGCAAAATGGTTCAAAAAAAGGAACAGAAATCCAGAGCAGAACCTCTGAATTTATAGAAAAAATTTACATGGGTCACGCCCTTGGTCACGGGCGTGACAGGGGGCGTGACAGTACTATTTGAGAAGGCGGCCGGCGATTTGACGGGAAAGTGGACTTCGGGCTGGACACGTGTCGGTCTCGCAGTGGTCACGCCCCAGGTCACGGGCATGACTCTGGGCGTATCAAGCAGGTGGATCTGGGCGCGGTGCGCGCCGAAAGTCTTCGGGCAGGTCTTGTCGGGCTAGCTGGAAAGGTCACGCCCCAGGTCACGGGCGTGACTCTGGGTGTGTCGGCTGGTGTCGACACTCGACGAATGTCGAGCTGAAAGTGTCGAGTTGAAAATTGAGTCACGCCCCAGGTCACGGGCGTGACGCTGGGCGTGACTGTTGGTGTCGACACTCGACGATCGTCGAGATGAATTCGTCGAGTGGAATGAACACGGGCTTGGGTCACGCCCCGTGTCGGGTGACACGGGCGTGACCCCGGGCGTGTCAGGCTTTGCTCTTCAAAAATTGCTGATTTCACGGCTTTTGACGTGTCACGCCCTGGTCACGGGCGTGACCAATTTGTCACGGGCGTGACATGTCAATTTTTGGCAGATTTTGGTTTTTTTTCCTGAAAAATAAAATAAACTAAGTTAGTATAATATTTACAAAAATATGAGCATTTTATTGAATAAAAATAAATAAAAACGACAAAAATAAATGAAAACAACTAAATTAATGTACACAAAAATAGGTATATTTACAACTTATCAATTACCTCCTGTATGGAAGCAATCTGTCATCTCTTTCTTATGCTAGTTTACCTCAAATCTGATTGATTTTATATCTTGAGCCAAAGAGAACTGAAGATCCTTATGGCTTTCATCCATATATTTTTCCATGGCTGCTCTTTGCTCATCCATTTTAATTTGAAGAGCAACCAACAGTGAACTGAAATCAACTGTTGGAGCTGAGGGTTGTGAAGATGTTTGTAAAGCTTTCTTATAATTTGAGCTTTTATTCTTATAAACCATCAGTTTTCTCTTCTTTGCTTTTAGTGCTTCTCCATCATCATATTCAGAAGTACTTTCTAGATTCACAGTGTCCTTTGGACTTGAGGGTAGCTCCTTATCAGCTCTTGGCAACTCCCCCTGAGTCCCTGGCTCCTCCCCCTCAGTTCTTGGCACTACTTCCTCAGTTCTTACTTCTTGTAAATCAGGGAATAATTCCTCAAGAGTAAATTCTTGTTGCAGCTGAATTGGAGGAATATATGTTTCTTGAACATTTAATGGAGTATCATCTAAGGCAGATGTATCATCCATTGATATATTCTGTGTAGGGATGTTGTCATGATGTGTCTCAAGAATTGTTTGAATGGTTGTTTCACTCTCTAAGGCAGCTTGCTCTTCCTCAGGAGCACTTTCTGGAGGCAAGACCTCTTGTTGAACTGGGGAAAGTTCATTGGCTCCCCTTAGAGGAGGCAGGTCCTGAACTTGATCCAGTGGGATGGTGCTTTCTGATATATGCTCCCCTGCATTTGACTATCATCTACATTCTTAGGAGCAGATGATTTCCTTGTAGATTCTTGTTGGTCTTCATCTGAACTGAAGATTACTTACTCTTCTGAATCACTAGAATATTCAGGTTTCTTGGGTGATGTCTTTTTCTTTTTCTATGGTGGTTGTTTCTGTGGTGTAGAAACATCCTTTGTCAGAACTCTTTCCCACCTGGATAGTATTTTCATATCCATCCTTCTCATGTGATTTATTCTAGATCCAGTTGTGTGGTTCAGCACTTCAAGAATATTTATTGCCAGATACAGACTCAGAATTTTACCTAGATTAGGTTTCTTCAGGCTTTCCTTGATCTTGTCAAAAAACACTGCAGACCAGTTTGTTTGATTCTAAAAACAATCCTGGTCATCAAGCTGAACATATAGGCTGAGATCCTATCATGTCCACCTGATTTGCAGAAAATTACTTTTCCCACAATTTCGGAGAGAAATTTTCCTTGTGAGTTCATTCCTTTCCTTTGCATTGATGATTCAATCTTAGTGGTTGAATCCAGGCCAAACCATTGAAGAGCTTCTTTAGTCATTGAAGAGCTTCTTTAGTCATTGAAGATGGAACTTCATCATCTTCCTGAGTCCTGGGCAATTGGAGTGTTTTCCTCGGACGCTTTTGGGTTAGTTTCACCTTACTTCCTTGAATTGATGACCTAATCTTCAATCCAGTTGAATCCAAGGTTGCTTTTGTACAGAATTCAAGAATCTCTGTCTTCCAGATCTTAGTAGGTTCTGAAACTAGATATTCTAAACCATTTTCTTGGATTAGGGTTATTACATCTCTAATCTCAGATGGTGCACTCTCAAAAGCATTGCGCACTAACTCATATCCTTCATTAATGTTGGTCTCCAACTTTGGCGCCATTGATGACGAGAAATTTGAGGAGAAGAGAGATGAAGGTTTGTCGACTCAAATATGTGGTCTCGAAAATGTTGAGAGCATAGTCGACAAAGGTCTTATGTGACCTATTTATATGTTTGTCAACACAGAAGGTCAAAAGGCGGGGTAATAGATACTTAATGTGTCGACACTGTAGAGATTGTGTCGATACAGTCTTCTAATGTCTCAACAGAGTTAGACAACACTATATGTCGACACAGTTTGCGATGTGTCGACACAGACTTCTTAATAGTCGACTCTAATACAAATGTGTTGACACAGACTTCTGTATGTGTCGACACAACTATCTAAATGATAGAGCTTCTATGTGTCGACACATAACTCTGAGTGTCGACACCACTATCTCAGCACTATTTTGTTGTGTTGACACAACTTACCTGAAGTGTCGACACAAACTACTATATGTCGACACAGATTTCCTTTCGTGTTGACATAAACTACTATATGTCAACATTGAATGACTTAACTAGAATTACTAAGTTACTCTAGGTTTAACATGCCTAATTCAATTTTGAAATAATTGAACTTAGATTCATCTAGTGGTTTAGTAAACATGTCAGCAATTTGATTATTTGTGGTGACAAATTCTAAACAAATATCTTCTTTTTCAACATGCTCTCTAATGAAGTGAAATCTAATTTTTATATGCTTTGTTCTGCTATGTGATACAGGGTTTTTAGCAATAGAAATTGCACTTGTAGAATCACAAAACAGTGGAATTCTACTTACCTTGAGACCATAGTCTTCAAGTTGATGTTGAATCCATAGAAGCTGAGCACAGCAGCTTCCTGTAGCAATATACTCAGACTCTGCAGTGGAAATTGCCACACTAGTCTGCTTCTTACTGCTCCATGATACCAATCTACCACGTAGAAACTGACATGTACCAGTGGTACTCTTTCTATCTTCTTTGCAACCTACAAAGTCTGCATCTGAAAAACCAGTCAGTAGAAAGTCTCTATTCTTAGGGTACCAAAGACCAAGATTAGGTGTGCCCTTAAGATATCTCAATATTCTTTTGACAGCAGTATAATGAGATTCTTTAGGGCTTGCTTGGTACCGTGCACAGACACATGTAGCATACATAATGTCTGATCTACTGGCAGTTAAGTATAGGAGGGAGCCAATTATCCCTCTATACAAAGACTCATCTACAGGTTTTCCTGCATCATCTTTGCCTAAAGGCATACTCGTCCCCATTGGAGTTCTCATGGTGGTGGATGACTCCATACCATATTTCTTAATTAACTCCTTGGTCAACTTAGACTGTGATATGGACAAACCATCATCAGTCTGTCTTACTTGGAGTCCCAAGAAGAATTTGATCTCACTCATACTGCTCATCTCAAACTTCCCTTGCATAAGTTTTGCAAACTTCCTACAAAGGTTGTTTTCTGTAGATCCAAGGATTATGTCATCAACATAAATCTGTACTAGGATCATCTTGCCCTTTGACTCCTTAAGGAATAGAGTCTTGTTTATTTTCCCCTTGAAAATTTATTTTCAATGAGGAAAGTAGACAATGTTTCATACCAAGCCCTAGGGGATTGTTTCAAACCATATAAGGCTTTCTTAAGTCTATAAACAAAATTAGGATAAAGTGGATCAACAAAACCTGAGGGCTGAGGAACATAGGCTTCTTCTTTCAAATTATCATTTAGGAAATCTGACTTGACATCCATTTGGTATACTTTGAAACCTTGGAAAGCAGCAAAGGCAAGGAATAGCCTTATTGCTTCCAACCTTACCACTGGGGAAAAGGTCTGAACAAAGTCAATGCCCTCTTCTTGTCTATAACCTTTGGCAACCAGTCTTGCTTTGTTCTTCACTATTATGTCATTTTCATCCAATTTGTTCCTAAAGATCCACTTTGTCTCAATAATGTTATGATCCTTTGGTTTTGGAACCAGCTCCCATACTTTACACCTTCTGAATTGATTCAGCTCCTCCTGCATTGCATCAATCCAATTGGAGTCTTGTATGGCTTCTTCAAATCTCTTTGGTTCCAACTGTGACAGGAAACTTGAGCAAAGTACTGTGTTCATGTGTTTGCTTCTAGTTTGCACACCATGTTTGGGATCACCAATGATTTGGTGTGCTGGATGATCCTTTAGATTCCTTATTACTAGAGGCATTCTATCAGCAATTTGAACTTCTTCAATTTCTCCACCAGGCTGAACTTCATTGTCTTCAATGTCCGCTTGTGGACTTTGTACTCTCCCTGGACAATAACCATCATTTTCCACATCCTGCCTTGCAGTTTGGTCTTCATTAATGGTCAGCATGTCCAACTTTTCTTTTAAACCTGTTGAGCTACAAGGATTGCTAGACAACTCACAGTTAGTTAGCTCAGATTCATCAAACACTACATGAACTAATTCTTCTACAACTTGTGTAGTCAAGTTGTAGACCCTATATGCCTAACTATTGTTGTTGTACACAACAAATATCCCATTTTGGGTTTTGGCAGCAAACTTAGTTAGGTGGGACTTGTCAGTGTTAAGCACATAACACCTGCTACCAAAGATCCTAAAGTAGGATATGTTTGGTTTTCTGCCCTTCATAATCTCATAGGGAGTCTTTTTGTGGTTCTTAGTTATAGATGCTCTATTGAGAACATGACAAGCAGTATTTACTGCCTCAGCCCAGAAATATTATGGGAGTGAAGTGTCACTAAGTAGAGTTCTACCAGCCTCAATGAGAGTTTTATTCTTTCTTTCAGCAATTCCATTTTGCTGAGGTGTTCTAGGTGAAGAGAATTCCTGATGAATCTCTAGTTCTTCATAAAACCTTATCATACACTCAGACTGAAATTCAGTTCCATGGTCACTTCTGATTTTGACCACTGAATTGTTAAATTCATTCTGAATTTGTTTAATAAAGTTATGAAAGACAGTAGGGGTTTTAGATTTCTGCCTTAAAAATAAAACCCATGTAAATCTAGAATAGTCATCTACTACCACAAAAGTATAGAATTTCCTACCTAGACTATGAACAGGCATAGGAACAAATAGATCCATATGCAAGAGGTACAAACACCTCACAGAGTCTTTTGTATCAAGACCATGAAAAGAGAATTTGTTCTGCTTGTCTTTTTGACAAACTGAACATATACCCTCTTTTATGCACTTAAATTGAGGACCATTCCTCACTAACTCTAAACTATAGAGCTGGCCTATAGTCTTATAGTTCAGATGAGCAAGCCTCTTGTGTCATTGGACACATTGAGATGCTTTCTCATCTGCAACTGAACATACAGGAGAGTTCATGTCTTCATAATCAAAATTTAAACAATAAACATTCCCTTTTCTATAACCAGACAAGATCACCTTCTGATCACTTGTCCTTTTTATCTGACACCCATTCTTAATAAATGAAATGTCATACCCAAGATCACTCAGCTGACTTATGCTTATCAAGTTATGTTTCAAACCTTTTACATAAGCCACTTGAGTGATTGTTATAGAACTAGAAGAAATATTACCAAACCCTTTTATGGCCCCTTTTTCTGATCCTCCAAAGATCACTTTGGGTCCATTCTCTATGGGTGTATAGTCCTTTAACATTCTTCTTATTCCAGTCATATGCCTGGAACACCCACTGTCCAAGTACCATATAGGGTTATGGCAACTTGGACCCACCTACAGCAAATAAAATTAATTTACCTTAGAACCCCAATTTTTTTTGGGTTCTAGGTTCATGTTAGAATGAAACTTGATATTCTTACCAACAACCTTCCTCACAGGTAAGCTAGCATTCTTTCTAACACTGGTGTTGTGCCCGCAATCCATGGAATAATGCCTTATATTACCACAGCACTAACACTCATATCTATTATACCACTTTTTAGGTATAGTTTTAACAGCATTGCTGTCGGCTGTTCTTAACACTGTTGGTACAGTGGTCCTTTGCTTGAGTGCTGGAGCTACACCCATGTCATTCAGAATATCTGACTTACCATAACCATGTATCATATCATGATCATATCTATTAGTTGGCTGCCACAATTTTCTAAAGGAAATGGGGGGTTAGAAGGCTAGAGGTTGTACTGGGGCTTTGCCTTTTCTTTTGGAATTGGCAGCCCTTGCATTTCCGTCAAAGCCCAATCATGTCTTACCCTTTTTGGAATAAAGTCATCAATTAAAGGTAAGACTGATTTTGGCTTAGAGAACATAGCCACCAGATCCTTTTCCTTCTAAAGTTTGACTTCCAGACTTTTGATTTGATCATTCTTGAATGTAATAGTACCCATCTGAATAACAGTTATGTTTTTCAGTTTGGCTACTTCATTCATCATTAGATCCAGCAATTTTTCTAAATCTAATGTAGCCTGCTTAAGATCAGCAATTTCCACGGTCTGTGCTTTATTAAGGATTCTGCTTGATTGTCTCTTAGATATCTGCAAGGAGAAAATAACCAAACTAACAATTCATCAAGGCAAGTATACCTATCGAAATGCAGCTAGGGGACACAAGTGTCGTATTGAAATCCGGGAACAGTTGAGTAAGCTTACTCACACGAAATCTATTATTTTATCGACGGAAAAATTAAGTTTTTTTTAGAAGAAAGCTAAACGTGCTAAAGGAAGAGAACTACTTGCAATGAAAGAGAGCTACTTGCATGAAAAGTTAAAGAGAGCTAAAAGAGCGATTAACTTGAGCTTAGTAACGATGAAGGGGAAAATGCACTCGATCAGAAATCACCTCGGCAAGAGTGGTTAGAAAAATACGATAAATAAACCTAAGCTAATTAGGGTAAAGGTCCTTGACCGTGGAGGTTCCATGAATATTGACACGCTTCTCTCGAAGGCCGTGCCTAACTGAGTTTAGGAAGGTCCGACCGACTTTCGCCTAAATCGGAGGCCTAAAACTCGCTTTATGCGGTGAACCCCTCTAATGGATTTTACTCCAATCCGGGAGATTTGAACGTCTGCCTCTCTCGAGGGGTGCGAACAACTCCCTTTACTCTTGAGTGCTCATTTCAAACTTTCGGCCTCTCGGCTAGCCCAGAATGAAAGCAAAGGTGGAGAGTATATATCGATGATATACCTCCGACCCATGATAAATCAAGAGTAATTCAAAGCTAAACCCTAAAAAGAAAAGGTAAGATTCAAAGCATCATAACCTAATCACTCGAACCTCGGATCATTAAGATCGAGTACATGGAGGATTAGTTAATCATGGTGAGGAGGAAGAGGGGGGATGAGTAGAAGAAGAATAATGAAAACGGAGCAGAAACGTAAATTAAAACAACACTTTTTATTAATAGAAACAGGGATCTTACAACATGAAAACCAGCGATTACAAGTGCATGGAAAGGTAAACTACGCTATCATTAACATTATACTACAGAACGAAGCTACGAACTAATACAGGGAAGCATAAAGATAGAGCTACGAACTAAAAATGAAAAGACATGCTTAAAAGTTCAGAAATACAAAGGACAGAACCTCCCCTCACAAAGCAAAAGGTCTCCCTAAACCCCTGGAGTTGGGCTCTATTTATAGAATTTTTCGGGTCGGGTCACGCCCCCCTGTCACGCCCTGGCGGGCGTGACCCTGGGGCGTGACACATTCGGCGTGACTTTTTCGGGCAGGAATTGAATTCTGACGGAGTTGTTGCGGTACACGCCCACAAGTCACGCCCTGGCAGGGCGTGTACCTGGGGCGTGTTGTTTGCGGCGTGACTTTGTTGAGCGAAAATTGAATGCTGGAGGTGACGGGCAGAATTGCTGAAGTATACGCCCATATGTCACGCCCGGGTCAGGCGTGACCCTGGGGCATAACACTTTCGGTGCGACGGTGGAGCGGGAAAAACGAGCGCGCTGCGGCGATTCCTCGGAACCTGGGGACACGCCTCTAGTACACGCCCGTGTCGGGTGTGACACGGGCGTGACCGAGGGCGTGTACACTAAGTTTCCACAGAATGCAGTTTCGGACCAATTGCTTCATTCCTCTGGGTTACACGCCCTAGGTACACGCCCTGGTAGGGCGTGACCATGGGGCGTGTCACAGCAAACTTCGGCTGAAAGCCGTGAAAACCTGCAAAAAGCAGAAAAAATGCATTAGCGACAAAAATATATACAAAGGGGAATCAAAACAAGTACTTTACAAGACATGATTTGCTCTAAAACCCCGAAAATATCCTAATAAAATTGACTGCAAACCGTATTATCAAATTCCCCCAAGCTTAAGTTTTGCTTGTCCCCAAGCAAAGATATAAAGACAAGCTAATCATAAAAAGTGACTAATTCAAAAAGTTTTAATCATACTCACACAAGTACTATGTGAAATTCTTGGCAGGGAGAATGTAAAACGTAAATCTAAAACAATTATTTAGGTATGGTTTAACTTTTATAAACTTTACTTAATAAAAATAAATCATCCAGAATTTTGACGAAATTCTTTAAATAGATTTGAGCAAGGCAATGAAAATGAAAAGAACGTATTGAGTTATTACTAGATCCAAGCAACGCATTATAATTATATCAATTAAATAACAAAAATCTAAGTTTAAATCCAAAACTAAAACTGATTTACTCTTCTTCTTTTCTTAGTTGTTAAATAAAATTTAAAAAAAAAGGCGTGAATCAAAAGGACTTAAAAGGACCGAAACGTTTGGTTTAGGAATATGAATAGGAGTGGAATTCAAATATAAACATGGAGGCTTAAAAATCACACTAAACCAAAACAACGAGTTTCAAAAAAAATAAATTTATTTTAAACAAAATATGTATAAATAAATTTATTTTTTTGTTTTTCTTTATAATTATTTATCCTTTTTTTGTATTATTATTTTCATTCATTTTTTTCTTTTTTTTTCAAAGCATTGCTTTTGAGTACACTTTTTTCAACAATTTCTCCAAAGACTTGATTGTCTCCAAAGATAACACAAAATTTCCTATCAAAAAAAATATAGCGTGATTAGATAGGTAGGAATTTGGGCTTTGGTGAAAATGAAATGTTGTGTGGAGTTATCAAATGAATTTGGAAAAAAGGCTCAAAAACGGCTAACTAGTGGTAAAAGATTTTAGGTTGGCAGGAAAGCTCAAACGTAAACAAAAAGGGCCTAAATCATTTTCACGCTTTTTTTTAAATTTATTTAAAACATAGAGTCGATAAATTTCAAAAAGCAAATTCGAGATAATAAAAGAAGATTGATGAAATTATCTTGAAAATAAAAATAATATGTGACTTGGATCGTTCATATCTACTACGTTATTCAAAATTTGTTCTTACAAAAATTATCTAAAGACGAAAAGGAAAATAGTGGATGATAAATTTTTAGAGAAAGTAAAGAAAATAAAGAAAGAAAAACTATAATAGAAATGCACGTTTTAGAGAAATATTTTACCTTAACATGCTACCGTGAATTAGAAACACAGCATGGCCAACATTTTACTTGTGAAATATGATTAAAAAAATGATTAGAAAAATTATAATTAACTACATTATTTATAAAGAAATTTGAGAAAAACAAAACATAAACATGGGGTACTTATTGAAATACCAAGATGCAGCTATATATAGATAATAAATTTTTTTTTTGGATGTTTTGGATATTTACAAAACAAAAAGAAGGAGGAAGTCCTCCCCCAAGCTTAAAATCTACATTGTCCGCAATGGAGAAGGAGGTTGGAGAACGAGAGAAAAGTAAAGGACAGAAATGAAAGACATAATGGAAAAAAACAGGTACTTCCCCGGTTTTATTATGCAGGGCAAGTTGAGTGATGCCGCTCCTCCATGCCTGTGCTGTGGATCTTCATGAAACGTCGTCCGGCGGACTTTGTCATGGAAGCAGAATCGGTGGAGCAGGCGATCGCAGAAGTTTCAGCTTGCCGGAGCCATTCGGGGCAAAAAGTGTAAAATAAAGAAAACAGAAAAAGATAACTTGGGTTGCCTCCCAAGAGCGCCCTTTGTTTAAAGCGTCGTTTGAGCTCGACGCATCAAAATAAGAGTGTCCCAAATATTGTTTAAAAATAAAGTTCGAATAAAGTTCAAAGTTGAGGAGAAAAATAAAGTTCAGATTAATCAAATGTCAGGACCGGAAAGATAGAGTTAACAGGGTTGAGACTGACATTATCACAGAAATACAGTTTAAGACGCTGACCATTCACTTTGAAAGTACCCTTATCAGGGTGGGAAATTAAAACAGTACCATAAGAAAAGACTTCTAAAACAGTAAAAGGCCCAGACCAACGTGATTTTAATTTACCCGGGAATAAACGTAAACGAGAATTATAAAGAAGCACTTGGTCGCCCGGCTTAAAGATTTTTGGGTGCCTAAGATGTCGATCGTGTAAACGCTTTGTCCGCTCTTTATAAAGTCTGTTATTTTCATACGCGTAAGAGCGCCACTCGTCGAGTTCGTTAAGTTGAAATTTTCTAAAATCGCCGACGGAGTGGGGATCGAAGTTTAAAAATCGTAAGGCCCAAAAGGCGCGGTGCTCTAATTCTACGGGTAAATGACACGACTTTCCGTAAACCAACCGATACGGCGTACACCCGAGGGCGGTTTTGTACGCTGTTCGGTAGGCCCATAGAGCATCGTCTAATTTGGCTGACCAGTCTTTTCTAGATGTTGAAACAGTCTTTTCTAAAATTCTTTTTATTTCCCTATTGACTACTTCGACTTGTCCGTTAGTTTGGGGGTGGTAGGCAGTGGAAAGCTTATGAGTAACGCCATATTTAGTTAGAATTTTTGAAAATTGTGCGTTACAGAAATGGGAACCCCTATCACTAACGATAGCGCGCGGCGTACCGAATCGAGAAAATAATTTTTTGAGGAAATTAACTACGACTCGGGCGTCATTCGTAGGAAGAGCTTGGGCTTCGGCCCAACGCGAAACATAATCAACGGCAACTAAAATGTACTTATTCCCGAAGCTAGAAGGAAAAGGGCCGACAAAATCAATCCCCCAGAGGTCGAAAACTTCGCACTCTAGGAAATAATTTTGTGGCATTTCATTTTTATTCGAAATATTCCCCGACCGTTGGCAACTATCACACCTACTCACAAAGGCATGCGCGTCTTTAAACAGGGTAGGCCAGTAAAAACCCGCGCTTAACACTTTGTGAGCGGTGCGAGCAGCTTGATAGTGCCCACCTGTCGGTCCTTCATGCAAATGTTTAATAATATCTAATCCTTCATCAAAAGAAACACACCTCCTGATCACTTGGTCTGCACAGACTTTAAAAAGATGCGGGTCCTCCCAAAAATAATTTTTTATCTCAGAAAAGAATTTCTTCTTTTGCTGAGATGAAAACTCTTTTGGGAGCACACGGGCCACTAGATAGTTGGCGATGCGGGCAAACCAAGGAGAAGTAGATGTGTTAATTACGAAAAGCTTCTCATCAGGGAAATAGTAATGAAAAGAATTTTCATCTAATTGTTCTATAAACGGGTTGTCTAGGCGCGAAAGGTGGTCGGCGGCCAAGTTCTCGGCACCTCGCTTATCACGGATCTCTAAGTCAAACTCCTGGAGGAGTAAGACCCAGCGAATCAAGCGAGGCTTGGCATCCGTTTTAGAGAGAAGATATTTGAGGGCCGAGTGGTCCGTAAAAACAATAATTTTCGAAAGAGTAATATAAGGGCGAAATTTGTCAAAAGCGAATACTACAGCTAATAGCTCCTTCTCGGTTGTGGTGTAATTTTCCTGTGCAGATGTGAGTGTTTTACTAGCTTAATAAATGGGGTGGAAGTTTTTGGAAATACGTTGACCTAGTACGGCTCCCACCGCATAACTACTCGCATCACACATTATTTCAAATGGAAGATCCCACACCGGAGCTATCATGATTGGCGCATTAACTAATTTTTCTTTTATTAAATTGAAGGCAGCTAGACAGAGGTCATCAAAGATGAATGGGGCGTCTTTTTCTAAGAGATGGGTAAGGGGCTTGGTGATTTTGGAAAAGTCCTTTATGAAGCGGCGGAAGAAACCCGCATGACCCAGGAAACTTCTTATGGCTTTTATGTTCGTAGGTGGCGTCAGTTTCTCGATAACTTCTATTTTCGCAACGTCTACTTCAATACCCCTTTCAGAAATTTTATGTCCCAAAACTAACCCTTCCCTCACCATAAAATGACATTTTTCCCAATTTAGTGCGAGGTTAGTTTCTTCGCATCGCTCTAAGACTTTTTCAAGGTTCTCTAAGCAACTATCAAAGGAATTCCCAAACACGGAGAAATCATCCATGAAAACTTCCATAATGCTCTCTACGTACTTGTCAAAGATGGCGAGCATACATCGTTGGAATGTAGCTGGCGCATTGCACAATCCAAACGGCATTCTTCGGTAGGCGAAGGTGCCGAAGGGACAAGTAAACGTAGTTTTCTCCTGGTCCTCGGGGGAGATGGGGATTTGAAGGTACCCCGAGAGGCCGTCGAGAAAACAATAAAAGCTATGTCCGGAAAGTCGTTCTAAAATTTGATCAATGAACGGCAAGGGGAAGTGATCCTAGCGGGTGGCATCATTCAACTTACGGTAATCTATACACATTCGCCATCCGGTCACCGTCCGAGTCGGGATTAATTCATTATTTTCATTACTTACGACCGTTATCCCTCCCTTCTTTGGTACTACCTGTACTGGGCTAACCCACTTACTGTCGGATATAGGATAGATAATTCCTGCGTCTAACAATTTCATAACCTCGCCCTTAACTACGTCTTTCATGTTTGGGTTTATACGGCACTGAGGTTGTATAGAGTTACGTGAATTATCTTTCATTAAGATTTTATGAGTGCAGAAAGATGGGCTTATGCCCTTAATATCAGATATCTGCCAAGCAATAGCTTGGCGATGCTTTTGTAAAATTGAAAGAAGTTTATCCTTTTGTGCATCCGTGAGGTAGGCCGAAACTATGACAGGCAGCTTGGAGTCCTTTTCTAAGAAAGCGTATTGAAGGTGCTCTGGTAGTTCTTTTAGTTCCAAGGTAGGGGGGTCATCATACGAGGTTTGGAAATTTGTTCTTTTTCAAAAACTATGTCTTCGTACACTTTTTTATATGTAAAATTAAAAGGGGTGTTGCTAGCGGCCATGGCGGCTTCATGCAGCGATTCAGTTGGAAAAGTAGAAGAGGAACAGAAATCAAAAAATTCTTTTTCAAAATCAGAGGGGCGGGTGGAGGATTCTTCACTTAGGTGTAGAGATTCAGTTGGAAGAGGAGGAGAGGAACAAAAATTGGAAAATTCTTTTTCAAAATCAGAGGTGGGAGAGAAGGATTCTTCTCTTACGGTATCCATGAAAAAACAGGAGTCATCATTAGCTAGTGTGTTCTACATCGAGGGGGTGATAGAGAAAGTTACCTCATCGTCGCCCACTCGAAGGAAGAGCTTACCATTGCTTACGTCAATGATAGCTCGGGAGGTGGCAAGGAAGGGTCGGCCAAGGATCAGGGGAACCTCGACGTCTTCTTCGATGTCCAAAATGACAAAGTCCACCGGGAAGATGAACTTGTCAACTTTGACTAGGACGTCCTCCACTATTCCTAACGGGTATTTGACTGACCTGTCGGCTAGCTGGATACTCATGCGTGTGGGGTTGAAACTACCAATTCCTAACTTTTTAAACAACGAGAGGGGCATAAGATTAATACTCGCACCTAGGTCGGCTAAAGCGTGTTTGACAAAGAGATCACCAAAGACACACGGGATAGAGAAACTACCCGGGTCACTGATTTTCTTCGGTAATCCGTTTGTCAAAACCGCCGAGCATTCGACATTTAACGTGACATGCAAAAGGTTCTCTAACTTCTTCTTGTTAGTTAGGAGGTCCTTAAGGTATTTTGCATACTTAGGCATCTGGGATATGGCTTCGTGGAAAGGCAGATTTATGTGGATTTGTTTAAACATTTCTAAAAAACGGGTGTATTGATCATCCTGTCGTTGTTTATTAAGTTCGGAAGGGTATGGCGGGGATGGATTGTTTTTAAAGGTGGGTGGTGGAGTGAGTTGTTGTTCTAAAATAGGAGTGATACTTTCTTCGGCAGAGGGTGGAATTTTTAAAACGGGAACGGAGCTTTGATTTTTTAAAGAGGAAGCGGAGATTGCCTCGGGTTCTTCACTTTCCATACCAGAAACTTTCTTCCCACTCCGAAGAGTTATAGCTTTTGCTTGCTCTCTCGGGTTGGGCTCGGTATTGGAAGGAAGTGACCCTACGGGTCGCTCAGAAATCATTTTAGCGAGCTGTCCTACCTGATTTTCTAAATTTTTAACACTTCCGGTTAACGTTCTAATCGTAGCGTCATTAGCATTCATGTATTTTGAAAACATTTCCTCCAAATTTGGAGGTTTTGGAAAACTTTGAGGAGGTGGTGGTGGTGCAGAAAAATCACTTTGCGGTGGTGGGCGCACAGCATTCGATGGATTGCTCCACGAAAAATTCGGATGATTTCTTAACGCAGGATTATAACTATTCGGAAAATTAAAACCAGGAGGATGATAATTCGCAGCAGAAAAATTATTAAAAGCAGTTCTAGGCATATTATTTACATAATCCAAATGTTCAGCGGGAGGAGTTGCAGATTCCCATACCTGAGGGGCGGAGGCAGCAGTCATCTCCGTAATTTTTTTGCTCAATATTTCAACTTGTAGTGCGAGTTGGGAGACGTTGTCCACTTCAAAGAGACCTGCAGGTTTGTTTGGGCGGGACCTAGGCACATTCCACTGGTAAGTGTTCATGGCCATGTCTTCAAATAGCTCAAGAGCTGCTTCCGGGGTCTTATGGTTTAAAGTACCGCCAGAAGCTGCGTCTATCATTTGCTTCGTGCTTTGATTTAGCCCATTATAAAACGTCTGCACCTGCAACCATACAGGCAGAGCATGATGTGGGCATCGTCTTAATAATTCTTTAAATCTTTCCCAGGTTTCGTAAAGGGTCTCAGAGTCTATTTGTCCAAAGGCAGAAATGTCATTCCTAAGTTTTGCAGTTTTAGCAGGCGGAAAATACTTGGCCAAACATTTTTCAGTTAATTGCGTCCAAGTAGTTATGCTATTTTTAGGAAGGGTGTTTAGCCATTGCTTAGCCTTAAGTCTAAGAGAGAAAGGAAATAATCTTAGCCTAATAGCATCATTTGTGACACCATTTATCTTGAAGGTGTCACAAATCTCAAGAAAGCTGGCTAGGTGTGCGTTCGGATCTTCATCTTGAAGCCCGTCAAATTGCACATACTGCTGCATCATTTGAATTATGCTAGGCTTCAGTTCGAAATTATTATTTGCTATTGCAGGGCGAACTATACTCGATTCTGTACCCTCGAGATTCGATCGTGCATAGTAGGACATAGGCCTTTGCACGACTTCCTCCACGTTGGGTTCTGCCATTCTTAAGGTAGAAAATGACTCGGAATCCTCAACCGGCACTTGGGTAGTAGGGCCTTGAAATCGCGATCTTCTCCGAAGAGTACGCTCAATTTTGTGGTCCAGGTCCAAAGTAACCGACGGACTTCCGCGGGTCATACACTAGAAGAAGAGAGAATAAGCAAGACTAAAAAGTAAAAGAGCTAATGAAGTTGGAAAAAAAAATTTTGAAATAGATTTTTTTTATGTTTTAACTCCCAAACTTCCCAAGGGCTACCCGGTGAAGGGTTCGCAAGGTACTAGACAAGATAGTGGCATTTAGAGCCACTTTGCCCTTTTCGAGAGAGTTAGGTGGTGTAGAAAATTTTGTGATGTGGGTTTCTATTAAGAATGTAGTAATTAAAATCCAGCCATTTATCTCTGAGCGAGTAGGCGGAAAATAAAAGCTACACTCACGCACTCGACAGAAAATTAAAACACACCCACTCTACAGAAAGTAAACACACTCTACTGAAATAAAGCCTGCCAATTAACTCAAGTGAGTAGGCGGAAAAATAAAAATACGCACACTTGCTTGAAATAAATCCAGCCAATTAACTCAAGTGAGTAGGCGGAAAAATAAAAATACGCACACTTAACAAAATCCAGCCATTTAACTCAAGTGAGTAGGCGGAAAAAATTTAAGAAGGAGGCTGAGAAAGAGAAGTGATAAAATTAATATATTCGCGTTTTTAATTTATCAACGAGCGTTACTTCCCCGGCAACGGCGCCAAAAACTTGATTGTCTCTTAGATATCTGCAAGGAGAAAATAACCAAACTAACAATTCATCAAGGCAAGTATACCTATCGAAATGCAGCTAGGGGACACAAGTGTCGTATTGAAATCCGGGAACAGTTGAGTAAGCTTACTCACACGAAATCTATTATTTTATCGACGGAAAAATTAAGTTTTTTTTAGAAGAAAGCTAAACGTGCTAAAGCAAGAGAACTACTTGCAATGAAAGAGAGCTACTTGCATGAAAAGTTAAAGAGAGCTAAAAGAGCGATTAACTTGAGCTTAGTAACGATGAAGGGGAAAATGCACTCGATCAGAAATCACCTCGGCAAGAGTGGTTAGAAAAATACGATAAATAAACCTAAGCTAATTAGGGTAAAGGTCCTTGACCGTGGAGGTTCCATGAATATTGACACGCTTCTCTCGAAGGCCGTGCCTAACTGAGTTTAGGAAGGTCCGACAGACTTTCGCCTAAATCGGAGGCCTAAAACTCGCTTTACGCGGTGAACCCCTCTAATGGATTTTACTCCAATCCGGGAGATTTGAACGTCTGCCTCTCTCGAGGGGTGCGAACAACTCCTTTTACTCTTGAGTGCTCATTTCAAACTTTCGGCCTCTCGTCTAGCCCAGAATGAAAGCAAAGGTGGAGAGTATATATCGATGATATACCTCCGACCCATGATAAATCAAGAGTAATTCAAAGCTAAACCCTAAAAAGAAAAGGTAAGATTCAAAGCATCATAACCTAATCACTCGAACCTCGGATCATTAAGATCGAGTACATGGAGGATTAGTTAATCATGGTGAGGAGGAAGAGGGTGGATGAGTAGAAGAAGAATAATGAAAACGGAGCAGAAACGTAAAATAAAACAACACTTTTTATTAATAGAAACAGGGATCTTACAACATGAAAACCAGCGATTACAAGTGCATGGAAAGGTAAACTACGCTATCATTAACATTATACTACAGAACGAAGCTACGAACTAATACAGGGAAGCATAAAGATAGAGCTACGAACTAAAAATGAAAAGACATGCTTAAAAGTTCAGAAATACAAAGGACAGAACCTCCCCTCTCAAAGCAAAAGGTCTCCCTAAACCCCTGGAGTTGGGCTCTATTTATAGAATTTTTCGGGTCGGGTCACGCCCCCCTGTCACGCCCTGGCGGGCGTGACCCTGGGGTGTGACACATTCAGCGCGACTTTTTCGGGCAGGAATTGAATTCTGACGGAGTTGTTGCGGTACACGCCCACAAGTCACTCCCTGGCAGGGTGTGTACCTGGGGCGTGTTGTTTGCGGCGTGACTTTGTTGAGCGAAAATTGAATGCTGGAGGTGACGGGCGGAATTGCTGAAGTACACGCCCATATGTTACGCCCGGGTCAGGCGTGACCCTGGGGCGTGACACTTTCGGTGCGACGGTGGAGCGGGAAAAACGAGCGCGCTGCGGCGATTCCTCGGAACCTGGGGACACGCCTCTAGTACACGCCCGTGTCGGGTGTGACACGGGCGTGATCGAGGGCGTGTACACTAAGTTTCCACGCAATGCAGTTTCGGACCAATTGCTTCATTCCTCTGGGTTACACGCCCTAGGTACACGCCCTGGTAGGGCGTGACCATGGGGCGTGTCACAGCAAACTTCGGCTGAAAGCCGTGAAAACCTGCAAAAAGCAGAAAAAATGCATTAGCGACAAAAATATATACAAAGGGGAATCAAAACAAGTACTTTACAAGACATGATTTGCTCTAAAACCCCGAAAATATCCTAATAAAATTGACTGCAAACCGTATTATCACTGCTTTTCTTAAGTGCTTGCAGCAGGTCACCATATTCATCAATAAGTTGATGAACATCTCCTTCAGATTCAGATTCTTCTACATCTCTTGATGCAGATACTTTTGATTCTGAACCAATATAGTAATCAGAATCTATTGAAGAATTGTTTACCTTACTAGGTCCAGGTTGATCCTGACACTAATCTTCTTCTGTCAAGGCCATCAGCCCTTTACAACAAGGTTCTTCAATTTCATTTACTGAATCCAACCACTTCAAGAACTCAGCCTCTTCTATATCCTCTTCAGTTGCCAACAGTCCTATGTATGCTTCAGCTTCAGCTTCAGCCTCAGAATTTAATGGTGAAGAATCTGACCAGCTTTTTTGCTTCTTTGCAACAAAGGATTTCTCCTTCTTGTCTTGTTTTTTAGTTTCTTCTTATCAGTAGATTCTTTCCTTTTGTCAGGACAATCAGCTACCACATGTCCAGGCCTGTTGCAGCAATAGCAAACAACCTTAGTTGAAGATAATTTACTAGGTTCAGAGCTATACTTGTGCTTCCTAGAGGTTTCTTTTTTTGATAGTAATCATCCTTGGATTGTGAAGATGATGGCTTGGATCTCCACTGTTTCTTCTTCAAAAACCTTTGAAATTGTTTTGAGAAAGCTGTTAAGTCTTCATCAGAATTTGGACTATCTGATGTGCGATTGTCTGAACTTTCTGAAACTACTTCTGCAGCTTTCCTAGGAGGAGATGGAGACATCCTCCTATCCTTTCTTATGGCTTCAGTCTTGAAAGCCACTGAATTATCTCTGTAATCAACCTTATTACTTTTCTCCTCCTCCTTTCTGACCATCAGCTGCATTTCATATAAAAGCAGTTTGCCAAATAATGTTGGAGGTGAAATTTCTGCTAATCTGGCCACTTCCCTAATGACACATATCTTGGTGTCTCAGTCCTTAGTTAAAGATCTCAGAAACTTATCATTTAACTCATATGTACTGAATACTCTTCCATATGATATCAGTTCATTAACTATTCTGAAGAATTTCTTGTAACATTCAGTTATGCAATCTGTTTTAGATTCTCTAAAACTCTCATACTCCTGATTCAGCATAGACTTTCTGCCTTCTCTCACCTCTTCTGAACCCTCCATGTAGACAATCAGGGTGTCCCATATTTCTTTGGAGGTCTTGTAGTGAATCAAATTTTGGAATGTTGAATCATCTATGGCACTGACTATTATATTATGTGCTCTCTTATCCATAGTAGCCAAGATGATCTCATCCTTTGTCATTTCAGAATACTCCTTTGGTGTCCTGATATTTGCATCAAGAACTGAGACTTTCATTGGGATGAATGGCCCTTCTTTGACTGTCATGTAGATTCTTGGATCTGAAACTTCCATAAACAATCTAACTCTTTCTTTACATATGTCAAAAATCTCTTTCCTGCATATAGGTAACTTCATAGAACCAAACTCCTTAAGATTCTCAATGGAACCCATTTTGCCTAATAGATTTCTGCCTTGGAGATCTACTCAGACTGTTAGGTCTAATCTTTGAGAAACCTCCCTCTGATACCACTTGAAATAATTGGTTTCAAGATGTTCTAAACACCTAGAGGGGGGTGAATAGGTTCAATTCTTTTTCTAACTTAGGCAGATAATTCTATCTAGTTCAGCAATGTATTCAGCAGAAAGTACAACACAGCATTCACATACACAGCATTCACAGATTACACACCAGTTTTATAGTTGTTTCTCAAATGATGGGTACATCCACTTTCCCCCTTCACCTATCTAGCAGTGTACTAGATTCGGCCTAACTTCCTTCCTTCTTCTCAGATCTGCAGATCATACAGCTCAGAATCAAGACTGGTTCCTACAACTCAGAGTGAATCCACACTCCTACAACTTAGGCACAAACCCTACCTCGGCCTCTTCCACAGGCCTACAACTCAGAGTGACACCCCACTCCTACAACTCAGGCAACAGCCCTACCTCAGCCTCTTTCACAGGCCTACAACTCAGGGAATAGATTCCCCCTACCTTAGGCACTCAGCCCTACCTCAGCCTTTATAATTTAGGCTTACAACTCAGAGATGTAAATCTCCTACACTCAGATCTATTACAGATCCTACAAAAATATTAATGAAAATATGTTGATATCTTCAACCAGATGGAGAGAGAATTGGTTGAAGGCTTCTTGATCAGTTCTTGATAGAACTAATTTCTTAAGGATCAACCTGTCTTAGCTTTCTTCAAAGCTTCTTGAATATGAACAAAGTAGGGTTGATCTTCTTGATGTTGGAGTCGATCTTCAATCAGCTTTCTTTAGAAATCAATCTGAATTCTTATTCAGACTTGATCTGAATTCTTCAAGCAGACTGTTCAGAATCTGTCTTCATTGGATAAGAACTTCTCTCCTTCTTATTTTTCTCTTTCTATAATCTGTTGACTGTTTCTTCTTTCTCTTCTTCTGGATTCTCAATCCTTTAGAGATTATGATTGATCAGCTATTTGTTATCTGTTCTATTCATTTTTGATTGATGAGAGAGCACATCTATATATAGGCTTCATCCATGGTAACCGGCTGTTACGGTTTCAAACAGTCTTCTGGCACCTCTGACAGATGTGACAGCAATTTCAGTAATGACAGCTGTCAAGTCTTCAGTTGTATTACTTCAGCCTTCATTGGACTTTGACTCAGTAGTAGAGAATGTCGACTGAATACTTCATATGTTTCGACACACATAGTCCATGTGTCGACACAAGTCGTTTTTTGTCGACACAGCTTCTGTGGAATGTGTTGACACAAGTCCTGTGTGTCGACACAAACACTCCTTGTCTTGACAAAGTTGGTGTCGACAGAATTCTGGTGTGTGTTGACACAGTCGTTGTCGACAGAATTCTGGAATGTGTCAATAGCTTCTCTGTGTGTCGACACAGCTTCTGATAATGTCGACACAAGTCTGGCCTTTGTGTCGACACTGCATTGTCGACAGATTTTCTGTGTGTCGACATAATTTTTGGGTGTCGACACAATTTAGCCCTTGGTGTCGACCCAGTGTTGTCGACAGATTTTTTTGTGTGTCGACACAAATTCTGTGTGTCGACACAATCTGGCCCTTGGTGTCGACACAGCCATTCCCAAGTGTCGACACAAGTACTTAGTGAATTTTCCTTTCCATTTACTTAACCTACACATGATAACTCAACACAACATCAAATACAACTTGATGCATATCATTGAGTTAGGTAAGGCTTCTCCAAATCTGGTACACATTTTCCAATGTACCCAACAGTAGTTGCGGGACTGAGCCCCATAGTCACGTTGAGCCCCACACATCCTTCTTTCTCCTTCCTTTCTCCCGAGAACCCGAAGAGTGGTCCATCTGAGGCGAGCACCCTCTTTACCTCCACCTTTATGCTGTCAAATTCCTTTTTGAAGACGACGTTGGCCGAGCTCCTGTTATCCACCAAGATCCAGGAGACAGTGAAGTTCTTGACCGCTGCCTGCACTACTAGCGCATCACAGAACGGATCCTCATGATCTGGCATGTCACCTGAGGTGAAATTAATCCTCTCCACGGGAGGTGGGGTCTGGGATATCGAGGCGACGCTTCGCCAGAATATGGTTTAGAGGCTCTCCTTATGAGTGGACTCTATCCTTGATCTCTCATCGATTAATCCAATCCTTCCAGAGCCCCCTATATCGACCATTTCTTCACGCTAGTCTTCATTGGCCCTCGCAACCACCTCCTCGATTAGCATTGTCGGCGGTTGTTGTCCCTGCCTCTTATTCTTCACAACTCCATGAACTCTGGGCAGGTGGTCGTTGCGTGACCTTCCACTTAATGGAAGTCACAGTATGGAAACTCCACCTCCACTTCTCTCTGCCCTCCTTAGCAGTTCCTCCTCCTCCCATTCCTTCCTTGCACTATTATCATAGCTTGATGTTGTAGGGGGAGAGGTGGACTCGGACCCTATCTCCACCCAGGGGGATTGAACCTCCCCTTCCCCCTTTGGTAGTTTCCTCTTCCTTGAAACCTTCTTCCTTAACCTCGGACATGCCCTTCCTGCTTCCTCCGGGCTAGTTGATTGGTGGGTTCTTGATAACCCCACCCTTGTTTTGCCTTGGGAAACCCTTCCCCTGGTCTCAACCCCTCTTCTTTCCTCCTAATGCTTGTTTGTCCCCAGCTACTTCTCCTCACTTCCTCCCAACTTGGCCAGCTTCTTTGCAAAGTTGGGGTTTATTGCCTCACCTTCGATCTCCAACACCACTCTTTCCATTACTTCCTGTAAAGATAACGGTGGCCTCCACTTCAACTCCACCCTAAAGAACCCTTCTTGTAGCCACAAGGTAAAGGCCATCATCAGGGTAAACCCTGGCTCCTCCTCTACAACGAGGACTTCCTCCTAGAATCGGTGAACATAACTTTCCAAGGTCTCCTCCGATCCCTGCTTGATTGTGAAAAGGAATTCTGCACCCTTCTTCCTCTTCTTCGAAGTCGAGAAGCTCAATAGAAATGCCCGACGCAAATCTACGTAGTAGTAAATTGAACTATTTTGAAGCAGGTGAAACCAGTCCCATCGCCTTGTCTTTAAAGGAGATGGCAAAAAGGCTAAATTTGAAGGCATCGGTCATCTGCCTAATGGATACGGCGTACTCAAACCAATGGACGTGTTGAACCAGGTCATCCCTGCAGGTGTAATAAGACATCTCTGGCTCCTTGAATCCTTCTAGTGTAAGACCCCCCTCCCCCTTACCAAGGAGGGCAACCGAGTCTTATGCCCAGAACCGCTGTCTTACAGTGACACTAACACACAGGTTAGTCAACACCGCAACACGCCGATTCTGCCGGCTATTACGATCATATAACCTGTAGTCCAACATGAGAAATAGAAGTATAGCAGTATATCAAAAGCACTAGTCCACAAGTCACAGAGTACATATCATATATAAATGAAGAGTACAGAAACATAGTCCATAATGAGTACAACATGAAAGAGTAATAAGGGCTTATGCACAGTACATCATATCAACTCTCTCTCTCTCTCAAATCAAAGTGGAAGCTAATCTAATACATCAAAACAAATCCCACTTGAGGATGCGCAGTAGTAGTAATAGGTGGTGTTATCTGCTCCTCGCGTCCTGCCATCTCGTCCTGCCGGTCATGCTGGAGCTCCATCTCCTCGAGCTCCTAAAATAGTATGGCCGCCGACCACTAGTCAAAAAGACTAAATCATTTCCTCCGCACCTCGACCCGCAGCTCCTAGGCACCGAGGGGAAGGACGAAGCGAAGGACAACAAGGAGTAGCAAAAGTGGAAGCAGGTGACAAGAACTAACTAGCAGTTGTAATAGGTATTATTATTCTACTCTAGCAGTTCTAAGTATATAGTACAAGTATGTAAAGTGCAGTACTAGTAAAGAAAAGAACTGAAAGTAAGAGCAGAAAAGTAAAGTAAAGGTGAAAGGAAAATCTATCTACCATCACAAAAGTACCTTAACTTATAAAAATGCCCATACAAATTTATAAGTTACGGTTTCCAGGAAATTTAACTTATCATATAAAAGGGCACATACTAATTTATATGATAAGGATCTATGAAGCGTATGACCTAATATGAATGAATGTTATGATATAATTTATGCACAGGCAAGTGCAACTCACACACAACGACTGTGTGATCACAGATCTTTAGTTCCCACTTTTTGAGAGCTAGCATCACTCTCGGGTACCATCGTTGTGGCCATAGCAGCAGCGGAGTGGGCGTCTCCACTTCTAGGCCGGTATGCACACTACCAAATCTTAGACCCCTCTCATACGCCTCTATACACGTCCAACTGCACTCTAGAGTCTCTACGTACGTACTTTGCTGACAACCCGTCAGTCTTGTTGGGTTGGATGTGCGTTACCGGGGATCATCCTGCAGACCGCAGTGTAAAATAACCCACTGGCCCCTCTAACCCTCACAACCGCCTGGTGCACCGTACTATCATCGGTGTGACGAATGACCAGTACCGCATGCCCCGCCACTAAATTTATGCACATGCAAGTATTTCATCCTGATCCTTCAGCTCGCAGGACCAACCCGTCCTGAATCCCTCAAACCCTACACGGGTGAGCATTTATCACAATCCCTCCAACCCAACACGGGTGAGAATGAACCACAATTTCTTAACCTATTAGACTACTCTTGTCTACCGGTTATTATACTTAGTGATTTAAGGTTAATCCCAAGACTGCCCAGGGTATACCCGGTGAAGGGCTCTCGGGGGCACTAGGAACTACGATGGGATTACGCCCAAAGTTCACTTTCTCAAGGATAATTACTTTTATTGGTGTCTACCCAGAATTTTTACCCCAACTCTCGTATTACTTTAGAATGACCCTAAAGACTTAAGGTGTTATTAGGAGCGCGACGGTCTTCTGCTGGTCCCTGTTATTGTTGCTAATACGGGACTTGCACTCTTCCACACATGGTTAAGGAATCCTCTAGGAGACCAACAAGGGTTAATTCCTCCACTAAGATCCTCACCTTACTAGTTATTCAATTCCTCCCATGGTGGCCCTACTAGTACGAACATCGGTGCTAGACCCTTACCCATGTCCCGATACCACCCACAAATGTGACCTTCAAATTCCTCTAGCCATATGCCTCAAATTATTTATCCTAGGATGGTATGGACCTATATGATGACTAGGATGAATTTCCATAATTTTCCAATTACTTACACCATTAAATTAATTTCTTTAAATGTAATCCTTAGTCATTTTGCACATGAATTATTGTCAATATTTAACCTACTGTCGTAGGGATTCTTCCAGGTATATAATATGACAATTAATGGGGCCCACCAAAATTTTATGCCTTTTCAATTCAAATTTATAATTAATTCCTATTTAATACTATATCCACAAATCTAGCATTTTCCAAATGAAGTACATAAAATATTATCTCAAAAATTCTAATTAAATTACAGAGCCTTGATAATAATGAAATAATGCTATGTCCAGATTTCCATTAACATCTAGGTTGAAATGCCCTATCCATGATAAATTGAGTTATTTACCAAAATACCATTATGGGGCCTAAGTACATTATTTGACACTCCAAAAATTCTGAACTAATTACACAAGGTATAAAACATGCAATTACAGCAATATGAATTTTCTCAGATTTTTCAAAAGAATATACCCATCATTTCTACACAAAATTCCATAAGGGTAATGTGGTCATTTTGCTCCTTAAACTACCTAAACTTCATCCAACAGAGATATAATTTATTTCTAGTGTTTATTATGTCACTACTTAGTCCTCAACAGAAATTGAATCTTTTATGATAAGGGTGAACCTATTTTAAATTTATTTCCTAAAAAGGGCCAAATTTTCAGAAATTCAAAATAATGGGATTTTTGTTCCCAAAAATCCCACTATTGCTATAAGAGGTGTATTACACCCTCATGTGTATCCATAATGAAAATCATGAATTTTGAATGTCCTAAGTTGGCTGAATTCACATTATTTCATTTTAGGCTAAATACATAGCAAGCCTATAACAAGCCAACACATGCAAGTGGGTTTACCCAACATGCAGTGGTCCAAATTGGCTGAAATTTTCAAACATATACTTATAATGTCCCTAAGGACATGCCACCAAAATTTGGGGCCATTTGGAGTCCCACAACTCCAAATATTTCATTTATTTCATTTTGGGTATTTTAGTAAAAACTATAGAAAGACTTTGCATCATTTTGAAGTTCTGCCCTAGCTAAGGACCAACCCTAGAAAAATGGTCCTACAGATCAGACCACTGGACCAAATCCCAAGTTAAGGGTGGAAAATTAAATTTAACACAAAGGGCTACATATCTCATGTTCATGTCATCCTCTATAAATGGCTCTAAGAGCCCTATATTTGACATGCAAGGTGACTGAATTAAAGTGACAGATATGAAATTTCATTTCATAAAAATAATAACAGAAATAAATTTATTTTAATACAAATGTAGCACGAATCTTAAAGCTAGATAGATGGAATCTGGTCATCTTCTACCTCCAGCCGACGGCTGGGATTCATTTTCCTGGGCCACTTTTGCTGGCTATTTCCGGCCAGCTGGACCACCACCACTGCCGGCGGATGTCGCCTCCACCTTTACTAAGGTGACGGCTAGTGTTTCCCGGCGGTGAGGCCGCCGAAATTGGCTCCTCCGGCGAACCCGAGCAAGAAGAAAATGTTTGAAAACTCTCCCATTTCTCCCATGGCATCGGGCTCAATTGAGCCCGATATCTCCCCTAGTTGATCTAGGATTCTAGTACGGGTAGAGGGACGGTGAAACAGACCTGTGTTGGTGGCTGGCGGCGAGGATGGAGGCAGGAGGCCATTCCCGACCTTGCTCCGGTGACACCTTTCGAATTCATGGTTCCTGCACTATTTCCTTTACTCCAGCTATCGGGTTCTACTCTCTTTTGCCCTCTGAAGCTAATGGAGTCACTGTTTCTGGCTGAGAGGAGGTATATGGGGAGATACAACCAATGTAAGCTTGGTTTGGAGCTTTGTTTGTTTCACCCTTCATGCCAAGTGGGCACCATGCACTGACATTCTCTGGACATTCTCTGAGGAAGCCAGCCAGCACAATTTTTGGGCTAATGGAGCCAAGGCCAAGTGGCCTCTGTCTCTTTAATTCGCCTGTTGCATCAAGCCAAAATCTGCCCGAGAAAGACCACTCATCGATCGTCTAACGGGCAATTTCGTCGATCGTCGAACGCAGATATAAATCGTCGAACAGAGATCAAACTCGTCGAACGCAGCTTGCTGGGGACAATCGTCGAACACAGAACTAAATCGTCGAACGGAAATCCAAATCGTCGAACGCCGCTTGCTGGGGACAATCGTCGTACGCAGATTTAAATCATCAAATAGATACCTAAATCATCAAACGCAGCTTGACACAATGGGACACGCCCTGTGACACGCCTGTGTCACAGGCCGTGTACACCTACCCAACGATCGCCACTCGACGATCGACGATCGACACTCGACGATCGTCGAACCGAGGGGACACGCCCTAGGACACGCCCGTGTCCAAGGCCGTATCACCCAAAACTTTTTCTGATGTTATCAGTCGTCGAGCACCTTTCGCCGATCGTCGAACACAGGGGGGACACGCCCTGGGACACGCCCGTGTCCCAGGTCGTGTCACCCAAACATTTTTCCTGATGAAAAGTTGGGATGTTACAAATCCCAATAAACAAGAAAATAATTTCGTCCCCGAAATTGAAGATCGGGTCGACGAGGATCCTACTAGCAAGAGTTATAAGAAATTTAAGATAAACTAAAGTATACCTGAAGTGAATAGCTCCGGGTGTTGCTCCAACATCAGGTCCCTTGGCTCCCAGGTGTGTTCCTCCCATCCATGGTTGGACCATAGCACCTTCACAAGAGGGACCTTCTTCTTCCGCAACGGAAGCATGGTGGGCCCATAACCCACAGGTCCCAGGATCGAAACCTGGCTCTCATACCAGTTTGTAAGACCCCCCTCTGCCTTACCAAGGAGGGCTACCGGGTCTTAGGCCCAGAACCGCCATCTTACAGTGACACTAACACACGGGTTAGTCGACACCGCAATACGACGATTCTGCCGGCTATTACGATCATATAACCTGTAGGCCAACATGAGAAACAGAAGTATAGCAGTATATCAAAAGCAATAGTCCACAAGTCACAGAGTACATATCATATATAAATGAAGAGTACAGAAACATAGTCCACAATGAGTACAACATGAAAGAGTAATAAGGGCTTATGCCCAGTACATCATATCAACTCTCTCTCTCTCAAATCAAAGCGGAAGCTAATCTAATACATCAAAACTCATCCCACCTGAGGACGCGCAGTAGTAGTAGTAGTAGTACTCTGCGGTAGCGGTATCTGCTCCTCAAGTCCTGCCTCTTCGTCGTGCTGGTGCTCCATCTCCACGATCTCCTAAAATAGTATGGTCACCGACCATTAGTCAAAAAGACTAAGTCGTTTCCTCTGCACCTCGCCCCGCAGCTCCTAGGCACTGAGAGGAAGGATGAAGCGGAGGACAACAAGGGGTAGCAAAAGTGGAAACAGGTGACAAGAATTAACTAGCAGTTATAATAGGTATTGTTATTCTACTCTAGCAGTTCTAAGTATATAGTATAAGTAAGTAAAGTGCAGTACTAGAAAAGGAAAGAACTGAAAGTAAGAGCAGAAAAGTAAAGTAAAGGTGAAAGGTAAAGCTATCTACCATCACAAAAGTACCTTAACTTATAAAAATGTCCATACAAATTTATAAGTTAAGGTTTCCAGGAAATTTAACTTATCATATAAAAGAGCCCATAGTAATTTATATGATAAGGATCTATGAAGCGTATGACCTAATATGAATGAATGTTATGATGCAATTTATGCACAGGCAAGTGCAACTCACACACAACGATTCTGTGATCACAGACCTTTAGTTCCCACTTTTTAAGAGCTAGCATCACTCTCGGGTACCAACGTTGTGGCTACGGCAGCAGCGGAGCGGGCGTCTCCACTTCTAGGCCGGTATGGACACTACCAAACCTTAGACCCCTCTCATACGCCTTTGTACACGTCCAAGTGCACTCTAGAGTCTCTGCGTACGTACTTTGCTGACAACTCGTCAGTCTTGTTGGGTCGGATGTGCGTTATCGGGGATCATCCTCCAGACCGCAGTGTAAAACAACCCACTTGCCCCTCTAACCCTCACAACCGCCTGGTGCACCGTACTGCCATCGGTGTGACGAACGGCCAGTACTGCATGCCCCGCCACTAAATTTATGCACATGCAAGTATTTCATCCCGAGCCTTCAGCTCGCAGGACCAACCTGTCCTGAATCCCTCAAACCCTACACGGGTGAGCATTTATCACAATCCCTCCAACCCAACACGGGTGAGAATGAACCACAATTTCTTAACCTATTAGACTACTCTTGTCTACGGGTTATTATGCTTAGTGATTTAAGGTTAATCCCAGGACTGCCAGGGTATACCTGGTGAAGGGCTCTCGGGGGCACTAGGAACTACGATGGGATTACGCCCAAAGTTCCCTTTCTCAAGGATAATTACTTTTATTGGTGTCTACCCAGGATTTTTACCCCAACTCTCGTATTACTTTAGAACGACCCTAATGACTTAAGGTGTTATTAGAAGCGCGACGGTCTTCCGCCGGTCCCCGTTATTGTTGCTAATACGGGACTTGCACTCTTCCACACATGGTTAAGGAATCCTCTAGGAGACCAACCAAGGTTAATTCCTCCACTAAGATACTCACCTTACTAGTTATTCAATTCCTCCCCTGGTGGCCGTACTAGTACGAACATCCGTGCTAGACCCTTACCCATGTCCCGATACCACCCACAAATGTGACCTTCAAATTCCTCTTGCCATATGCCTCAAATTATTTATCCTAAGATGGTATGGACCTATATGATGACTAGGATGAATTTCCATAATTTTCCAATTACTTACACCATTAAATTAATTTCTTTAAATGTAATCCTTAGTCATTTTGCACATGAATTATTGTCAATATTGAACCTACTGTCCTAGGGATTCTTACAGGTATATAATATGACAATTAATGGGGCCCACCAAAATTTCATGCCTTTTCAATTCAGATTTATAATTAATTCCTATTTAATACTATATCCACAAATCTACCATTTTCCAAATGAAGTACATAAAATATTATCTCAAAATTCTAATTAAATTACAGAGCCTTGATAATAATGAAATAATGTTATGTCCAGATTTCCATTAACATCTAGGTTGAAATGGCTTATCCATGATCAAATTGAGTTATTTACCAAAATACCATTATGGGGCCTAAGTACATTATTTGGCACTCCAAAAATTCTGAACTAATTACACAAGGTATAAAACATGCAATTACAGCAATATGAATTTTCTCAGATTTTTCAAAAGAATATACCCATCATTTCTACACAAAATTGCATAAGGGTAAAGTGGTCATTTTGCTCCTTAAACTACCTAAACTTCATCCAACAGAGATATAATTTATTTCTAGTGTTTATTATGTCACTACTTAGTCCTGAACAGAAATTGAATCTTTTATGATAAGGGTGAACCTATTTTAAATTTATTTCCACAAAAGGGCCAAATTTTCAGAAATTCAAAATAATGGGATTTTTGTTCCCAAAAATCCCACTATTGAAATGAGAGGTGTATTACACCCTCATGTGTCTCCATAATGAAAATCATGAATTTTGAATGTTCCAAGTTGGCTGAATTCATATTATTTCATTTTACGCTAAATGCACACCAAGCCTATAACAAGCTAACACATGCAACTGGGTTTACCCAACATACAGTGGTCCAAATTGGCTGAAATTTTAAAACATATACTTATAATGTACCTAAGGACATGCCACCAAAATTTGGGGCCATTTGGAGTCCCACAACTCCAAATATTTCATTTATTTCATTTTGGGTATTTTATTAAAAACTATAGAAAGACTTTTCCCAAAAATTATCATTTTTGCACAGGGGTTAACCAAGCCCTAAAATGCATGCACCCAAAATTTTGGGCCATTTGGATGACTGGTTTGACTTGGGCATCATTTTGAAGTTCTGCCTTAGCTAAGGACCAACCCTAGCAAAATGGTCCTACAGATCAGACCACTGGACCAAATCTCAACTTAAGGGTGGCAAATTAAATTAACACAAAGGGCTACATATCTCATATTCATGTCATCCTCTGGAAATGGCTCTAAGAGCCCTATATTTGACATGCAAGGTGACTGAATTAAAGTGACAGATATGAAATTTCATTTCATTAAAATAATAACAGAAATAAATTTATTTTAATACAAATGTAGCACGAATCTTAAAGCTAGATAGACGGAATCTGGTCAACTTCTACCTCCAATCGACGGCTGGGATTCATTTTCCTGGGCCACTTTTGCTGGCTATTTCCAGCCAGCTGGACCACCACCACTGTCGGCGGATGTCGCCTCCACCTTTACTAAGGTGATGGCTAGCGTTTCCCGGCGGTGAGGCCGCCGGAATTGGCTCCTCCGGCGAACCCGGGCAAGAAGAAAATGTTTGAAAACTCTCCCATTTCTCCCATGGCATCGGGCTCAATTGAGCCCGATATCTCCCCTAGTTGATCTAGGATTCTAGTACGGGTAGAGGGACGGTGAAACAGACCTGTGTTGGTGGCTAGCGGCGAGGATGGAGGCAGGAGGCCATTCCCGACCTTGCTCCGGTGACACCTTTCGAATTCATGGTTCCTGCACTATTTCCTTCACTCCAGCTATCGGGTTCTACTCTCTATTGCACTCTGAAGCTAATGGAGTCACTGTTTCTGGCTGAGAGGAGGTATATGGGGAGATACAACCAATGTAAGCTCGGTTTGGAGCATTGGTTGTTTCACCCTTCATGCCAAGTGGGCACCATGCAGTCACATTCTTTGGACATTCTCTGAGGAAGCCAGCCAGCACAATTTTTGGGCTGATGGAGCCAAGGCCAAGTGGCCTCTGTCTCTTTAATTCGCCTGCTGCATCAAGCCAAAATCTGCCCGAGAAAGACCACTAGTCGATCGTCGAACGGGCAATTTCGTCGATCGTCGAACGCAGATATAAATTGTCGAATGGAGATCAAACTCGTCGAACGCAGCTTACTGGGGACAATCGTCGAACGCAGAACTAAATCGTCGAACAGAGATCCAAATCGTCGAACGCCGCTTGCTGGGGATAATCGTCGTACGCAGATCTAAATCGTCGAACGGATACCTAAATCGTCGAATGCAGCTTGACACAGCGGGACACGCCCTGTGACACGCCCGTGTCACAGGCCGTGTACACCTACCCGACGATCACCACTCGACGATCGACGATCGATACTCGACGATCGTCGAACCGAGGGGACACGCCCGTGTCCAAAGTCGTATCACCCAAAAAATTTTCTGATGTTATCAGTCATCGAGCACCTTTCTCCGATCGTCGAACACAGGGGGGACATGCCCGGGGACACGCCCGTGTCCCAGGCCGTGTCACCCAAAAATTTTTCCTGATGAAAAGTTGGGATGTTACAAATCCCAATGAACAAGAAAATAATTTCTTCCCCGAAATTCAAGATCGGGTCTACGGGGATCCTACTAGCAAGATTTATAAGAAATTTAAAATAAACTAAAGTATACCTGAAGTGAATAGCTCCGGGTGTTTCTCCAACATCAGGTCCCTTGGCTCCCAGGTGTGTTCCTCCCATCCATGGTTGGACCACAGCACCTTCACAAGAGGGACCTTCTTCTTCCGCAACACACGGACATCTGTATCATCAATCCGGATCGGCTCCAGTCTGACGGATCTATCTGGCGCTATCGGACCGGCTGTAGTAGTAACATGCTGCTACGGTCATAGGAGAGATCTTCGCAAGGAAGAGACATGGAAAACGTCGTGTATGGCACCCAACTCCGGTGGCAGCTGCATTCGGTAAGCTAAGGGGCCGATCCACTCCAGGATCAAGTATGGCCCCATATATCGAGGACTGAGCTTCTTGTGCCTCCGCACCCGAGAGACACCATGTACCGGACGTATCTTCAAGAAAACCCTGTCTCTAACCTGGAACTCCACCTTCCGGTGCCGAGCATCATAATACTTTGTCTGTCTGCTCTGGGCCTCTAGCAGCCGATCCCTGATCAAATGTACCTGATCCTCCGTATCCTTCACATAATCAGAACCAAGAGCCTTGGTATCCACATCCTGAACCCATGACAGCAGTGTCCGGCATTTCCTCCCATAAAGTGCCTCGTAAGGAGCCATCTTGATGCTAGCCTGGTGGCTGTTATTGTAGGAGAACTCGATCAGTGGTAGTAGCCTCTCCCAAGGCTTCCCCGTATACAATATGCACAGGCGGAGTAGATCCTCCATGGTCCGGATGGTCCGCTCGGTCTCTCCGTCGGTCTGCGGGTGGAAGGCGGTACTAAAGGTAAGTCGGGACCCCAAGTAAGCCTGCACTGCCCTCCACTCCCTGGAAGTGAACCGACCATCACGATCCGAGACGATAGTCCTGGGGATGCCATGGTATCTGACAAACTGCTCCACGAATAGTCTCACTAAAACTGCAACTGGAGCATCCTTTTGGACTAGAATAAAGCGCGCTACCTTGGTCAATCTGTCTACTATGACCCATATAGAATCATGCCCAGAGTGGGAGCGAGGTAGTCCGTGCACAAAATCCATAGAAATGTCCTCGAACTTCCACTCTGGGACTGGCTGTGGCTGTAGTAAACCTCCTGGGCTCTTACATTCCTCCTTCACGCGCTGACAAGTCTCGCAACGTGTCACAAAATAGGTGATCTCCCTCTCCATCCCAGGACAGTACATGGTCCTCCGTAAATCTGCCCACATCTTGGTGATGCCGGGATGCACTGAATATCTGGAGCAATGAGCCTCTTTGAGTATGTCATCCCGGATACTGCCCCCTGCTGGTATGTAAATACGTCCACGGAATCGAAGGAGATCATCCTGCAGCGTGTAGTCCTCGACCTTGCCCCTTTTCAGGGCACTGAAAATCGGCTCTAATGCAACATCCAGCCTTTGATGTATTCGGATGCGCTCCCGTATATCATCACCACTGATCACTGAGCTCAAGTACTCTCGATATACCACTGGTTCGATCTCAGATACCATGGTAATATACATGTCTTCCATCATCCGTAACAGCTCTATAGACATCAACCGAGGCTCCGGTCCAGAAGTGTCGGCTCTCCTACTCAAAGCATCTGCTACTGTGTTTGCTTTCCCCGGATGATAGAGGATATTATAATCATAGTTGCAGAGGAATTCCAGCCATCTCCTCTGTAGCAGGCTCAAGTCCTTCTACGTATCGATATATTTAAGATTCTTGTGATCCTGGGACCTGTGTGTTGCGGAAGAAGAAGGTCCCTCTTGTGAAGGTATTGTGGTCCAACCATGAACGGGAGGAACACACCTGGGAGCCAAGGGACCTGATGTTGGAGCAACACCCGGATCTATTCACTTCATGTATACTTTAGTTTATTTTAAATTTCTTATAACTCTTGCTAGTAGGATCCCCGTAGACCCGATCTTGAATTTCGGGGACGAAATTATTTTCTTATTTATTGGGATTTGTAACATCCCAACATATCATCAGGAAAAATTTTTAGGTGACACGGCCTGGGACACGGGAGTGTCCCAGGGCATGTCCCCCCCTGTGTTCGACGATCGGTGAAAGGTTCTCGACGACTGATAACATTAGAAAAATTTTTGGGTGACACGGCCTTGGACACAGGCGTATCCTAGGGCGTGTCCCCTCGGTTCGACGATCGTTGAGTGTCGATCGTTGATCGTCGAGTGGCGATCGTCGGGTAGGTGTACACGGCCTGTGACACAGGCGTGTCATAGGGCATGTCCCGCTGTATCAAGCTGCGTTCGACGATTTAGGTATCCGTTTGACAATTTAGATCTGCGTACGACGATTGTCCCTAGCAAGTGACGTTCGACGATTTGGATCTCCGTTCGACGATTTAGTTCTTTGTTCGACGATTGTCCCCAGCAAGCTACGTTCGACGAGTTTGATCTCTATTCGACAATTTATATCTGCGTTCGACGATCGACGAAATTGCCCGTTCGACGATCGACGAGTGGTCTTTCTCGGGCAGATTTTGGCTTGATGCAGCAGGCGAATTAAAGAGACAGATGCGACTTGGCCTTGGCTCCATCAGCCCAAAAATGGTGTTGGCTGGCTTCCTCAGAGAATTTCCAGAGAATGTGACTGCATGGTTCCCACTTGGCATGAAGGGTGAAACAACCAAAGCTCCAAACCGAGCTTACATTTGTTGTATCTCCCCATGTACCTCCTCTCAGCCAGAAACAGTGACTCCATTAGCTTCAGAGGGCAAAAGAGAGTAGAACCCGATATCTGGAGTGAAGGAAACGGTACAGGAACCATGAATGCAAAAGGTGTCGCCGGGGCAAGGTCGGGAATGGCCACCCGCCTCCATCCTCGCCGCCAGCCACCAACACAGGTCCGTTTCACCGTCCCTCTACCCGTACTAGAATCCTAGATCAACTAGGGGAGATATCGGGCTCAATTGAGCCCGATGCCATGGGAGAAATGGGAGAGTTTTCAAACATTTTCTTCTTGCTCGGGTTCGCCGGAGGAGCCAATTCTGACGGCCTCACCGCCGGGAAACGCTAGCCATCACCTTAGTAAAGGTGGAGGCGACATCCGCCGGCAGTGGTGGTGGTCTAGCTGGCCGGAAACATCCAGCAAAAGTGGCCCAGGAAAATGAATCCCAGTCGTCGGCTGGAGGTAGAAGATGACTAGATGCCGCCTATCTAGCTTTAAGGTTCGTGCTACATTTGTATTAAAATAAATTTATTTCTATTATTATTTTAATGAAATGAAATTTCATATCTGTCACTTTAATTCAGTCACCTTTCATGTCAAATATAGGGCTCTTAGAGCCATTTTCAGAGGATGACATGAACATGAGATATGTATACCTTTGTGTTAACTTTAATTTTCCACCCTTAACTTGAGATTTGGTCATGTGGTCTGATCTGTAGGACCATGTTTCTAGGGTTGGTCCTTAGCAAGGCAGAACTTCAAAATGATGCCCAAGTCAAACCAATCATCCAAATGGCCCAAACTTTTGGGTGCATGCATGTTTAGGGCTTAGTTAACCCCTGTACAAAAATGAGAAATTTTGGGAAAAGTCTTTCTATAGTTTTTACTAAAATACCCAAAATGAAATAAATGAAATTTTTGGAGTTGTGGGACTCCAAATGGCCCCAAATTTTGGTGGCATGTCCTTAGGGACATTATAAGTATATGTTTTAAAATTTCAGCCAATTTGGACCATTGCATGTTGGGTAAACCCACTTGCATGTGTTGGCTTTTATAGGCTTGGTGTGCATTTAGCCTAAAATGAAATAATGTGAATTCAGCCAACTTGGGACATTCAAAATTAATGATTTTTATTATGGAGACACCTGAGGGTGTAATACACCTCTCATAGCAATAGTGGAATTTTTGGGAACAAAAATCCCATTATTTTGAATTTCTGAAAATTTGGCCCTTTTTAGGAAATAAATTTAAAATAGGTTCACCCTTATCATAAAAGATTCAATTTCTGTTGAGGACTAAGTAGTGACATAATAAACACTTTAAATAAATTATATCTCTGTTGGATGAAGTTTAGGTAGTTTAAAGAGCAAAATGACCACTTTACCCTTATGGATTTTGTGTAGAAATGATGGGTATATTCTTTTGAAAAATCTGAGAAAATTCATATTGCTGTAATTGCATGTTTTATACCTTGTGTAATTATTTCAGAATTTTTGGAGTGACAAATAATGTACTTAGGCCTCATAATGGTATTTTGGTAAATAACTCAATTTGATCATGGATAGGGCATTTCAAATTAGATGTTAATGGAAATCTGGACATAGCGTTATTTCATTATTATCAAGGCTCTGTAATTTAATTAGAATTTTTGAGATAATATTTTATGTACTTCATTTGGAAAATGCTAGATTTGTGGATATAGTATTAAATAGGAATTAATTATAAATCTGAATTGAAAAGGCATGAAATTTTGGTGGGCCTCATTAATTGTCATATTATATATCTGGAAGAATCCCTAGGACAGTAGGTTCAATATTGACAATAATTCATGTGCAAAATGACTAAGGATTACATTTAAAGAAATTAATTTAATGGTGTAAGTAATTGGAAAATTATGGAAATTCATCCTAGTCATCATATAGGTCCATACCATCCTAGGATAAATAATTTGAGGCATATGGACAGAGGAATTTGAACGTCACATTTGTGGGTGGTATCGGGACATGGGTAAGGGTATAGCACCGATGTTCGTACTAGTAGGGCCACCATGGGAGGAATTGAATAACTAGTAAGGTGAGGATCTTAGTGGAGGAATTAACCCTTGTTGGTCTCCTAGAGGATTCCTTAACCATGTGTGGAAGAGTGCAAGTCCCGTATTAGCAACAATAACAGGGACCAGCGGAAGACCGTCGCGCTCCTAATAACACCTTAAGTCTTTAGGTTCGTTCTAAAGTAATACGAGAGTTGGGGTAAAAATCCTGGGTAGACACCAATAAAAGTAATTATCCTTGAGAAAGGGAACTTTGGGCGTAATCCCACCGTAGTTCCTAGTGCCGCCGAGAGCCCTTCACCGGGTATACCATGGGCAGTCCTGGGATTAACCTTAAATCACTAAGTATAATAACCAGTAGACAAGAGTAGTCTAATAGGTTAAGAAATTGTGGTTCATTCTCACACATGTTGGGTTGGAGGGATTGTGATAAATGCTCACCCGTGTAGGGTTTGAGGGATTCAGGACGGGTTGGTCCTGCGAGCTGAAGGATCGGGATGAAATACTTGCATGTGCATAAATTTAGTGGCGGGGCATGCGGTACTGGCCGTTCGTCACACCGATGTCAGTATGGTGCACCAGGCGGTTGTGAGGGTTAGAGGGGCCAGTGGGTTGTTTTACACTGCGGTCTGGAGGATGATCCCTGATAACGCACATCCGACCCAACAAGACTGACGGGTTGTCAACAAAGTATGTATGCAGAGACTCTAGAGTGCAGTTGGACGTGTACAGAGGCGTATGAGAGGGGTCTAAGGTTTGGTAGTGTGCATACCGGCCTAGAAGTGGAGACGCCCACTCTGCTGCTGCTGTAGCCACAGCGTTGGTACCCGAGAGTGATGCTAGCTCTCAAAAATTGGGAACTAAAGGTCTGTGATCACAGAGTCATTGTGTGTGAGTTTTACTTGCCTGTGTATAAATTGCATCATAACATTCATTCATATTAGGTCATACGCTTCATAGATCCTTATCATATAAATTAGTATGGGCTCTTTTATATGATAAGTTAAATTTCCTGGAAACCTTAACTTATAAATTTGTATGGGCATTTTTATAAGTTAAGATACTTTTGTGATGGTAGATAGCTTTACCTTTCAGCTTTACTTTACTTTTCTGCTCTTACTTTCAGTTCTTTCCTTTACTAGTACTGCACTTTACATACTTGTACTATATACTTAGAACTGATAGAGTAGAATAATAATACCTATTACAACTGTTAGTTAGTTTTTGTCACCTGCTTCCACTTTTGCTACCTCTTGTTGTCCTCCGCTTCGTCCTTCCGCTCGGTGCCTAAGAGATGCGAGGCGATGTGCGGAGGAAACAATTTAGTCTTTTTGACTAGTGGTCGGTGACCATACTATTTTAGGACCTCGAGGAGATGGAGCGCCAGAACGACGAGGAGGCGGGACTTGAGGAGCAGATACCGCTACCGCAGACTACTACTACTACTGCGCGTCCTCATGTGGGACGAGTTTTGATGTATTAGATTAGCTTCCGCTTTGATTTGACAGAGATATAGTTGATATGATGTACTGGGCAAAAGCCCTTATTACTCTGTCATGTTATACTCATTGTGGACTATGTTTCTGTACTCTTCATTTATATATGATATGTACTCTGTGACTTGTGGACTAGTGCTTTTGATATACTGCTATACTTCTGTTTCTCATGTTGTCCTATAGGTTATATGATCATAATAGCCGACAGAATCGGCGTATTACGGTGTCGACTAACTCGTGTGTTAGTGTCATGATGGTTAAAACTCCAAAATTTATTTACGTTCACGCGGCGACCCGGCGGTTTTATTTGAGAAAAAGGCGAAGTGATTTTATTTAGGAAAACGGGTCGCGCGTGTTTATTTATTTGGATATAAAACGGTGTGATCGAGTTTTAACGAAAGGAGGCAAGTGCACCTATCGTGAGTAGTACAGGATATTCCGGGTGGAATATCGAGGTCGTATTGTTCTCGGGTCCGGTTCGATTATTTCTACTCTTCCCTGGAGGGGACTATTATTTTACCGATAATTATCTTGTCGGGATATTTTATATATAATAAAAAGCAGAAAATGGCAGAAAGAAAAATGAAAGCATGAAGGTGGTGCCGATGAAGAGCTTAGCTCGATGGCACCGAAAAAACAATTGAACTAAAATAGACTTTAAATAAAAAGAGCTCCTAAATTTCTAATTAATTAAGGCGGAGACTTGGCCGTGGAGGTTCCACTAAAATGAGCTCACCTAGCTATAGGGCTATCGCTCACCTGAACGCTAAAACTATTCGACCGAGCTCTCGTCCGACGAAGGATTCCTCTTAACGCCCGCATTACGCTAAGAACCCCGCTATTGGGTGGGGAACCCAATCCGGTAGAGTTGGCGCGCCTCCTCTCTCGAGGGTTAGTGCGGAACTCTCTTTGCCAAGGGGTGATCTGTCCATACGCACGGCCTCTCGGCGAGCGTATGGAAAACGGAAATAGGGCCCACACATCGATATGTGGTCCTACGCGTCGTTAACCCCGGGCAAACCTTAAGTACTTTTAATTAATTAGAAAGATTAGACCTTTAATTATTTTAAGCTATTTTATCTGTCCCAATGCTCTTCGATGCCAAGGGCTAAGAACGGTTAGCCACTCATCGGAATGGGGACGGCTTGCGGAAAAAGCGGAAAATAAAGCGATAAAGAAAGCAGTAAATGAAAGCAGGAAAATAAAGCAGAAAAGGAAAGCTAAAAATTGCAAGTCCTACCCAAACGAGTAGGACTGAAGAAAGCTGTAAATTGCGAGTCCCGGCGCAAATGCGTGGGCGGGAGAAAGAAAGCAGTAAAACGCACACACGCAAGTCCTACTCAAATGAGTAGGAGAAAATAAATGCGGGTCCTACTCAACCGAGTAGGACAAAATAAATGCAACGCACGCACACTCTCTCTCTCGACATAAATGAAAACATACACACTCTACCGAAATAAAATCCAGCCATTAAACTAAAGTGAGTAGGCGGAAAAAAGGAAAATTACAAACTCACGCACTCTACAGAAAGTAAAATAAGCGAGCGCCATTTAACTCTTAACGAGTAGGCGGAAATAAATGCGCACAAGTACAGAAAATGTAAAAAAAACTAAGTTATCTAAAATTGAAAACAACTGCATTTCTACCGCTGGAATGCGGTAGAAATGCATAAAAAGTGAAAATAAAAATAAAACGGGAAGAAAGTTTTGCAAATAAACGTAAACATGCAAGTGATCGAAAAATAAAAATGAATACATTTCTACCGCTAGAATGCGGTAGATATGCATAAAAAGAGAACGAAAAAATTAAATAAGGAAAAAGTTAAGATGAAAAACTAAGTGCGCGAAAAATTAAAACAACTATATTTTCATTCTTATAATTTTATAAAAATGCTAGAAAAGTGATAATAAAGTTAAAAGGAGTAAAAAGTTTTACGGATAAAAACGAACAAAACTAGCGAAAAGGAGAAAAAATCACTTTTAAAACGTTTTTATAAACTCATAAGGATGAACATTATATGAACGGAAAAGCTAAACTATGAAGATTATGAAAGCAATAAAACTAATTTAAACTCATACACACACACACATATAAAGAAGAACGCAAAACTAAGTTAAAACAAAAAAAGAAAGATAAGATTGCAAAGGGAAGATTTGCATTAATCCATTCCAAAGCCATATTAAGAGAAGAAAAAGAACACATTTTATTAAATAAAAGGACGAGTTACAAAGATAAGAAAATAAAACTAAGGAGAGGGGGAGAAATTATCCCTTACATAAGCCTTGGAAGCATTCCTGCAGCACAACACCTAAGCAAAATGGTTCAAAAAAAGAACAGAAATCCAGAGCAGAACCTCTGAATTTATAGAAAAAATTTACATGGGTCACGCCCTTGGTCACGGGCGTGACAGGGGGCGTGACAGTACTATTTGAGAAGGCGGCCGGCGATTTGACGGGAAAGTGGACTTTGGGCTGGACACGTGTCGGTCTCGCAGTGGTCACGCCCTTGGTCACGGGCGTGACAGGGGGCGTGTCAAGCAGGTGGATCTGGGCGCGGTGCGCGTCGAAAGTCTTCGGGCAGGTCTTGTCGGCCAGGCGCAGTGGTCACGCCCCAGGTCACGAGCGTGACAGGGGGCGTGTCGGCTGGTGTCGACACTCGACGAATGTCGAGCTGAAAGTGTCGAGTTGAAAATCGTCGAGCGGAAATTGAGTCACGCCCCCGGTCACGGGCGTGACGCTGGGCGTGACTGTTGGTGTCGACACTCGACGATCGTCGAGATGAATTCGTCGAGTGGAGGGAACACGGTCTTGGGTCACGCCCCGTGTCGGGTGACACGGGCGTGACAGGGGGCGTGTCAAGCTTTGCTCTCGAAAATTGCTGATCTCACGGTTTTTTGACGTGTCACGCCATGGTCACGGGCGTGACCAATATGTCACGGGCGTGACATGTCAATTTTGGCAGATTTTTCATTTTTTCCTGAAAAATAAAATAAGTTAGTATAATATCTACAAAAATAGGAGCAGTTTATTGAATAAAAATAAGTAAAAACGACAAAAATAAATGAAAACAACTAAATTAATGTACACAAAAATAGGTATATTTACAATTCATCAAATACCCCCATACTTAAGCTTTTGCTATTCCAGAGCAAAAGTTGGAGATGAACTTATAAGGAATAAAAGAAATCCTAAGTTTAGCTACCGCTTGACTTAATTAAAAGTAAGATCAAAATAAACATCTGGGGTTAAAGAATTAAATCCTAATTTATGAAATGTTATGAATAGAGGAAGGGTTTCAAAAAGACTTCTAGAAAAAATAAAATAGAAAGCAAAAATTTATTTTTGTTAGTTTAACAAAGATGGATTGGATTTATACAAAAAACCTTAGCTTAAAAGAAGTTAAAGGAAATAATGCAATTTAAAAATTATGCTCTCAAAGAAATTTAAATTAAGTCTAGAATCATTGAAATAAGATAGGTGGTTTGGTGGTTTATGAAGAAGGCTTGAATATTGAGGCGAGGCAATTTTTTCTCGAACCTCCAATTTTTTTTCTTTTTGGATAGTTAGGAAAATGAAATCTTATTTTCCTAACACATAATAAAAATTTTTTTTCTTCATAATAAATAACTAACCCAATGTATATGTGTAGGAGTAATGAATTTTATCCTCTTACTCCGTACATATAATCTTTTTAAATATTGGGTGCCTATGTTTACGGAATGAAATCTTATTCTCATTGACATAAGATCTTTTAAAGGGATAAAGGTAAACATGTCAAGTAAGACATGAAAAAAATGGAAGTGGGTTTATTTTTTCAAAATGAAAACTAGATTTTAATAAAAAAGTTTTGAGAGCAACCTTTTTAAAAGGAACGTTCCAATGTTTCTAAAAGCAAAGAGTAGAAATAATTGAAATCCATAGATGTTATTTTCTAACATAAAAAACGAGCTTCTATTTATAAAATTAGAAGTGGTGGTGAAAAATAAGTTCCCTATTATAAGGCAAAGACAAAAAAAATTCTTTAAAACTTAACCCCAGACACTTAAATCTATCAAACTTTAATTAATAAACGAATAGTAAGCAAAGAATAACTAAAATTCGCATATAAATTAACTCGAAACTAGATTTTTGGAAAGCAAAAAGGATTAAGATGTGGTATATTCGAATTATTTTGTTACATAATTTAACAAAACATTTTTTGGAATTTTTATAGTTTTTATCATTGTTGTTTTTTTTGTGTTTTAATTATTATCTTTTTAAGATTTTTAGAGTTATTTTCTTTTTTTTGGTATTTTTGGTTTTTATAATTTTTTTGATTTTTAGTGTATTTTGATAAGTTATTTACAAGAAAGAGGAGAGAAAGAAGTGTTATTAAAAGAAGATAAGGGGAAAAGAGAGATTTTTACAAAAAAATGTACAAAGTAAAAACTCGAATGCAGCCCGCGAACAGACTCTTATTTGAATGGTTGGTTCGATGAGTCGAACGTCGCGGGCAGGCAGAATGCAAGCTTTTACAAAAAAGAGAAGAAGAGGGGGAAAGAGAATTTTTTTTTTTGAATTTTTATTTTATGAATGAATTTTTGCTTTTTTTGAACTTTTATGATTTTTTTTGAAGTTTTATGATAATAAAAATAAGGAAAAAATTTTTAGATTTTAAGTTTTGCAAATTTTTTTGTATTTTTGATGAGTACAGAATAAAAATGCAGTATAGGAAAACACCCCCATACTTAAACCCAACATTGTCCCCAATGTTGCAGTCTAAGTATGCGGAACGATAATATACAAATTAAAAGATATACAAAAAAACAAAAATAAAAAAGAGAGGGTAGAAGCTTCCCTAAGACGAGTCCGGGAGGCCCATTTTGAAACCCTGCATTATTATTAGAAGAAGAAGCAAAAAGATAACAGAAAAAAAAATGAAACGAAAATATAGACTCGGCTAAGAGATTGCGGGCGGTAGGGGGGCATGTGCGTGGGCAACTCGAAGGTAGCTAAGGCCTTAGCGACATGAGTGCTATAGAAATGCGCACCCCTTAACGTGCACAAGAATGGAAGCGCGCCGAAGTGAAACAAAACAAAACAAGTTAAAAGAAAATAAATAGACAAAATATATACACTAGTATTATTTTTTTTTAAGGATGTTTTTTTTTTTTGTTAAGTTTTTTCATTTTGTTTTCGAATTTTTTTTTTTTTTAGTTTTGTTTTTTTATAGTTTTTTTTTTGTTCTGTTTTTTTTTTTCAAAAATAATAATGAAAATAAAAATATTTTTTTTGTTAAGTTTTTTTTTTTTTCATTTTTTTGGATTTTTAGTTTTTTTTTCTTTGTATTTTAGTTTTTTTTTTTAGTTTTATAGTTTTTTTTTTTTTGATTTTAAGTTTTTAAGGTTTTGCAAAACCTTTTTTTTTAGTTTTATAAGTTTTTCAATTTTTTTTTGTTTTATAATTTTGTAATATTTTTTTTTATAGTTTTTTTTTATTTATTTATTATTATTATTATTATTATTATATTATATTGGCCATATTTATATATATATATAGAAATAGATAGGTAAAATTAATAGAGTTCCAGGGTTTAAAATAACGAACCGAAAATGTCCCCGGCAACGGCGCCAAAAACTTGATGGTTAAAACTCCAAAATTTATTTACGTTCACGCGGCGACCCGGCGGTTTTATTTGAGAAAAAGGCGAAGTGATTTTATTTAGGAAAACGGGTCGCGCGTGTTTATTTATTTGGATATAAAACGGTGTGATCGAGTTTTAACGAAAGGAGGCAAGTGCACCTATCGTGAGTAGTACAGGATATTCCGGGTGGAATATCGAGGTCGTATTGTTCTCGGGTCCGGTTCGATTATTTCTACTCTTTCCTGGAGGGGACTATTATTTTACCGATAATTATCTTGTCGGGATATTTTATATATAATAAAAAGCAGAAAATGGCAGAAAGAAAAATGAAAGCATGAAGGTGGTGCCGATGAAGAGCTTAGCTCGATGGCACCGAAAAAATAATTGAACTAAAATAGACTTTAAATAAAAAGAGCTCCTAAATTTCTAATTAATTAAGGCGGAGACTTGGCCGTGGAGGTTCCACTAAAATGAGCTCACCTAGCTATAGGGCTATCGCTCACCTGAACGCTAAGACTATTCGACCGAGCTCTCGTCCGACGAAGGATTCCTCTTAACGCCCGCATTACGCTAAGAACCCCGCTATTGGGTGGGGAACCCAATCCGGTAGAGTTGGCGCGCCTCCTCTCTCGAGGGTTAGTGCGGAACTCTCTTTGCCAAGGGGTGATCTGTCCATACGCACGGCCTCTCGGCGAGCGTATGGAAAATGGAAATAGGGCCCACACATCGATATGTGGTCCTACGCGTCGTTAACCCCGGGCAAACCTTAAGTACTTTTAATTAATTAGAAAGATTAGACCTTTAATTATTTTAAGCTATTTTATCTGTCCCAATGCTCTTCGATGCCGAGGGCTAAGAACGGTTAGCCACTCATCGGAATGGGGACGGCTTGCGGAAAAAGCGGAAAATAAAGCGATAAAGAAAGCAGTAAATGAAAGCAGGAAAATAAAGCAGAAAAGGAAAGCTGAAAATTGCAAGTCCTACCCAAACGAGTAGGACTGAAGAAAGCTGTAAATTGCGAGTCCCGGCGCAAATGCGTGGGCGGGAGAAAGAAAGCAGTAAAACGCACACACGCAAGTCCTACTCAAATGAGTAGGAGAAAATAAATGCGGGTCCTACTCAACCGAGTAGGACAAAATAAATGCAACGCACGCACACTCTCTCTCTCGACATAAATGAAAACATACACACTCTACCGAAATAAAATCCAGCCATTAAACTCAAGTGAGTAGGCGGAAAAAAGGAAAATTACAAACTCACGCACTCTACAGAAAGTAAAATAAGCGAGCGCCATTTAACTCTTAACGAGTAGGCGGAAATAAATGCGCACAAGTACAGAAAATGTAAAAAAAACTAAGTTATCTAAAATTGAAAACAACTGCATTTCTACCGCTGGAATGCGGTAGAAATGCATAAAAAGTGAAAATAAAAATAAAACGGGAAGAAAGTTTTGCAAATAAACGCAAACATGCAAGTGATCGAAAAATAAAAATGAATACATTTCTACCGCTAGAATGCGGTAGATATGCATAAAAAGAGAACGAAAAAATTAAATAAGGAAAAAGTTAAGATGAAAAACTAAGTGCGCGAAAAATTAAAACAACTATATTTTCATTCTTATAATTTTATAAAAATGCTAGAAAAGTGATAATAAAGTTAAAAGGAGTAAAAAGTTTTACGGATAAAAACGAACAAAACTAGCGAAAAGGAGAAAAAATCACTTTTAAAACGTTTTTATAAACTCATAAGGATGAACATTATATGAACGGAAAAGCTAAACTATGAAGATTATGAAAGCAATAAAACTAATTTAAACTCATACACACACACACATATAAAGAAGAACGCAAAACTAAGTTAAAACAAAAAAAGAAAGATAAGATTGCAAAGGGAAGATTTGCATTAATCCATTCCAAAGCCATATTAAGAGAAGAAAAAGAACACATTTTATTAAATAAAAGGACGAGTTACAAAGATACGAAAATAAAACTAAGGAGAGGGGGAGAAATTATCCCTTACATAAGCCTTGGAAGCATTCCTGCAGCACAACACCTAAGCAAAATGGTTCAAAAAAAGAACAGAAATCCAGAGCAGAACCTCTGAATTTATAGAAAAAATTTACATGGGTCACGCCCTTGGTCACGGGCGTGACAGGGGGCGTGACAGTACTATTTGAGAAGGCGGCCGGCGATTTGACGGGAAAGTGGACTTTGGGCTGGACACGTGTCGGTCTCGCAGTGGTCACGCCCTTGGTCACGGGCGTGACAGGGGGCGTGTCAAGCAGGTGGATCTGGGCGCGGTGCGCGCCGAAAGTCTTCGGGCAGGTCATGTCGGCCAGGCGCAGTGGTCACGCCCCAGGTCACGGGCGTGACAGGGGGCGTGTCGGCTGGTGTCGACACTCGACGAATGTCGAGCTGAAAGTGTCGAGTTGAAAATCGTCGAGCGGAAATTGAGTCACGCCCCCGGTCACGGGCGTGACGCTGGGCGTGACTGTTGGTGTCGACACTCGACGATCATCGAGATGAATTCGTCGAGTGGAGGGAACACGGTCTTGGGTCACGCCCCGTGTCGGGTGACACGGGCGTGACAGGGGGCGTGTCAAGCTTTGCTCTCGAAAATTGCTGATCTCACGGTTTTTTGACGTGTCACGCCATGGTCACGGGCGTGACCAATATGTCACGGGCAAATTTTGGCAGATTTTTCATTTTTTCCTGAAAAATAAAATAAAATAAGTTAGTATAATATCTACAAAAATAGGAGCAGTTTATTGAATAAAAATAAGTAAAAACGACAAAAATAAATGAAAACAACTAAATTAATGTACACAAAAATAGGTATATTTACAATTCATCATGTCACCGTAAGACGGCGGTTCTGGGCATAAGACCCGGTAGCCCTCCTTGGTAAGGGGGAGGGGGTCTTACAAACTGGTATCAGAGCCAAGTTTCGATCCTGGGACCTGTGGGTTATGGTCCCACCACGCTTCCGCTGCGAAGAAGCTGGAGGTTGACCAGCTGATGGTGCAAGGCAGAGGGAAGAGACCGTATGATGGGTCGACATCAGGAGAGAGCAGCGGGGGCTCTCAGAGAGGCGGGACTATTGGATACAAGGGGGTGGGGGACGTCGTCGTCCCAACTACAGGCAGGAGCAGGGACCTCCTCCACCATTAGCTCCCCCCACCTCTACAGGTGCATGATCCGAGGAGACAGGATGACCATGACCACCGGTAGGTAGTTTGTTACGAATGCCGCCAGCCCGGGCACATTAGGTCGGAGTGCCCGCATCGATTCCATCCTCCTCCTCCTCCACCTCCAGTGGCCCAGTATAGTAGGGCCGAGGCTGAGGACAAGGCCGAGGCCGGGGATATCACGGCAAGGGACGCAATTAGGAGCAGATATACGCCTTAGACCTCACGGAGCAGAGGAACCCCGAGGAGGTTATCACAGGTACTTAAGATTATTGTTAAATTTCTTGAGTTTTCAATTATATAGTACCTGGAACCATAGAATAACAATTCATTTTAACTTAAACAAACCTCAGGCATAGTTATGATCAGCGGCAAGCCCGCACATACCCTCTTTGACATGGGTGCTTCACACTCGTTCGTATCTGAGGCCTTCATAGACGGACTTGAAGGCATGGAAAGATTTCCGGGACTAGAGATGAGGGTGTGTCTACCCGATGGGACAGAACTGCGGACCACTACTCATTTTGATATGGAGGCCGAGATTGGCGGCAAGGCATTTGAGGCGCCAGCAACTATTCTGATGCTGCAGGACTTCGATTTGATTTTGGGCATGACATGGTTACATCGGAACCATGCTCAGATAGATTGCCCATCAAGGATGATCACACTAAGGCATGGCGACTCCCTTGTCCTCATCGAAGGTATTAAACCTATCTCCCACCTATTACTATCTTCTGTATAGGCTGTGAAGGCCCGCGAGCAGGGAGAGGAGGTTTACCTTATCTGCTTTGAGATGGTGGGAGCAGAGGCTTCTATTTCAGATATTCCGGTAGTCCGGGATTTCTCCGATGTGTTCCCGGAGAAATTGCCCGGGCTACCACCAGCCAAGGACTTTGATTTCAGGATTCAGCTGGTACCTGGAGCGAGGCCAGTGTCCCGGGCACCTTACAGGATGGCTCCCAGAGAATTGGCAGAGTTCAGGACTCAACTTCAGGAGCTCGCTGAGTCGGGATTTGTGCGGCCCAGTTCATCGCCATGGGGAGCACCAGTTCTATTTGTGAAGAAGAAGGACGGGTCATTGCGATTATGCATAGATTACCGGGAGCTGAACCGGTTAACGGTCCGCAATACCTATCCACTGCCTCGGATAGACGACCTATTTGATCAGCTGCAGGGAGCCTTCTGGTTCTCTAAGCTAGATTTGCGATCCGGTTACTACCAGCTCTGCATCCGGGAAGAGGACATACCGAAGACAGCATTCAGTTCACAATATGGGTTATACGAGTTCACGGTGATGCCTTTTGGGCTCACAAATACCCCCTCCGCATTCATGACCCTAATGAACCGTGTATTCGAACCTTACTTAGACCGCTTTGTCATTGTGTTCATTGATGATATTCTGATTTATTCCTGGACTCAAGAGGAGCACACTGAACACTTGTCACAGGTTTTGTAGAGACTGAGAGAATTCCAAATGTATGTGAAGTTCTCTAAGTGCCAGTTCTGGCTACAGGAGGTGGCTTTCCTAGGGCACATTATCAGTGGGGCTGGATTGGCAGTGGATCCAGCCAATATAGAGGCGGTACGGAATTGGCCACGACCGAAGACAGCATCAGACATACGCAATTTCTTGGGGTTAGCAGGCTATTATCGCAAGTTCGTGGAGGGATTCTCGAGGTTAGCCCTCCCCCTCACGTCCTTGACGAAGAAGGATGCAGGTTTTTTTTGGTCAGAGCAGTGTGAGACAGCTTTTCAGGAGCTGAAGGACTGACTCACCTCATCCCCTATTCTTGCGCTCCCATCCGGGAGTGAAGGATTTCAGATCTACACAGATGCCTCTTACCAGGGGATGGGTGTTGTCCTGATGCAGCATGGACATGTTATTTCTTATGCTTCAAGACAGTTGAAGAAGCATGAGCATAACTATCCAGTACATGACTTAGAGCTCGGGGCTGTGGTATTCGCCCTAAAGATGTGGAGACATTATTTATACTGGATTCATTGTGATATCTATTCAGATCACAAGAATCTTAAATATATCGATACGCAGAAGGAATTGAACCTGCGACAGAGGAGATGGCTGGAATTCCTCTACGACTATGATTATAAGATCCACTATCATCCGGGGAAAGCAAACACAGTAGCAGATGCTTTGAGTAGGAGAGCCGGCACTTCTGGACCGGAGCCTCGGTTGATGTCTATAGAGCTGTTACGGATAATGGAAGACATGCATATTACCATGGTATCTGAGACCGAACCAGTGGTATATCGAGAGTACTTGAGCTCAGTGATAAGTGGTGATGATATACGGGAGCGCATCCGAACACATCAGAGGCTGGATGTTGTATTAGAGCCGATTTTCAGTGCCCTGAAAAGGGGCAAGGTCGAGTACTACACGCTGCAGGATGATCTCCTTCAATTCCGTGGATGCATTTACATACCAGCAGGGGCAGTATCCGGGATGACATACTCGGAGAGGCACATTGCTCCAGATATTCTGTGCATCCCGGCATCACCAAGATGTGGGCAGATTTATGGAGGACCATGTACTGGCCTGGGATGAAGAGGGAGATCACCTATTTTGTGACACATTGCGAGACTTGTCAGCGCGTGAAGGCGGAATGTAAGAGCACAGGAGGTTTACTACAGCCATTGCCAGTCCCAGAGTGGAAGTTCGAGGACATTACTATGGTTGGTATGATTTAATACAATCTTGTTTGATCACAAAAGGGGATGGGATTTGGAGAATTAATCATAATGATGATGTATCATTACTATTCACGCGTACATGATATAGTCAGTCACTTGATCATAATGGTGAACTATAACCTTGAATGACTCAATTAAGCAAAAGCCATTATATTGGAACTTAAGAATTGAAATGAGGTAACGTTATGATAGATAAGATTAATCTCCTATGGATTGACATTAAAAATGTAACGATTCAGCAAATTTAAAAAGGGGTGGATGATTAATTAAAGTTGTACACATATATATGACTCATGATTATGATGGCGTCCAGAACCGGGATACATACATTAATAACATTATAGTCACCGTTAGGAGGATTCATGACAATGAGATATAGATTTTGATTTGCAAAGGTGTATACAGTAAAATTACACGATGAGTAATGAGTGTTTAATAAGATTCTCTTTATGATGAAATCGATTTGTGTCAGACCTCACCATATTTGAAAAGATATGCTTATAAATTTATGAATTAGACTACATGTGAAAAGCAATTGGGAGTCCTCTGTATCAACATCAATATCTGTAATGATCGTTTGATGTATGCTTGAAATATGAACACTCTATGAATTATGAATTACGGTTTATGTAGAGATGTAATAACTCTTGAATTTGGGAGAAACAAAATGATGATCTTTTCATCACATCATGATCTCAGAAGTGAGTTAACTACTCTGCATAATAGTGTTGGTCTAATGTGCATGATATTTTGGGGTGATTGTAAGTTCATGTTGGGTGATAAGTAATAATCTAGGTGGACATGAATAGAAAAGATCTCTACTTATGAGATTGTTGATTTTCGCGTACTTGGTGATCATTGCTCATAAGAGACTCCGAACTAACATATGATTAAGGTTTATTTAATGATAATATGTCGGAAGACTTAGAAATATGCCCACATAATCTTGATTATGAATACTACGAAGTATAATGAAAATACACTTAGAGGGAATTGTTACCTCTGATAGAGTTGTCTTATAAAGAACAACCACAAGGCAAGCATTGGAATGAGTCCTTATGGAGCTCTATATGATAAGGAGTGTCGGACGCCGCTATCTTTGGTTCAGGATGAGGACCCTAGGGCACTTGGATCGGGATATATTGATAATGTGGATGCTCAGATACGACTAATCAGGGATCGGTGTTGGAGACATAAAGTAGGTAGGCCAAGTACTACGATGCGAGGCATACAAAGGTGGAGTTCCAAATGGGGGACAGAGTGTTTTTGAAGATACGTCCGGTGCAAGGTGCCTCGCGGGTGCGGAGGCACAAGAAGCTCAGCCCTCAATTTATGGGACCATTCATGTTCCTGGAGCGGATCGGTCCTTTAGCTTGGAGCTACCCCCAGAGTTAGGATTTTGCACGGCGTCTTCCACGTCTCCTTACTTTCGATAGCTCTCCTTCTACCAGAGCAGCACATTACTACTACAGCTAGTCCACTAGCATCTGATAGATCAGTTCGTTTGGAGCCGATCCGGATTGATGATACAGATGTTCGAGTGTTGCGGAAGAATAAGGTCCCTCTTGTGAAGGTGCTGTGGTCCAACCATGGACGGGAGGAACACACCTGGGAGCCAAGGGACCTGATGTTGGAGTGACACCCGGAGCTGTTTACTTCAGGTATGCTGTAAATTATGTTTTAAAATTACTTAAATTATTACGAGTAAAATCCCGTGGACCCGAACTTAAATTTCGGGGACGGAATTATTTTTTTGTTTATTGGAATTGTAACATCCCATGTTACTTCTAGGCCCCTTAACTTAGATTGGGTTAGACATGGAGTGGGGGATAGGGGTATTTAGCTAGGTTTGACCCTAGTAGGTGAGTGAAGCCATGTGGGGCCCACCATAGGGCCCAAGTCAAACTAGGTCAAACTAGCCTAAATAAGGACCCTAACCATACCATGACCCCGCCACATTGCCCTAACCCTAAAAGCAATCTAAGTGAACCAAAAGCCACATCATTGGGTCAACCATTGACCCAAGTTGACCCAAGTCGACCATAACCCTAATTTGGTAAAATCCACACATATAGGCACAATTAGCCAAAGTGGGGCATCACCATGGCCCAACCCATGTTGGGTGATGCCATAGGGCTCATGATCATCAACTGGGGTCAGCCCACTCATCAAGTTGACCAGGTCAACCATAGGCTTATTTAAGTAAATTTGAAGACCAAGTTCATTCCTAATTGGCTAAGGCCTTGAGCCATGACCCAACCCATGTTAGGTGGTGATATGGGGTTCATGACCATCAAGTGGGGCCAGCCCATTCATCAAGTTGACCAAGTCAACCCTAAAAGTCAACTTATTCAATATAAGGCCTAAAGAGAGAAAATGAGTGTCAAGATCATTTCCAATGGGCTAAGCCCATGAACCAAGACCCATGACCATCCTTAATGGTTAATGACAGCCCCTACCCCCTGAAATTGGAGAGAGATTGCATGCAAGGGGGTAGTTTTGGAAATTGGGGGAAAAAGAGGAGAGAGAAGAGAGGGAAAATGGGAATGAAGGCCATGTGGCCCTCCTCCTCTCTTCCCAAGCATACATCTGAACCCACATATCAATTATCATCCTTTCCAACACAATTTCATGCCACTTGGAGCCAACGAGGAGAAACCAAAGCTCATGGCCGAAATCCCCATCATGGAATCTCTGTATACAACCCATATCAGCCAAAACCAACCCTCACATTAGCTTCAGAAGGTCCAAAGGAGTGGAATTCGATACCTGGATCGAAGCTTTTGGTGGAGAATCGGGTTCGGGAGCAAGCTCGTCGGAGAGGAGAAATTTCATGGCCAACCACCGCCACTGCCGACGTCGGGCTCCGATCAAGGTCTGTTTCACCTCCCCTCACCCCATACTAGTTTCCTAGATCCATTAGGAGTGATATCGGGCTCAATTGAGCCTGATCCCATGAGTGAAAATCAAGAAAAATCCATGAAAATGGAGGTGTTCGGGTTCGCCGAAAACCGCCGTCTCCGGCGGCCAAGTCGCCGCCAATCGATGACCACCACCTCAACGGAGGTGGTGGTAGTGGTGGCCGGCCAGGGAGGTGGTTGGATGGCCAGGAAATGGCCTTGGAAGGTGCTTCAGGTCAGGAATATTGCGGCCCTTGGCTCCATGGAGAAGATGAATAGATGCCCTCCCTTCTGCTTTGAGATTAGTGTTGTAACAATTTAAATTTTCTGTCCCTGTTTTTACTGTCACTTGCATGCTAAATTTAGGCCCTTTTTGTGCAAATACAGACTGGTCACCAACATAAACATTGTATTTATTTGTCTTGACTTTAATTTTCCACCCTTAACTTGAGATTTGGTCCAGTGATCTGACCTGTAGGACAATTTTGCTAAGGTTGGTCCTTAGCTAGGGCAGAACTTCAAAATGATGCCCAAGTCAAACCAGTCATCCAAAGGGCCCAAACTTTTGGATGCATGCATGTTTAGGGCTTGGGTAACCCCTGTACAAAAATGAGAATTTTGGGAAAAATTTTCTGTAGTTTTTACTAAAATGCCCAAAATGAAATAAATGAAATATTTGGAGTTGTAGGACTCCAAATGGCCCCTGTACAACCTCGGGCTCGCAAAGAGCCCTCAAGAAGCAAACAGAGCGAGATAGGCAAAGGGGACTAGGAGGGCCCACTCGCAAGCGGCGAGATGATGGGCTCTCCAAGGGGCAAAATGGCCCCACCCAGAGGCGAGAGGGCCTCTAGAAGCGAAATTACCTCCAAGGGCGAGAGGCTCCGGCGAGACGGGCGGTGGGTCCTTCTCGCCGGCAGGTGCCTTTCCTCTCGCCAGAGGGAGAGAAGGCTTTTCCTATCAAAGCAGGGGTTTTTACCCTCCTACCCCGGGTATTTTTACCCTTTTACCCTTGGTGGACTGCGTATAGCTCCTCAGAACAGCGGAGTTTGGCTGTTGGCAGACCCAGCCAAGGGTACCCCGGTAATTTCAGACCGGTGCAGTCTTGTTATTGGCAGTTCAGATTCTGAAATCTATAAATAAGCCCATAGGGGTTCTTCAGAACAAACCTCTTTTTCAGACTCGGGAGAGGAATTGACAGTCTTCTGAAGAACTCCAAGCCCAGCTTTTGGCTTTGGAGGGGAAGCTCTCTGTGACCTTCCGGGTAAGCGGTGGGACCTCCCTGTTGCGGCTTTGGGCCAGTTTGTTCTTAGTCCTTCACGACCAGTCGGAGGTCGAGCTTGGGCCTAGTAGGTGTCGGCTACACCCCAATTTTGTGAACGCTTGTCGGAGTCAAATTCTGGCTCCAACAGTTCTGGTGCGGTGAGCGTGGAAGTAGCCGGTTCGAGAAAAGTTCGAGTTTGGTCCTATGACAGGAGGCGAAGGAGAAGGATCTGGTTCTGGAGGTTCCCCCTCCCAGGTAGAAGAGGCGACGAGGAAAATGCTGGAGGACTTCAGGCGAGAGGTCATGCAAACTATAAGCTTGGCCTTCTCGGCAAGGAGCGAGTGGGCGACACCTCAGGTTCCAATCGAGGTGGTCCCGCTTTTAGGCGAGAATGCCCCAGGCCAGCGCCCGGGAAAGGAGGTCCCCACAGAGGCTGGCGAGAGGGACGTGGCGGCGCGAGAGCTCTTCCCAGGCCAGCGTCCCGGGAAGGAGGTCCCGGCAGAAGACGGCGAGAAGGAGGCAACTGTGCGAGAGCTCTTCCCTGGGCACGGTCTCGCAGATCGGGCCAGCCAGCCGAGGCCGCGGGACGTGCCCTCTCGGCAAGCAGTCGGCGAGAGCCCGTTTAGTGAACTTGTCATCTCGGCTCCGGTGCCGGAGGGGTTCCGGGAGCCCGACATGTCCTACTACTCAGGAAAGGATGATCTGGTGCAGCATGTGCAGTGGTTTGAGGATGTGGTTTCGATCAGACAGATGACGGATGCGTTTAAGTGTCGACTGTTTGCCATCACCTTGAAGGAGAAGGCGCGAGATTGGTTCCACCAGTTACCGGCAAGGTCGATTTATTGTTTTGAGGATCTGCGGAGGGGTTTCTTATTGAGGTTTTCAACATCGAAGAAGCGTAAGAAGGAGGCGGAGTGCTTGTTCTCGGTAAGGCAGAGCCAGGATGAAACGTTGGGGCACTACGTAGATCGGTTTCAGGAAGAGATCCTCCAGGTTCAGGAGGTCCCGGGGTATACGCTAATGCTTGCATTCACCCTGGGACTGAGGCCAGGTTTCTTCAGCATGGAGTTGAAAAGGGTGCCCCCCTCTCCTTTGAGGAGCTTATGGAGAGGGCGGCAAAGGAGACGGATTTCGAGAGAGCCAATCCGGCGTTTGCAAGGAAGTTAGCCAGGTTGGCGGAGGATGATGCAAAGGAACCAGGAACAGGGAAGCAGAGGGAGCAGAGGGAGCACAGAGAAGAGAAGAGGAGGGAGGAACCCCGAGGCCAGGGGCACCAGGGACAGAATCATCGGGGGGCCCGAGAGCCGAACAACCGGATAGGTTGGAGGCCTCATGAGGTCGCCCCCATGAGTTGGGAGGAGGCTTCCAGGGAAGAGATTATTTCCGAGAACCAAGGGGGTTCGATCAACCGGCGTGGAGACAGGGAGTGAGGGATCGTTTTCAGCATCAGCAGGAGGCAATGGGGATCGGTCGAGGGAGAGGAGCTCGAGGAGGAAGGAGAGGAAGAGGAGATGGAAGAAGGGGTGGGGTGGCGTTGCCTTTCTGTGATTTCCATCAGGAGAGAGGTCACGCTACAGCCACGTGCCCAGAATTTTTGGAGATGAGAGAGGCCAGAGGTTTGAGGAGGCAGGATCCGCCGGTAAGGATCGAGGAAATGCAGCCGGGGGAGGCGGAAGATAGGTGTGAGGACCGGGTGGATGTGGGAACCCGGGGGGGTATCGGGGCCATCCATGGGGGGATTGGGATCGAGGCCACCCGGAAGGGGAGCTTCCAGACCATGTTCCGGAAGGGGGTAGCCTCAACCTCCCAGACCCCACCCCCGCTAGAAAAAATTGCCTTCTCTTCAGAAGACATGCCAGAGTACGAGGACCCATTCTGTGACGCCTTGGTGATCCAGACGGCGGTGGAAAACTTTACGGTCTCCAAGATCCTAGTGGATAACGGGAGCTCCGTAAATGTAATTTTTAAGAAGGCCTTCGATGAGATGCAGGTGGAAGCCAAGAGGGTTTTGGCCTCGGATGGACCGTTGTTCGGGTTCTCCGGGGAGAGGAAAGAAGTGGAAGGGGGAGTAGGGCTGCACGTGAGGTTGGGGGGCGTATCACGGAACTGCCGGTTCGTGATTGTAGATGCCCCGAGCAGCTACAGCGCCATCTTTGGGCGACCCCTCATCAGCGCCTTTCGCTGCGTCCCCTCCTCGTTCCTTCAATGTCTCAAGTTTAACAATGGAGGGGTGCAGGTCAGGGTCAGGGGAGATCCAAAAGTGGCGAGGCAGTGTTACGTCACGGCGGTTAACACCATATCTTGGATGGCAGAGGCGGAGGAGTTGGAAAAGGAGATGGCGGCGCAAGAAGAAGCCTTGAGGGAAGAGGAGGAAGCCCGAAGGAAGATGGAAATTGAGCAGCAGCAGGACGAGGTGGTAGAGGTTGAGGGAGCAGGAGGGGAGGAAGAGATGGAAGAAGAAGCAGGGGATGGCTGGGAGCAGTCGCGGTTGGAGGTGGCCGAGGAAGTAGTGGAGGTGGAGGTCCGCACCCATCAGGGGCAGGTACGAGGGGTACGGATCAGCGGAGGTTTGAGTCCCGAAGACCAGGAGCGGACGCGGACCTGCATCCAGAGCAACGTTGACATCTTCGCTTGGAGCGCGGCAGACATGCCGGGCATTGATGCGGACGTGGCCTGCCATCGCCTAAATCTGGACCCTCGGACGCGCCCCATACGCCAGAAAATGAGGGCCATCACCACCAAGCTGGAGGAGCCCATTCGAGATGAGGTCAAGAAGCTCCTGGAGGCGGGCTTCATCTCAGAGATCCAGTACCCAGGCTGGATCTCCAATGTTGTAATGGTGAAGAAGGGGGAAGGAAAATGGAGAATGTGTATCGACTTTTCGTTGTTAAATAAATCATGCCCTAAGGATTGCTACCCCCTGCCTCGAATCGACGCGCTGGTTGATTCAGCCGTTGGTTTTTCTGTTATGAGTTTTCTGGATGCTTTTTCAGGTTACCATCAGATCCGGATGCACCCTCCCGACGTCAAGGACGTCTCCTTCATCACAAGGGAAGGGTGCTTTAGTTATAACATGATGCCCTTTGGGTTAAAAAACGCGGGAGCGACATACCAACGAATGATGGATCGAGTTTTCCAGGGTCAGAGGGGTCGGAACCTAGAAGTCTACGTTGATGATCTCATGGTAAAGAGCAAGGGGGTGAACTCGCATCTCCAGGATCTGGAAGAGACGTTCGCCACCTTGAGGAAGTTCAAAATGAGGTTGAACCCCCTGAAATGTGTTTTCGGGGCCAGTCGGGGGAAGTTCCTTGGGCACCTTTTGACCCCGGCGGGAGTAGAACCTAATCCTGATAAAGTAAAGGCCATCCTGGAGCTGGAATCACCTAGAAACGCTAAGGAGGTGCAGCGCTTGACTGGGAAGCTGGCCGGCCTTAGCAGATTCCTCTCTAGGTCAGGGGAGAAGTGCTCGCCTTTCTTTAAAGTGCTACGAGGGAATCAGAGATTCGAATGGACAGCAGAGTGCACAGAAGCTTTTCAAAAACTGAAGGAGCAACTCTCCCGAGCTCCTCTGCTTCAGAGCCCTAAAGAGGGGGAAGATTTGACCTTGTACCTAGGAGTGGGAGCAGAGGCGGTGAGCTCCGTCTTAGTCAGAGAAGAGGGAAAGAAGCAGCTGCCCATTTATTATGTTAGCAGGATCCTAAGGAAGGCAGAGCTCCGCTACCCTATCCTAGAGAAACTGGCATACGCCTTGGTTATTTCGGCCAGGAAGCTCCGGCCATATTTCCAGGCCCATTCAATTAGAGTGGTGACGGACCATCCTCTCCGAAAGATTTTTGAAGGAGTAGAGCACTCGGGTAGGCTGGCCAAGTGGTCTGTCGAGTTGAGTGAGTTCAATATTTCGTTCGTACCAAGGCTCTCCATTAAGGCACAGGTGGTGGCCGACTTCTTGGCAGACTACGTCGCGGAGGACGGGGCTGAGGAGCCGCAGTGGCCAGAAGCATGGAAGATAATGGTCGACGGGGCCTCAGGAAAGCACTCCCTCGGAACAGGGGTGGTACTGACAAGTCCTCAGGGAGTGACCATAAAACAAGCCGTCACCTTGCACTTCCCCACAACCAACAACCAAGCAGAGTACGAGGCAGTGATAGCCGGCCTTCGCTTGGCTAAGGAGCTCGAGATCAAGGACGTTGAGGTTTTCACGGACTCATTGGTGGTGGCGTCTCAGATACGCGGAGAGTTCGAGGCGCGGGAGCCCACCCTTGCGAAATACTTGTCCAGGGTGAGGACGATCATCGGAGGGTTCCGGACGTTCTCCATCCAACACGTCCCCAGAGAAGAGAACACTGCTGCCGATCAATTGGCCAAGTTCGGACCTTGGGAAGGGGGTGCCCTCACTGATTTATTCCACCCAGCGATTGAAGAGGGGGAGCTAATGGAGGTGGATCGGCGGCCCTCGTGGGTAGATCCTTTCGTTACCTTTTTTCTGACTGGAACCCTCCCTGAGGGGGTCAAGGAGGCAAGAATCTTCCGTCACAAGGCGGCCCACTATCTCATGCATGAAGGAGGATTGCACCGGAGGATGTTTTCGGGTCTCCTGGCTCGATGCGTAACGGAAGAGGAGACCAGACATATTCTGGAAGAGGTGCATTCCGGGGAATGTGGTAGTCATTCCGGAGGGAGGACATTGGAAGCAAGGGTGGTCAGGCAGGGGTACTTCTGGCCCACCCTGAGGAAGGACGCGACAGAGTTTGCGAGGAAGTGCCAGAAGTGCCAGCTCTACGCCCCCCTCCAGCTCTTGCCGGCTCAAAGACTTCGAAGCATCACAGCGCCATGGCCCTTCGCCATTTGGGGAATGGATCTGGTGGGGCCTTTTCCTGCAGCTAGTGGACAAAGAAGATTCCTCCTGGTCATGATAGATTACTTCTCGAAGTGGCTGGAGGTTAAGGCACTAGCAAAGGTGACCTCCCAAGTCATCAGGAACTTCGTCTGGGGGGAGATTATCTGCAGGCACGGGCTGCCTCAGGCCATCGTCACGGATAACGGCCCCCAGTTCGCTAGTGAAGAGTTCATCAGCTTCTGCACTCAGCAGGGCATCGACCTCAGGTTTGCCTCTGTCCACCACCCCAGGAGCAACGGTCAGGTGGAGGCGGCGAACAAGATTATCGTTAACTTGCTAAAGAAGAAGGTAGAGAATCTGAGAGGGAACTGGATAGAGCAGCTCCCCTCGGTCCTGTGGGCTCTAAGAACAACTCCGAACACGGCCACTGGTGAGACCCCTTTCAAACTTTCCCATGGTTGTGAGGCGGTACTACCAGTAGAATTCGAGGTCCGATCCCCACGAGTTGTGGCCGCTGGTCATGGAGACGAGGCATGGAGAATGGAAAATGAGGAAGGTCTGCGCCTCTCGCTAGATCTGGCAGAGGAGCTGCGAGACGTGGCAGCCATCAAACAGGAGGAAATCAAGCGACGAATGGCAAAGCACTTTGACAAGAATATCAGGATAAAACAGTTCGCGGAAGGAGACCTAGTACTAAAAAAGGTTGATGCGGCAGGGAGGTCCGCCCCGGTGGGAAAGCTCAATCCAAATTGGGAGGGACCTTATATTGTAGAGAGAGTGTTGAAAGCAGGGGGTTACTACCTTCAAGATGTGGAGGGTAGGACCTTGAACCACTCCTGGAGTGGGGATGACTTAAAACGCTTCTACCCATGAAAAGGGAGAGTGGTAGATGTGTACTTAAAGCGTGATCAATATAATATATTTCTCAAAACATCTCTTGTCTTTGCTTATTATGACGCCCTAAAGACAGGATCAAGAGATCTTCATCGGCACCCCGAGCTCGGCTCGGCCCCAGGTAGACCCGCTGCGCAGGCTCCCATCTAGCTGGCAGGTCCGAAGGCTCGCCTGTGGGGGATAGGTTTTGAGTTGAGATCTTCATCGGCACCCCGAGCTCGGCTCGGCCCCAGGTAGACCCGCTGCGCAGGCTCCCATCTAGCTGGCAGGTCCGAAGGCTCGCCTGTGGGGGATAGGTTTTGAGTTGAGATCTTCATCGGCACCCCGAGCTTGGCTCGGCCCCAGGTAGACCCGCTGCGCAGGCTCCCATCTAGCTGGCAGGTCCGAAGGCTCGCCTGTGGGGGATAGGTTTTGAGTTGAGATCTTCATCGGCACCCCGAGCTCGGCTCGGCCCCAGGTAGACCCGCTGCGCAGGCTCCCATCTAGCTGGCAGGTTCGAAGGCTCGCCTGTGGGGGATAGGTTTTGAGTTGAGATCTTCATCGGCACCCCGAGCTCGGCTCGGCCCCAGGTAGACCCGCTGCGCAGGCTCCCATCTAGCTGGCAGGTCCGAAGGCTCGCCTGTGGGGGATAGGTTTTGAGTTGAGATCTTCATCGGCACCCCGAGCTTGGCTCGGCCCCAGGTAGACCCGCTGCGCAGGCTCCCATCTAGCTGGCAGGTCCGAAGGCTCGCCTGTGGGGGATAGGTTTTGAGTTGAGATCTTCATCGGCACCCCGAGCTCGGCTCGGCCCCAGGTAGACCCGCTGCGCAGGCTCCCATCTAGCTGGCAGGTTCGAAGGCTCGCCTGTGGGGGATAGGTTTTGAGTTGAGATCTTCATCGGCACCCCGATCTCGGCTCGGCCCCAGGTAGACCCGCTGCGCAGGCTCCCATCTAGCTGGCAGGTCCGAAGGCTCGCCTGTGGGGGATAGGTTTTGAGTTGAGATCTTCATCGGCACCCCGAGCTCGGCTCGGCCCCAGGTAGACCCGCTGCGCAGGCTCCCATCTAGCTGGCAGGTCCGAAGGCTCGCCTGTGGGGGATAGGTTTTGAGTTGAGATCTTCATCGGCACCCCGAGCTCGGCTCGGCCCCAGGTAGACCCGCTGCGCAGGCTCCCATCTAGCTGGCAGGTCCGAAGGCTCGCCTGTGGGGGATAGGTTTTGAGTTGAGATCTTCATCGGCACCCCGAGCTCGGCTCGGCCCCAGGTAGACCCGCTGCGCAGGCTCCCATCTAGCTGGCAGGTCCGAAGGCTCGCCTGTGGGGGATAGGTTTTGAGTTGAGATCTTCATCGGCACCCCGAGCTCGCCTCGGCCCCAGGTAGACCCGCTGCGCAGGCTCCCATCTAGCTGGCAGGTCCGAAGGCTCGCCTGTGGGGGATAGGTTTTGAGTTGAGAACTTCATCGGCACCCCGAGCTCGGCTCGGCCCCAGGTAGACCCGCTGCGCAGGCTCCCATCTAGCTGGCAGGTTCGAAGGCTCGCCTGTGGGGGATAGGGTTGGGTCAAGCTATCTCCATCAACATCAAACTAACAGGGCAGAATTCATTTTGGCGGAATAGGGAGAAAAGTCCCCTTGAGCGACACTACACCTTGGCATCCCAACTTAGTCCTAAGGTACAAAATAAACTAAGGAAAAAGGGGTGTGGAGTAGAGCAGGTGACAACACTCGCAGCGAACGACTCTTTGAGGATCGTCTCGCCGAGCGAAAGGGCACTCGCGAGGCAAGCCATTTCGCCAAATCCGCGGATGATAAAGCGCGTCGAGAACCCGTCTCGCGTAGGACATAAAATAGATAAGTATATATACAGAAAGGTTGCGCGGCGAAACGAGATAGTAGCATCGTCCCGCGGGCAAAGGGCAAACCAGAAATTAACTTCACAAAAATAAGAAATGAAAAATAGACAGCAAAATGGAGCACTCGCTCGTCACTTGACAAATGCCACAAAATATACTTTAAAGTCTTTACATCAGGAGGAGGAGAGAGTGATTCTAAATCTTGGAGGCGGCGCATCAGTCCTCCTCGCCGGATGAAGAATCATCGCTCTCCTCGCTATAGAGTTCGGGGACCAAGTCACGCGCGGTTACTGTCTCAGAATCGTCCTTCACGACCCCCAGGTCTTTCATCATCTGTAGCACCAGCTCAGCCCCGCGGACGCCAGCGTCTCGGCATCGCTCCTCGACTTCCTCATAAGAATAATGTGGCGGGGGAGTCTAGAAGGGCTCGCGGCGAGACGACGACGCGGCAGCCGCCTGGAGGCGCGCATTCTCAGCCGTCAGCGCCTGGACCTCCTCCTCCAAGGCCGCCACGCGCGAACGAAGTTGTCCCGCCGTCTCGGCATCCTGCGGGATGACCTGGCGATCAGCCAAGAATCGTGGAAAAGAAAAACCCAAGGGAAAAAGAGAGTTGTGGCTTACCACACCGCCTTGGGCCTTCGCGAGGAGTGACTCGGCATCTGACAGCCTTCTCGCCAGACCAGCAGATTTCTCCAGTTCCGCCTCCAGGTTTTCCTCGCTGGCCTTCCATTTTGAATTAATGTAAATAAGGCGGCGAGAGGAGCGGTGTGAGAACTCCAAGGCCCGCATCTGGTGGTGGCAGGTCTTCAACACAAGGTCCTTGGTGGACTCGCTTTCAGGCAAAGAGGCGTCTAGGCCACCATAAAGGCCGTACCCGATGGCGAAGGCATGGATGGAAGGGACCTCTTGCTCCTTCCATGATGGAAGGAGGGTAGAGATAGACACACGGTTGGCGTCCCGCCCCCACAGCAGAACCGGGTCGCCGATGGCATCGTGAACCACGGGACCCAGGTTATAATTCATGTGAGAGGAGGGGGCGGGACGGCCAGAAGAGTCGCCCTCGCGAGAAGAGGTAGCAGCCACCAGCTCAGAAGCAGCAGCTCGCGGGTTGGAAGCAGCGGCAGGTTGGCCAGAAAGCACCGTCTCGCGAATAGGCGAGACGGCCTGGTGATTAGGCGAGGGAGGCGGTGGAGTTTCCCCTAAAGAGATAGGGCTCCCTTGGGGGGCCTTCTCCTTTTCCTTGGAGATAGCTACGGCTCTCTTCATTTTCTTTTTTGGAGGGCTGGAGCGAGAGGGGACGGTGTCATCTCCGGGACGCTTCGGAGGGATAACCGCCAGGGACTCTCTCGCCGCCTCTGTCGCTGCATTGGCGAGATTAAGACCCTTAGCAGGGTGAATATTGCTCTTATAAGGAGGGGATGTTGGGATAATTCGCTCACCTAAAAGCAAGTGGGTGGGGGTTAGGCAAAAGCGAGACAACAAATAACCAAGAGAGAGGAATAGAAGAATACCCTCGCCCGGGAGCACTGGGAGGAGCGAGTCGAGGCCTCGCCGCAAGAAGTTGACCTCGAAGTTCTTGCCAGCAAGGTACTCGCACAGCAGCTTCTCTGGCCCGCTGACTTGGGGGGTGGCGTAAAAGCTCTCTGGCGGAGAGACCGGCGCGAGAGGGACGCCGCCGAAGTCAGCCCGGTCTCCCCGAATGAAGACAAATCGGGTGAGCCAGTGATGATTCTTGTTAGGCGTCTCGCATACCTTGAGCCCCTGCCCAGTGAAGTACGAGACGCCATCGGCATTGGCGTGGTAGATGAAAAGCTTGCGGAAGGCCGTCAAGCTGAACTCGATGCGCTCTCGGCGCATGTAGCAGGCAAACGCAATCAACACCGAGATGGCGTTGGGATTGAACTGTGCCGGGACAACGCCAAAGTACTTGAGGACCTGCTTCACCTCAGGCCAGAGGGGCAGTCGCAACCCCGCCTCGAAGTGCGAGACGGGGAAGGCGAGTTCCCCAGGGTAGTATGTGTTGATGCACTCGCCGAACTTAGGGGGACGCGACTCGATGCCCTCCCCCAGATACTCACGGGCAAATTTATCATGGTCCTCCCGAGGGAGCCTGCCGAGCGGGAAGTCGTGGTCAGTAAACCTCTTCCCGCAGCGGCTGCGCCCCTCGCCCTCCTCCACTTTCTTCTTACCCATCTTCTTTGGCGAGCTAGTCCTAGGCGAGACGAAGGAGTTAAGAGGCGAGAATTGGCCGGCGAGACGGAGAGGTCAGAGGGCCGAGACTTGGTTAACGGCGAAGGCGGAAAGTGTGGTATCTAGTCCAGTGGACTAGGCATATTTATAACTGATGCAAGGCCAATTATTAAAAGGGCGGGAAAATAAGGGGGAGAGGAAGAGTCGGCGTTTTTCTCTCTCCTAAACCTCGATCGACGCGACCCATCACAATCAGGAAAAATATATAAATATTTATTTAGCTATTTAGCATAAAATTAAAAGGAGTATTAAAAAAGGGAATGAGAAATTAAGTCATAAAAATATATGTCCAGAAATCGTCCCGCAGAGGACCAAGCTCTCTGCATACTTTGGCGAGACTACCATTATTACAACTTTTGCGAGAAGAAGAAAAAGAAGGATAGCGAGACAGACATTCGTCAGTATGGGCGCGACTCCCAGCGGCCGCCGCGTGCTCCCCCGCGAGGAGGCCTACTCCGCGAGTGGAAGGAGCGGATGGTTTGGAGGCCACGCCGCGCGAGACGGAGCTGCATATCGGTCTCATTGATGATGGCCTCAGGGTCGGTGCCGTCGACATCCAGCTCGGCATCGGCTCCAGAAGATAGACGAGCGCACTCGCCCTCCAGCGACTCGATGCGCTTCTCCGCGGCCTGTTTGTCTAAAGTCAAAGAATGAATGAGGCGCGCGTGCGTCCGGAAGAGCTCAGCCGTCTTCCGCTTCATCTCCACTGGATCTGAGGGATCGCCCAGATAGTCTTCAATCCCGTCTGCAGGAGGAGGCGAGACGGAGAGTTGCTTCGGCTGCTCCTCAACAGGAGAGTTGGCCCGAGAATCTGCGCAAGGAGTGCAGGGACAAGGTGGAAGAGGCACTCGCAGGAGAGAGTGAGAGTAGCGAAGGGGATTCAAAAGGGCAAGGGAAGGTCCCTTACCAAGATGGCGAGAGGTATCGGCAGCCGGGGAGGGGTCGTCCCTCCTCTCGCTGGGAGTAGTTGGAGGAGTAGATGAGGGTAGCGAATCAAGTTCCTCGCAACGGACAGAAGAACCATCTCGCGGACTCTTCGGGGACGGCGGAACCACAAGAGCCCCCTGAAAAAAGCGTTAGTCAGCAAAAAAGCACCCAGTCGCGGAAATAACAGTGGTAATCGCGAGTGTCCACCTCTTTTTCCGTAGAGAGCGCACGGGGAGTGGGGGCAGGTTTCAAAGAGGCGCGAGACGAATCTACTGCTGCAAGAGAAGGGCCCCCAGCCTTCGTCTTTTTCAAACGAGACGACGGGGCGAGGGGACGACCCAGGGAAGAGGTGAAAGCAGCCACGTTGGCCTTATGTTGCTCTCGCACCAGGGCAAGACGTTCGCGAAAACTTTGACTGTGCGTCATTCTGCAAGAACTCGAGGACAGGGAAGAAGAAGAATATGCAGAGCGGGGCATCAGGAGCGCAGGGCAGGAGTCATATATTTATAGACCCCGGTGGGGGCCTCCGAAGATTCCTCATAAATACGTTTTTTAATGCACCTTGAATAACGAGCCTCGGTTGAACATTCTTTTTGAGCTTAGAGTAATCTCAAAAAGAGCGGGGATTGTGTACAACCTCGGGCTCGCAAAGAGCCCTCAAGAAGCAAACAGAGCGAGATAGGCAAAGGGGACTAGGAGGGCCCACTCGCAAGCGGCGAGATGATGGGCTCTCCAAGGGGCAAAATGGCCCCACCCAGAGGCGAGAGGGCCTCTAGAAGCGAAATGACCTCCAAGGGCGAGAGGCTCCGGCGAGACGGGCGGTGGGTCCTTCTCGCCGGCAGGTGCCTTTCCTCTCGCCAGAGGGAGAGAAGGCTTTTCCTATCAAAGCAGGGGTTTTTACCCTCCTACCCCGGGTATTTTTACCCTTTTACCCTTGGTGGACTGCGTATAGCTCCTCAGAACAGCGGAGTTTGGCTGTTGGCAGACCCAGCCAAGGGTACCCCGGTAATTTCAGACCGGTGCAGTCTTGTTATTGGCAGTTCAGATTCTGAAATCTATAAATAAGCCCATAGGGGTTCTTCAGAACAAACCTCTTTTTCAGACTCGGGAGAGGAATTGACAGTCTTCTGAAGAACTCCAAGCCCAGCTTTTGGCTTTGGAGGGGAAGCTCTCTGTGACCTTCCGGGTAAGCGGTGGGACCTCCCTGCTGCGGCTTTGGGCCAGTTTGTTCTTAGTCCTTCACGACCAGTCGGAGGTCGAGCTTGGGCCTAGTAGGTGTCGGCTACACCCCAATTTTGTGAACGCTTGTCGGAGTCAAATTCTGGCTCCAACAGCCCCAACTTTTGGTTGCATGTCCTTAGGGAAATTATAAGTGTATATTTTAAATTTCAGACAATTTGGACCACTGCATGTTGGGTAAACTCACTTGCATGTGTTGGCTTGATATGGGCTTGGTGTGCATTTAGCCTAAAATGAAATAATGTGTATTCAACCAACTTGGAACATTCAAAAATCATGATTTTAATTATGTAGACACATGAGGGTGTAATACACCTCTCATAGCAATGGTGGGATTTTTAGAAACAAAAATCCCATTATTTTGAATTTCTGAAAATTTGGTCCTTTTTTGGAAATAAATTTAAAATAGGTTTACCCTTATATTAAAATGATCAATTTCTGTTGAGGACTAAGGAGTGACATAATAAACACTAGAAATAAATTATATCTCTGTTGGATGAAGTTTAAGTAGTTTAAGGAGCAAAATGACCATTTTACCCTTATGGAATTTTGTGTAGAAATGATGGGTATATTCCTTTGAAAAATCTGAGAAAATTCAAATTGCTGTAATTGTATGTTTTATACCTTTTGCAACTATTTCAAAATTTTTGGAGTGAACAATTATGTACTTAGGCCCCATAATGGCATTTCGGTAAATAACTCAAACTGATCATGGATAGGCCATTTCAACCTAGATGTAAATGGAAATCTGGACATAGCATTATTTCATTATTGCAAATTCTCTGTAATTTAATTAGAATTTTGGAGATAATATTTTATGTACTTCATTTGAAAAATGTTAGATTTGTGGATATAGTATTAAATCGGAATTAATTATAAATCTGAATTGAAAAGGCATAAAATTTTGGTAGACCCCATTAATTGTCATATTATATACCTGGAAGAATCCCTAGGATAGTAGGTTCAATATTTACAATACTTCATGTGCAAAATGACTAGGGATTACATTTAAAGAAATTAATTTAATGGCGCAAGTAATTTGGAAAATTATGGAATTCATCCTAGTCATCATATAGGTCCATACCATCCTAGGATAAATAACTTGAGGCATATGGCCAGAGGAATTTAGAGGTCACATTTGTGGGTGATATCGGGACAGGGGTAAGGGTCAAGCACCGATGTTCGTACTAGTAGGGCCACCAGGGGAGGAATTTGAATAACTAGTAAAATGAGGATCTTAGTGGAGGAATTAACCCTGGTTGGTCTCCTAGAGGATTCCTTGACCATGTGTGGAAGAGTGCAAGTCCCGTGATAGCAACAATAACGGGGACCGACGGAAGACCGTCGCGCTCCTAATAATGCCTTAAGTCTTTAGGGTTGTTCTAAAGTAATACGAGAGTTGGGGTAAAAATCCTGGGTAGACACCAATAAAAGTAATTATCCTTGAGAAAGGGAACTTTGGGCGTAATCCCATCGTAGTTCTTAGTGCCCCCGAGAGCCCTTCACCGGGTATACCCTGGGCAGTCCTAGGATTAACCTTAAATCACTAAGTATAATAACCCGTAGACAAGAGTAGTCTAATAGGTTAAGAAATTGTGGTTCATTCTCACCCGTGTTGGGTTGAAGGGAGACTTGTGTAACATGCTCACCCGTGTAGGGTTTGAGGGATTGTGATAAATGCTCACCCGTGTAGGGTTTGAGGGATTCAGGACGGGTTGGTCTTGCGAGCTGAAGGCTCGGGATGAAATACTTGCATGTGCATAATATAGTTGCGCGGCATGCAGTACTGGTCGTTCGTCACACCCATGGCAGTACGGTGCACTAGGCGGTTGTGAGAGTTAGAGGGGCCAGTGGGTTGTCAGCAAAGTACGTACGCAGAGACTCTAGAGTGCACTTGGACGTGTACAGAGGCGTATGAGAGGGGTTGAAGGTTTGGTAGTGTGCATATCGGCCTAAAAGTGGAGACACCCGCTCCGCTGCTGCCGTAGCCACAGCGGTGGTACCCGAGAGTGATGCTAGCTCTCAAAAAGTGGGAACTAAAGGTCTGTGATCACAGAGTCGTTGTGTGTGAGTTGCACTTGCCTGTGCATAAATTGCATCATAACATTCATTCATATTAGGTCATACGCTTCATAGATCCTTATCATATAAATTAGTATGGGCTCTTTTATATGATAAGTTAAATTTCCTGGAAACCTTAACTTATAAATTTGTATGGGCATTTTTATTAGTTAAGGTACTTTTGTGATGGTAGATAGCTTTACCTTTCAGCTTTACTTTACTTTTCTGCTCTTACTTTCAGTTCTTTCCTTTACTAGTACTGCACTTTACTTACTTGTAATATACTTAGAACTGCTAGAGTAGAATAATAATACCTATTACAACTGCTAGTTAGTTCTTATCACCTGCTTCCACTTTGCTACCCCTTGTTGTCCTCCGCTTCGTCCTTCCGCTCGGTGCCTAGGAGCTACGGGGCGAGGTGCGGAGGAAACGACTTAGTCTTTTTGACTAATGGTCTGTGACCATACTATTTTAGGAGCTCGTGGAGATGGAGCACCAGCACGACGAGGAGGCGGGACTTGAGGAGCAGATACCGCTACCGCAGACTACTACTACTACTGCGCGTCCTCAAGTGGGACGAGTTTTGATGTATGAGATTAGCTTCTGCTTTGATTTGAGAGAGAGAGAGTTGATATGATGTACTGGGCATAAGCCTTTATTACTCTTTCATGTTTTACTCATTATGGACTATGTTTCTGTACTCTTCATTTATATATGATATGTACTCTGTGACTTGTGGACTAGTGCTTTTGATATACTGCTATACTTCTATTTCTCATGTTGGCCTACAGGTTATATGATCGTAATAGCCAGCAGAATCGGCATATTGCGGTGTCGACTAAACTGTGTGTTAATGTGACCGTAAGATGGCGGTTCTGGGCATAAGACCCGGTAGCCCTCCTTGGTAAGGGGGAGGTCTTACAAACTGGTATCAAAGTCAGGTTTCGATCCTGGGACCTGTGGGTATATTCAGACATTTCCATGTTAAATATAGGCCCTTAGAGGCAATTTTAGAATTGGTCACCAACATAAAAATTGTAGATCTATGTCTTAACTTTGTTTTGACACCCTAAACATGTAATTTGGATCCGTAGGTCTTTCTGTAGGGTTGTTTTCCTAGGACTGGTCCTAGGCAAGGGCTGAATTTCAAATTGATGCCCAAGCCAAACCAGTAATCACCATGACCCCAAATATTGGGTGCATGCATGTTTAGGGCATATTTAGCCCCTGCCAAAAAATTGAGAATTTTTGGGAAAACCTTTTCTATAGTTTTATTCATAATACACAAATTTAAATACATGAAACATTTGGAGTGTTATAGCTCCAAATGGCCCCAACTTTTGGTGGCATGTCCTTAGGGATATTATAAGTGCATGTTTCAAATTTCAGCCAATTTGGACCACTGCATGTGGGGTAAACCCACTTGCATGTGTTGGCTTGTTATAGGCTTGGTCTGCATTTAGCCTAAAATGAAATAATGTGTATTCAACCAACTTGGAACATTCACAAATCATGATTTTCATTGTGGAGACACATGAGGGTGTAATACACCTCTCATAGCAATGGTGGGATTTTTGGGAACAAAAATCCCATTATTTGAATTTCTGAAAATTTGGTCCTTTTTAGGAAATAAATTTAAAATAGGTTTACCCTTATCATAAAAGGTGCAATTTCTGTTGAGGACTAAGGAGTGACATAATAAGCACTAGAAATAAATTATATCTCTGTTGGATGAAGTTTAAGTAGTTTAAGGAGTAAAATGACTATTTTACCCTTATGGAATTTTGTGTAGAAATGATGGGTATATTCCTTTGAAAAATCTGAGAAAATTCATATTGTTGTAATTGTATGTTTTATACCTTGTGAAATTATTTTTGAATTTTTGGAGTGAAAAATAATGTACTTAGGCCCCATAATGGCATTTTGGTAAATAACTCAAATCTATCATGGATTGGTCATTTCAAGCTATATGTAAATGGAAATCTGGACATAGTATTATTTCATTATTATCAAGTCCCTGTAATTAAATTAGAATTTTTGAGATAATATTTTATGTACTTCATTTGGAAAATGCTAGATTTGTGGATATAGTATTAAATAGGAATTAATTATAAATCTGAATTGAAAAAGCATGAAATTTTGGTAGGCACCATTAATTGTCATATTTTATACCTGAATTGAAAATGCCCAAAATTTTGGGTGCATGCATGTTTAGGGCTTGGTTAACCCCTGTACAAAAATGAGAATTTTTGAGAAAAGTCATTCTATAGTTTTTACTAAAATACCCAAAATGAAATAAATGAAATATTTGGAGTTGTGGGACTCCAAATGGCCCCAATTTTGGTGGCATGTCTTTATGGACATTATAAGTATATGTTTTAAAATTTCAGCCAATTTGGACCACTGCATGTTGGGTAAACCCACTTGCATGTGGCTGTTTGTTATAGGCTTGGTGTGCATTTAGCCTAAAATGACATAATGTGAATTCAGTCAACTTGGAACATTCAAAATTCATGATTTTCATTATGGAGACACATGAGGGTGTAATACACCTCTCATAGCAATAGTGGGATTTTTGGGAACAAAAATCCCATTATTTTGAATTTCTGAAAATTTGGCCCTTTTTAGGAAGTAAATTTAAAATAGGTTCACTGTTATCATAAAAGATTCAATTTCTGTTGAGGACTAAGTAGTGACATAATAAACACTAGAAATAAATTATATCTCTGTTGGATGAAGTTTAGGTAGTTTAAGGAGCAAAATGACCACTTTACCCTTATGGAATTTTGTGTAGAAATGATGGGTATATTCTTTTGAAAAATCTGATAAAATTCATATTGCTGTAATTGCATGTTTTATAACTTGTGTAATTATTTCAGAATTTTTATGAAATAAATTTAAAATAGGTTCACCCTTGCATTATTTGGCACTCCAAAAATTCTACAATAATTACACAAGGTATAAAACATGTCATTACAGCAATAGGAATTTTCTCAGATTTTTCAAAAGAATATACCCATCATTTCTACACAAAATTCCATAAGGATAAAGTGGTCATTTTGCTCCTTAAACTACCTAAACTTCATCCAACAGAGATATAATTTATTTCTAGTGTTTATTATGTCACTACTTAGTCCTCAACAGAAATTGAATCTTTTATGATAGGGGTGAACCAATTTTAAATTTATTTCCTAAAAAGGGCCAAATTTTCAGAAATTCAAAATAATGGGATTTTTGTTTCAAGTTGGCTGAATTCACATTATTTCATTTTACGCTAAATGCACACCAAGCCTATAATAAGCTAACACATGCAAGTGGGTTTACCCAACATGCAGTGGTCCAAATTGGCTGAAATTTTAAAACATATACTTATAATGTCCCTAAGGACATGCCACCAAAATTTGGGGCCATTTGGAGTCCCACAACTCCAAATATTTCATTTATTTCATTTTGGGTATTTTATTAAAAACTATAGAAATACTTATCTCAAAAATTCTCATTTTTGTACAGGGGTTAACCAAGCCCTAAACATGCATGAACCCAAAATTTTGGGCCATTTGGATGACTGGTTTGACTTGGGCATCATTTTGAAGTTCTGCCCTAGCTAAGGACCAACCCTAGCAAAATGGTCCTACAGATCAGACCACTGGACCAAATCTCAAGTTAAGGGTGGCAAATTAAGTTAACACAAAGGGCTACATATCTCATGTTCATGTCATCCTCTGTAAATGGTTCTAAGAGCCATATATTTGACATGCAAGGTGACTGAATTAAAGTGACAGATATGAAATTTCATTTCATTAAAATAATAACAGAAATAAATTTATTTTAATACAAATGTAGCACGAATATTAAAGCTAGATAGACGGAATCTGGTCATCTTCTACCTCTAGCCGACGGCTGGGATTCATTTTCCTGGGCCACTTTTGATGGTTGTTTCCGGCTAGCAGGACCACCACCACTGCCGGCGGATGTCGCCTCCACCTTTACTAAGGTGATGGCTAGCATTTCCCGGCGGTGAGGCTGCCGGAATTGGCTCCTCTGGCGAACCCGAGCAAGAATAAAATGTTTGAAAACTCTCCCATTTCTCCCATGGCATCGGGCTCAATTGAGCCCGATATCTCCCCTAGTTGATCTAGGATTCTAGTACGGGTAGAGGGACGGTGAAACGGACCTGTGTTGGTGGCTGGCGGCGAGGATGGAGGCGGGTGGCCATTCCCGACCTTGCTCCGGCGACACCTTTCGAATTCATAGTTCGTGCACCGTTTCCTTCACTCCAGCTATCAGGTTCTCCTCTATTTTGCCCTCTGAAGCTAATGGAGTCACTGTTTCTGGCTGAGAGGAGGTATATGGGGAGATACAACCAATGTAAGCTCGGTTTGGAGCTTTGGTTATTTCACCCTTCATGCCAACTAGGCACCATGCAGTCACATTCTCTGGACATTCTCTAAGGAAGCCAGCCAGCACAATTTTTGGGCTGATGCATCCAAGGCCAAGTGGCCTCTATCTCTTTAATTCGCCTGCTGCATCAAGCCAAAATCTGCCCGAGAAAAACCACTCATCGATCGTCGAACGGGCAATTTCTTTGATCGTTGAACGCAGATATAAATCATCGAATGGAGATCAAACTCGTCGAACGCAGCTTGCTGGGGACAATCGTTGAACGCAGAACTAATTCGTCGAACGGAGATCCAAATCATCGAACGCCGCTTGCTGGGGACAATCGTCATACGCAGATCTAAATCATCAAACAGATACCTAAATCGTCGAACGCAGCTTGACACAGCGGGACACGCCCTATGACACGCCCATGTCACAGGCCATGTACACCTACCCGACGATCGCCACTTGACGATCGACGATCGACACTCGAGGATCGTTTAACTGAGGGGACACGCCCTAGGACACCCCCGTGTCCAAGGCCGTGTCACCCAAAAATTTTTCTGATGTTATCAGTCATCGAGCACCTTTCGCTGATCGTCGAACCCAGGGGGGACACGCCCTGGGACACACCCGTGTCCCAGGCCGTGTCACCCAAAATTTTTCCTGATGAAAAGTTGGGATGTTACAACCTTAGTGTCACCGTAAGACGGCGGTTCTGGGCATAAGAGCCGGTAGCCCTCTTTGGTAATGGGGAGGGGGGTCTTACAAACTGGTATCAAAGCAGAAGGGAGGGCATCTGTTCATCTTCTCCATGGAGCCAAGGGCCGCTATTTGCCCGATCGGGAGCACCTTCTAAGGCCATTTCCCGGCCATCCAACCACCTCCATGGCCGGCCACCACTACCACCACCTCCGTTGAGGTGGTGGTCATTGATTGGCGGCGACTTGGTCGCCGGAGACGGCGGTTTCCGGCGAACCTGAACCCCTCCATTTTCATGGATTTTCTTGATTTTCTTTCATGGGATCAGGCTCAATTGAGCCCAATATCACTCCTAATGGATCTAGGAAACTAGTACGGGGTGAGGGGAGGTGAAACAGACCTTGATCGGAGCCCGACGGCGGTAGTGGCGGTGGTTGGCCATGAAATTTCTCCTCTCCGTCGAGCTTGATCCCGAACCCGATTCTCCACCAAAAGCTTGGATCCAGGTATCGAATTCCACTCCTTTGGACCTTCTGAAGCTAATGGGAGGGTTGGTTTTGGCTGATATGGGCTGTATACAGATATGCCATGATGGGGATTTCGGCCATGAGCTTTGGTTTCTCCTCCTTGGCTCCAAGTGGCATGAAATTGGGTTAGAAAGGCAGATAATTGATGTGTGGGTTCAGATGTGTGCTTGGGAAGACAGGAGGAGGGCCACATGGCCTTCATCCCCATTTTCCCTCTCTTCTCTCTACTCTTTTCCCCCAATTTCCAAAACTACCCCCTTGCATGCAATCTCTCTCCAATTTCAGGGGGGTAGGGGCTGTCATTAACCATTAAGGGTGGTCATGGGTCTTGGTTTATGGGCTTAGCCCATTGGAAATGAGCTTGACACTCATTTTCTCTCTTTAGGCCTTATATTGATCATGTTGACTTTTAGGGTTGACTTGGTCAACTTGATGAATGGGCTGGCCCCACTTGATGGTCATGAACCCCATATCACCACCTAACATGGGTTGGGTCATGGCTCAAGGCCTTAGCCCATTAGGAATGAACTTGGTCTTCAAATTTACTTAAATAGGCCTATGGTTGACCAAGTTGACTTTTAGGGTTGACCTAGTCAACTTGATGAGTGGGCTGACCCCACTTGATTATCATGAGCCTTATGGTATCACCCAACATGGGTTGGGCCATGGTGATGCCCCACTTGGGCTAATTGGGCCTATATGTGTGGATTTTACCAAATTAGGGTTATGGTCAACTTGGGTCAACTTGGGTCAATGGTTGACCCAATGATGTGGCTTTTGGTTCACTTAGATTGCTTTTAGGGTTAGGGAAATGTGGTGGGGTCATGGTATGGTTAGGGTCCTTATTTAGGCTAGTTTGACCTAGTTTGACTTGGGCCCTATGGTGGGCCCCACATGGCTTCACTCACCTACTAGGGTCAAACCTAGCTAAATACCCCTATCACCCACTCCATGTCTAACCCAATCTAAGTTAAGGGGCCTAGAAGTAACATGAGATGTTACATCTGGAACCGGGGCTGATATGACCAACTCTCTAAAAGGGCTCCTAACTAACACACGAGTGAGTGGCTAACGCAAGGCCACCTCACTGACCCAGCCCACACCAAGCAAGTCGGGGAGTATATCTCACCCAGAAGGATCCTGCCCATTGATCTCACCTTCCTTCCCCTTCCCGGTCCCCCTGACCGGGGCTTTCTCGCCCAGAATGGGTTGTGCAACCATTAGGACGGCCAGAGTTGAGCACTCGCCGCGAGTGGCACTGAGCCAGTAGTGTAAGGTCTCCATGACCTCCTTTTTAAACTCCATGAACATGCCTATCGCCGCTAAACTCGAAGGGGTGGCTATTGCTCCAGGCCAGATCCTTGTCCCTCATAACCAGCCATGGAACAAGCTGTTGTTCTTCTATGATGGACACTCTCCACGCTCACCACACCAAAAGTGTTGAAATTGAAAATTAGTCTCTATGGAGTTCGGGGGTCCCCAAAAGGGTATGGCCTCACACTTATTTCCCTCTAACCGGCACACTAGACCAAAGGCTTAGAAACCTAGGAACAGGACTGAGATCTCAGCGAGGAGGTCCTACCTCACACCGGGAAGATCTAAGAGCGTTTACCCTCCCAAGCCAATGCTGAACTTGGGCACCTTGGGTAGAGCCTAAAGAAGAAGAAAGCAAGAGAAACTGTCAATTTGTGCCTCCAAAGGTGCCCCTCGGTTCTATTTATAGATTTTCAAACCTGGTCTTCCAACAGCGTAATTTCGCTATCCTGAATTACTAAACGCAGCCCAATTGGGTCTACCAACAACTTAACTATGTTGTTCTGAAAGGCTATCTGCAAACTCTCAAAGGCATCCAGATAATTCTGCCTCTAGATCCCACTTGGTGAGTGGTCCATAAGGGCACCACTCGCCTGAGAGGAGAAAACTGGGTCTGCCAGGAATTTGCCTCGACAGCTCCCTAAAAGGGGTGGATACGAGATCAACATGCCACTCGCCTACATTGGCGAGACCCCTTCAACCTGCTATGGGTGGGAGCCCTTTGCTCCTTCTGGGCTAGTACGGCTCTGCCCTCCCCACTTGTCTACTCTGATACTCTTGGATCTGAATGTCCTACAATGCCCTGAATATGCTGGAGGGGCGCACTCAGTGAATATGGGGTTGTGCACAAATCACACTATGCTCTTGTGTAAATTAATTGTTGTATCTGATCATTAATTACTCATTCATATGTCTCTGTATATTTATATATATCTGGCAGAGAACCATTCATTATTAACATTGTTTTCCAACGTCTCCAAGAAATAGTTATACAATTTGAATCTTTCTTAAATAAAGTCTGAATTAATCCCCAGAAAAATTCTCGTTCATAATTTTAATGGACATAACATCAATTTAATATAGTAGTTGCATTGAACTCTGGCTTTGTTCTGATTAACTATAAACTTTACTCTGTAATCGATGTTACATCAATAGCATATTGAAGTATGTGTCGGTATAAGTCTTGAAGTAATGTCGACTAATCTTATTATGTTGCTCTGACTGCTACTTGAAGTAAGTCAACATTAAGTCAAAGTTCCGTCAACTTCTAGTCAATGTATGTTGGCTTTTCTTTACTTTCCTTAAGATCAATGTGCCCTTCTCATGTTCTTTACTCCACTGATATCCTAGGACTTCTAAGACCATATTATTATCTTTATACATCATGGGTAATGAACCTGGGATGTAAAATCACTCAAGATATAATTTGTTAAGATAAAACATAAGATTTTTTCCCAACAATCTCCCCTTATTTAGCTTAACAAGTTTTACAAAGTTCCAAAGATGATTTTATAAAAAAAAACCGTAGTAATATAAAATTTGACTTGCACAAACATATGAAATGAACACAGATAAAATTAAAGACATGAAGAAGAGAGGCAACTGAATATTTGAGAGTTCAGAATGAATTTTATAATGTCCATACAGTTCTTATTGAATATCTCAATAATATACTTGTAGACTGTATTGCATTTATAACTTTTGACTTGCTATCAACATATTTTGTTAGCAAGTTCTGAAATAAATAGCTCAAGTAGAAAACTGTATAGTTTCTCCAACAGTTTGTTCTTTATCAGCTCCAAGTATTGCGACACATTTTTGTATCTCTAATAGTTAGGTTTGTCTTTAAAAAATTTCTTCACTAAGATTAGCCTTTCCCAGTCTCTCTGAGCATTTTGATATACTTTTTTAGATTTATTTTCCTTTTACTAACTCCCCAACATTACTCCTGGTTTCTTCCACTTTACTTATAGAATTCACCATACCTTTGTCGTTGATAAACTTTCTTGCAGCATCAAGCTTTTGCTTCTTTGTTCTTCTATCAGCATGATGATTTGGTAGTGGTATTGGAGCAATATGGCATATTCCCCTGCCCATATAGAGCATATCTAGATCTTCTAAAGGAATAGGAATGACATATGGCAAAAAAATGATGTAGCACTACAGCTTCCTATACATATTTTTAAAACTTCTTTAGTTAGCTGAGTACTGCCTTCAATAGGTTTCTTCCTTTTCTTTGATAACTATAGTTGCTTTCCATTTGAGGTATACTTAACATTAATCGTGCTTTTAGGAAACAATGGAGTCTCTTCTACCAGTCCATCATCATCCCTGACCTTTCTTAACTGAACATCTACCTCCCCCTGACTTTCTTCAACCTTCTGTTCTACAAAAATTGTAATTGATTCTTTAACCTCCCCCTGGTTTGATGCAGACTCTAGTTCAAACTTTGACAAAACATTTTCATTTCTAGTAATCTTAAATGGATCTAGTCTGTATAAAGATGATGTAACCTCATCTAATTCGTCTTCATCTTCCTAATTCTCCCCCTTCTGAACCTTGCAAACAAAAGAAGTTAAGAATGATCTGGTGATAGTGGAAGAAGAAATTTTTGCTTGTAGGAATTGGACTGAAGCAGTAATCAAGTCTCACTGATAATGTATATCATCCTCTAATATTTGTATATAAGGGGCATGTTCATTAAGCATTGAAAATAGGGTGCTAGTGTCTAGCTAAACTTCTTGGGTTATGATAGAAGAAGGAATGATAAAAGTGTCTGTTGTATTAGGTTGGTTGATGTCAGCAAATGTTGAATGTAATGTTGTTGTATTCTAAGTGATTTGAGCAAGTGAATCTGATAGCAATATGGGTTCCTGTGGTATGGATGGAGTTGGCTGATGACTAATGAGTGAAGGAATAATATCTTGTGGTAAAGATGGAGGAGTAGATTCCTTCTAGGATCCATGTTTAATGATTTGTCTGGTCCTCTTTGAGAAAAGGTCTATTGACAGCTTCTTTCTAAGAGGAATTGGTATCCCCTTAGACGTACACAGATGTTGAAAGTTATACAATAGAACTTGACTCATTATAGTCATGTAAGCATTCTTCCTATGTTTATATTTATGTGCAATAAGTTTTATCAGACACTCTGCCTAGTTAATCAGTTTCCCTAACACTAGAATCCCTCATTAAATGTAGTTGAAGTTTAGGGATTGCATCATACGTTGAGGTTTTTCATATCAACACCTTTCCCACAATATCTGATAGAAACAGATATTCTTCAGATAGATCAATTTTCATAATCTCGATAGCCTTGTCCTTTGAAAAGTTCATGATTCTTAGCACCTCTTTTATCTCTCCTTCAGATAGTCGTGCAGTGTCAAATCCCGACAAGAGATCAAAATTCTTCTATATAATTTCTACAGCTATATGAACCTTTTGTGTAGCAATAACTCCATTCAATGATCCATCATCCTCACACTGAACATTTGTATTGAATTCATTAAGCTCAGTCTCATATAATTTACATCATGTCGAAATAAGTTTATTGAGGCCCAAATTAGTGAATAATTTGAGGATTCCTTGAAACTTTTCAGTTGCAGCACCGAAAGATTCCAAATCTATGCCAAATCCTAAATTTGTATTTGGCGTCATTACAATACCTACAGGAATTCTTAAAAAACAAAAGTTGTGGTGGAATCAAAAGAAATGAGCAGGGAAGATGAAGAGTTTTGAATGTTTTACTTAATTGAGTCTTATATATAAGTACACAAAACATTGATAAGTTAGGGAAAATATTTTTGTTTGTGTTTCTTTAGTCAACGTAACGTCGACTGTTATTTGGCGTATTATGAAAATAGCACAAAGTCAACGCATGCATATATTTATATCGACGTTGCATCGAGAAGACCCAAAACTCTACAAGGTCGCCGTCTCTAGATGTTGTGTTTAATAGGAGTTGATGTTCCGTCGACTTGTATTCAACGTTACGTCGAGTATAAACAAAAATTTTAAGTCTTTTACTGGTTTTTCCTAGCAATAAATTGTATGAAAATTTCAAGTTATATTAGTGATAAATTCATTTATTAACCTTTATCAAGTAGGCCCAAAACATTGATAAAATATTTGTGCTTGATCTCATGAGGTTTTTCCCAGCAATTATATTTTAGTAACAATTGGTATGATCTAGACTCTTTCATCAGTCTGACTGTCCTAGATATTCCATCATGAACAAGTAATTCAAAAGTTAGTTGGAACCCAGGTTATCTTGGGTCCATTGCTTATTCTACCATTAAAAGATGTAATAAAGGTATATAAAGGTTTGTTATAATACCCTTTTGGATGAAATAGTATTGGTCTATCAATCCAAGAACTTCTAACATCATGACCTTTTCTTAAGCAATTTGTACATTTATATTCATATGTATGATAGTCAGAAATCATAATTGTATCAGATCTATTGGATTTGTAAACTAGGAATTTGCTTTTGCTCAATGCAACTTTTGGTTATGTTAAAATGAAGTCGTTGCATTCCCAAACTTGTGTCGAGTATTTGTTAAGTTTTGTCGATATTCAATTGACGCATATTCCCAGTACGCAAGATATTTGTATTCTAAGGATTGATTTTTTATAAATTTTTTTTTCATAATGCTCTTTGTACAACCCCGTATTCGCAGAGTAAGGTCCCCTCGGCAGGCGCAAGACTAGCATTGTATTTTAAGATTTTGGAGTGGTTTTGTACTCTTGGTGGACAATTTAGGCCTAGCCCTTGTAATATACTAACAGGGGGAGGAAAAATCTACCTCCCCCACCTCTCCTTTTTAGCGGGGCGGGTGCGGCAAGTTGGCCGACACCCGCCCCAGCTTGCTAAGTGCGAAGTAGGGGCAGCGAGACCGGGCCGGCGTCCTAGCTCTCGCCCAGGCGGCCTACCTGGCGGGCGAGATGGGTCGGCGGGCTGGCTCTCGCCCAGGAGGCCTTTATAGCGGGCGAGATGGGTCGGTTGCCTGGCTCTCGCCCAGGCAGCCTGACTGGCGGGCGAGACCGGCCGGTGGCCTGGTTCTCGCCCATGCGGCCTGCCTGGCGGGCGAGACAGGCCGGTGGCCTAGCTCTCGCCTAGGAGGCCTGCCTGGCGGGCGAGATGGGCTGACGGCCTAGCTCTCGCCCAGGCGGCCTGCATGGCAGGCGAGATGGGTCGGCGGCTTAGCTCTCGCCCAAGCGGCCTGCCTGGCGGGCGATACTGGCCGGCGGCCTAGCTCTCGCCCTAGCCTTTGGTTCATCCGCAGGGTTTACTCATTCGCCTCGGGTGTCCGGAGGAGTAGGGGGTGGCTTAGCCCCCGTTCATCCCGGGACCCCTTCTGGTCATGCTTTTACCATTATACCCCCAGCGGGGGAATTACCCATTTAACCTCCGATGTGGATGTTTTTTTATTGGCCCAAGGCCCATTTATCATAGGGGTATTGCTGACCTTTTGGCCCCTAGTCTTGGGAAAACTATAAATAGACCCTTGAGTGTGCCTTGGAGGAGATTGCTGCTTAATCACTTCTTCACTCTCTCATCATCCCCAAGGCACCTAGCTCAGCATTGGCTAGGGAGGGGGAGATCTCCAAGGTCTTCTGGGTGTGAGGTGGGACCTCCATTCTAGAGTCGAGGGTCTGTTCCTAGTTTCCTAAGCCTTTGGTCCGTGAAATCCCCCTGAGTGTAGTAAGTGTGAGGTCACCCCTTTTTAGGGACCCCGAACTCCATAGAGACCGATTTCTCGGTTTCAACATCTTAGTGAGGTAAGCATGGAGAGTGACCAGCATAGAAGATCTCAGGAGAGTGTCATAGCTGGAGGTCAAGGAGCCAGTGATGATCTCGGCGAGCTCCCCAACCCAGGACCCTTCGTGGGAAGGGAGGAATTCATGGCATCCATCTAAGGCATCATGGAGATGCTTCAAAGTATTGCTCCTTGGGGTGGCAGCTTCACTCCAACCCCCCAGGAGCTAGCTCCCCCCCCTTTCGACGAGTCGACTCCCAGGGGTCTAGGCGAGGTGAGCCCAGCAGGGGGAGAAGGAAGTGTACCAGGAAGACGACCTGGGAAGGAGAGGATGGGAGATGGGATCGAGCAAGACCTCACCGGCCGAGAGTTGTTCTCCAGCCCAGCAAGTGTCAGCCTTCCAGGCGAACAGTTCACGCGAGCAGAGGTGGCGAGACCATCCCTCAGTGGGTCACCCTTCAGCGAGTTGATCATCTCAGCTCCCGTTCCAGAGGGGTTCAGAGAGCCCGACATGGCTTAGTATACCGGGAAAGATGACCCCGTCCAGCACCTGTAGTGGTTTGAGGATGTCGTCTCCATCAGGCCGATGATGGATGCCTTTAAGTGTCACCTCTTTGCGATCACATTGAAGGACAAAGCAAGGGACTGGTTCCACTAACTCCCACCGAGATCAATTTATGGGTTTGAGGACTTGAGCCGGAGCTTTCAGCTTTGCTTCTCCACCTCCAAGAAGAGGAAGAAGAGTCCTGAGTCCATCTTCCTGATAAGGCAGGGGGCCGAGGAGTCGCTAGCCCATTATATTGACAGGTTCCAAGAAGAGATCTTGCAGGTCCAGGAGATGCCGGGGTATGCCCTACAAATGGCGTTCACGGTGGGGTTGTGTGAGTGGTTCTTCAAGATGAGCCTGAACTGAAAGGCCCCCCTTTCCTTCGAGGAGCTGATGGAAAGGGAGGAAGAGGAGATAGCCACTGAGGCAGCCAACCCAGCATTTGTCAAGAATTTGCCAAGATTGATAGAGGCAGAGTCGAAGGAGCAAGGTGGCTCGAGGCATCAGGAGGGGAGAAGGAGAGAAGAGCAGAGAGCTCAGGGGCTCCAGGGACCTCAGGAAGGTCCGGAGCTAGGTTGGAGGCAACAGGGAGGACCCGTTCAAGGTCCAGGAAGAGGTTTCTACCAAGGTGGGGGGATTTTCAGGGAGGCCAAGGGAGGTTCAACTTCCAAAGCCAAGCCCCAAGGCAGCTCCTATCCCCACTACAGCAAGCGATGGAGATTGGTCGAAGGGAGAGGAGGAACCGCGTGCGAAGGAGAAGAGTCAGAGTAGAGTTACCCTACTATGAGTTCCACCAGGAGGAAGGCCATATAACAGCTACTTGCCCCAAATTTCTGGAGTTGAGAAGGACAAGAGCTCCGACACCACAGCCTCAACAAGCGCAAGATCCGGTGCGGATTGAAGAAGTCCAACCCGAGGCAGCAGGGGAGAGATATGAGGACGGGGTTGATGTAGGCACCCGGGGAGGGATCCGATGATTCACGAGGGAAGAGGGAGGTAAGAAAGAAGTGGGTCATCTCTTTGTAATGAATTTTGCTTGCTACGATTGAAGACAGGGACCGCTGAAAAACATTTATGATCCATGAAAGGTCTCACCTCGAGATGATTCCGCTACCAGGATCCCACTAGCTGGCAGGGCAGGTTGATCTCTCAGAGGGAGAAGTAGTTCTCACCTTGAGATGATTCCGCTGTCAGGCTCCCACTAGCTGGCAGGGCAGGTTGATCTCTCGGAGGGGGAAGTAGGTATCACCTCGAGTTGATTTCGCTGCCAGGCTCCCACTAGCTGGTAGGACAGCTTGATCTCTCGGAGGGGTGAGTAGGTCTCACCTCGAGATGATTCCGCTGCCAGGCTCCCACTAGCTGCCAGGGTTGGTTGATCTCTCGGAAGGGGGAGTAGGTCTCACCTCGAGATGATTCCGTTATCAGGCTCCCACTAGCTTGCAGGGCAGGTTGATCTCTCAGAGGGGGAGTAGGTCTCACCTCGAGATGATTTCACTGCCAGGATCCCACTACTTGGTAGGGCTGGTTGATCTCTTGGAGGGAGGAGTAAGTCTCAGCTCGGGATGATTCCGCTACCAGGCTCCCACTAGCTGGCTGGGCTGGCTAATCTCTCCGAAGGGGGAGTAGGTCTCACCTCGAGATGATTCTGCAGCGAGGCTCCCACTAGCTGGCAGGGCAGGTTGATCTCTCGGAGGGGGGAGTAGGTCTCACCTAGAGATGATTCCACTGTCAGGCTCCCACTAGCTGGTAGGGCTGGTTGATCTCTCAGATGGAGGAGTAAGTCTCACCTCGGGATGATTCCGCTGTCAGGCTCCCACTAGTTGGCTGGGCTGGTTGATCTCTTGGAGGGGTGAGTAGGTCTCACCTCGGGATGATTTCGCTTCTAGGCTCCCACTAGCTCGCAGGGTTGGTTGATCTCTCGGAGGGGGGAGTAGGTCTCACCTCAGGATGATTCCGCTGCGAGGCTTCCACTAGCTGGCAGGGCTGGTTGATCTCTCAGAGGGGTGAGTAGGTCTCACCTCGGGATGATTTCGTTGTCAAGCTCCCACTGGCTAGCAGGGCTGGTTGATCTCTCGGATGGGTGATTAGGTCTCACCTCGAGATGATTCTGTTGTAAGGCTCCCACTAGCTGGTAGGGCTGGTTGATCTCTCATATGGGTGAGTAGGTCTCACCTCGGGATGATTTCGATGCCAAGCTCCCACTAGCTGGCAGGGCTGGTTGATCTCTCAGAGGGGTGAGTAGGTCTCACCTCGAGATGATTCCACTGCCATGCTCCCACTAGCTGGCAGGGCTGGTTGATCCCTCAGAGGGGTGAGTAGGTCTCACCTCGAGATGATTCTATTACCAGGCTACCACTAGCTGGCAGGGCTGGTTGATCTCTCGAAAGGGGAGTAGGTCTCTAATGAGTGCGATTATGATAGGCTTTTTACTATCATAATTTTAATCATGTCCATTATTTTCTGCCTCTTTGTGTAGTAGTTTCGCAAGATTATTTGAGAAATTGTCTTATCATGAATAGGAGAGCACAGTTAGGATTTGTGGTTAATCCTTATATTAAGCTATATATTTATCCTTTCATTTTTATAATGCAGGTAATGCCAACCAATGGAACTAAAAGTCTTGGAGCAAACAGAGGAGTTCACGGAGTCAACATGGCTGATGACAGGAAAAAAAATTGGCGCACATGGGTAGACACGCTGCCATGTCAATACCCGTGTCCTATGTGCCCTGGAACTGAAGAAATTGAATGCAGGAGACACAGACTCACACGGGTAGGCACACGCCCGTGTGCCTACCCGTGTCTAATTTGAACATGACTGCCGACCAACCCGTGTCTAGAGAACATGAAGAACAACACGGCCGTGTTAGTACCTATGTCATCTGACACGGCCCACTACCAGACATGCCTGTTCGTGGGGAACTGCTCTAGAACCATCAACACGGCCTGACATACGGCCGTGTTGGTACCCGTGTTCGACTTTGTTTGCTAGGAGACTATAAAATTCCTGTAGAAAAATGAGAGGGCACTTTTGGATCAGTTTTCGTTGGGGAGAACTTCTGGAGCATGAAGTGGAGCATCCAAGAGAAGGAGGATTTGAAGGGTATTTTTGTATGCATTTAATCTTTCATTAATCCCTTTTGATCTTCCCTATCTCTTGGTGATTCAACTTTAGTTATCTTTTATTTTGCATGAACTTTAATTTGGAACAATTTGTTAATGATATATTGCCTTATTTTCATCAAATTTGTGATAATTTGTTCGTATGTAGGGTTGCAACCAAAGAGATTTCTCCTAATTATGAATTACTTATTTGTTTTACAAGAATTGCAAATCTCTAGATTGAGAAATTGGAAGTTTTTAATGATAGTTACATGTTCATATTTTGGTGTTGAATCTTTTTGTAATTCAAATTTTATGATCGAGAAATATGTTGTTTGGATACTTGGAATACGAATAAATGGATTCATGGTATTTTAGAGATAAGATTTCATGAATGTATGTAGTAGATAGGGTGTTTCCACTAATGCAGACTTGAGTATTGTAAATTGTTCGAGAGAAAGTTTACTAACTTAGGTTTAGATCTTGAATTGCTCGAGAGAGAATTCGATAGATGTTTACCCTTTACATTACAACAAATTTGATAGTCTTATTATTTCATGATTACGTAAAATTGAGTTAATGAATGAGTATTTCATGTAATTGCTCATAAACTTTCAGCTTTTTATCATCTTGAATTCCCCAATGTTTAATTATCCAAATAGTCATAGTTAGGTTAATTTAGATCTAAAATTAATTTTAATTGTTGGTACGATAATAGAGTGAGGGTGACTACAAGTATTTGAAATGACCATGTGGAATACGACACGAGATGTAGATTTTTCCTATACTATGATTGATAGGTGCACTTGCCTGAAAGTTAATTCAATCTGGTTAATGCCCATCTACATAGTTTATACTAGAGTGTCGAATGAATCTGCATCGAGTTATTACTTGTTAGCAAAGGAATTCATCAAGTTTTTGGCGTCGTTGTCGGGGACTCGATTTCATTATTTTGAAAGCCTAAACCTTATTAATCTACCAATTTTTGCTTATTAATATATAATTGTAAATTAGTTGTGGAATAATTATATCGCTTAATCTCTGTCTTATAGTTTGTTAGTCTATGACCACGGGAAGAAAATCTGGGCTTGCACCATTTCATCCTGACCCAGAGCGAATCATCCATAACACCAACCAAAGGGACATGGGAGTTAATACCAAAGATATTTCAAACGAACTAGTAGAAGAAGAAACAGTTAACTAAGGAGAGAATCATCCAGAAAATTTAGATACCAAGGTCATCCATAATGAGCAAACTATGTCTGACTTTGCTAGACCTAACCTCCAAGGAACTGGGTCAAGTATCGTTAGACCGCCAATAGTCACCAATAACTTCGAATTGAAGCCTAGTGTCATACAGATGGTTCAATAGTATGTCCAGTATGATGGACTGCAAGATGAAGATCCTAACACCCACTTGGCCGGATTCCTGGAGATATATGATACATTCAAGATCAATGGTGTTTTTAATGATGTCATTCGATTGTGATTGTTTCCATTCTCGTTAAGGCATAAAGCGAAGCAGTTGTTGAACTCATTACCTAGAGGGTCAATTACTACTGGGGATATGATGTTTGAGAAGTTTTTGATGAAGTATTTCCCACCGGCAAAGACTGCAAAGCTGAGGAATGACATCTCTATGTTCATGCAATTGGAATCTGAATCATTGTACGACACATGGGAATGATTCAAGGACCTTTTGAGGAGATGTCCCCACCATGCTCTACCTTCATGGCTTCAGATTCAAACCTTCTACAATGGTATAAATCCGGCCACTAAATAGATGATTGATGTGGCTAGTGGAGGCACCTTGAACAACAAGACACCTGAAGCGGCTCAGCAGTTGATAGAAGACATGACAATGAACAAATATCAATGGACTACTGTAAGACAAAAGCCTAGCAAGCCCGCGGGAATTTATGAAGAGGATGATGTCACCGCCTTAGCCATTCAAGTGGAGAAGCTTCACCAAAAGATGGACAACCTTGCCTTAGCATCACCCTCCATGGCACCTCAACAATGGGACCCTTCATATAGTGGAATGCCTAGTTGTGAACCTTCAGTACAAGAGCAAGTTGACTATATGGGTAACAATATTAGACCTCCTTTCAATCAAGCAAACAACCCATATAATTCTACATACAATCCTGGATGGAGGAAGCACCCCAATTTCTCTTAGGGAGGACAAAGCAATCAAGGGAAGCAACCCATGTTTGGACAACAACAACAACCGGAACCAAGGAAGCCTACATTGGAAGATGTGCTCACCAAGTTCATGCAAACTACCGATGTAGCCTTTCGGAATCAAGAGGGCTCGATTCGAAATTTGGAGAATCAGATTGGACAGCTTGCAAGGATGGTTTTTGAAAGACAACAAGGAATGCTTCTAGGAAATACTGAGACAAATCCTAGGGAGCATGCAAAAGCCATTCAATTGAGGAGCGAAAAGGAGTTACAAGACCCAAGGATTACAAAGGAAGCGCCCCAAGTGGAGTCTAGCGGCTAAGGACCAAGCGAGATGAACGTGCAACCGATGGAGTATTAACCAGCAGTATCATACCCATCAAAGCTTAACAAGGAGCACACGGATGCTCAGTATGGTAAATTTCTATCTATATTTAAACAATTACATGTCAATTTACCTTTTTCTGAAATTATTCAAATGCCTAAGTATTCGAAATTTCTTAAGGATTTAATTTCTAATAAAAGGAAAATAGAGGAATTATCTTTAGTAACACTTAGTGAAGAATGTTCTGGTATTTAAGGATCCCGGTTCATTTTCAATTCCATGTTTCATCAGAGATTTTCAAGTAAATAAAGCTTTAGCGGATTTAGGAGAAAGTATAAATTTAATGCCTTATAAACTATATTTAAAACTAGGTCTAGGAGAACTTAGCCCAACTAGAATGAGTATTCAACTAGCAGATCGATCGGTTAAGTATCCTAGAGGAATAGTGAAAGATGTATTGGTTAAGGTAGATAAGTTTATATTTCCTACTGATTTTGTTATTCTAGATATGGATGAAAATATTGAAGTACCACTTATATTAGGTCGTCCATTTTTAGCCACTTCTAGAGCACTTATTGATGTTTTTGATGGTAAATTAGTTTTGCGAGTAGGAGAAGATGAAATCACTTTTCAAATTGGCAATACTATGAAACAATCTTTAGATAATGATGATTAATGCTATTTTTCTCATGGTATTGATAATGTTATGCCTTCTGTAAATTCTCATTTTTATTGTAAAGATCCTTTAGAAATTTGTATTACAAACTGCTATCTAGAAGAATAAAGAAATAAAGATATTGTTGAACATTTCTTTTTTCTAGATAATAGTGTGGAGATGAATAGAACGACTGAATATAGTTTGATTACTCAAGGAGATCATGAAGCTCTTAAGAATAATACTAAGAATCCACCAATAGTAGAACTTAAAAAATTACTGGATCATCTTGAGTATGAATTCTTAGGAATTAATTCTTCTTATCCAGTTATTATTTCCTCTAATCTGTCTAATACTGAAAAAGATAAATTAATAACTGTATTGAAGAAATATAAATGTGCAATAGCATGGCAAATATCTGATATAATGAGTATCAATCCTAGTTTTTGCACTCACAAAATCTTTTTGGAAGAAAACTATAAACCTTCTATTCAACCGCAGCGTAGGCTAAACCCGATTATGAAAGAGGTAGTCAAGGCGGAGATTGTTAAGTTGTTAGATGCTGGTATTATATACCCTATTTCGGATAGTTCATGGGTTAGTCCTGTCCAAGTCGTTCCTAAGAAGGGTGGTCTAACAGTGGTAGCTAACGATAAGAATGAGTTAATTCCTACGCGAACGGTAACAGGTTGGCGTGTCTGTATTGACTATAGGAAATTAAACGATGTCACTAGGAAAGACCATTTCTCTCTGCCTTTCATTGACCAAATATTAGAACGTTTGTCAGGACATTCCTATTATTGTTTTCTAGATGGACTTTCTGGATACTTCCAAATTCCTATAGCACCAGAAGACCAGGAGAAAACAACATTTACTTGTCTATTCGGTTCATTTGCCTATAGACGTATGCCTTTCGGGTTATGTAATGCAACCGCCACTTTTCAAAGGTGCATGCTAGCCATCTTTAACGAATATGTTGAGGATATCATGGAAGTATTTGTGGATGATTTTTCTATTTTTGGCGACTCATTTAATCTATGTTTGGATAATTTAGAGAAAGTTCTTAGGAGGTGTGAGGAGACTAACCTAGCGCTTAGTTGGGAGAAATGTCATTTCATGGTCAAAGAAGGGTTAGTGCTTGGCCATAAAATCTCAAGACAAGGAATCCAAGTAGATAGAGCGAAAATTGAGACCATCGAAAAGTTACCACAGCCAACCTCCGTCAAGGCAGTGAGAAGTTTCTTAGGACATGCGGGATTTTACCTCCGGTTTATTAAGGACTTCTCTAAAATAGCTAAACCACTTACCAGGCTGTTAGAAAAAGACACACCTTTCATTTTTGAACAAGAGTGTCTACATGCCTTTGAGTTTTTAAAAGAGAGATTAATTAATTCTCCTATTATGATCGCGCCCAATTTTAATCAACCATTTAAGATCATGTGTGACGCTAGTAGTTTTGCGGTAGGGGCTGTTTTAGGACAACGCCGAAACAAACACTTTCATCCTATATATTACGCTAGCAAAACAATTAATAATGTACAGGAGAATTATACAACTACAGAAAAAGAACTCCTAGCAGTGGTATTCGCCTTCGATAAATTTAGATCTTATTTAACATTATCTAAAGTGGTAGTATATACCGATCATTCTGCTCTAAGATATTTATTAGCCAAGGCGGAAGCCAAGCCTCGTTTAATCCGTTGGGTTCTCTTATTACAAGAATTTGATTTAGAAATTAGGGATAAACGAGGAGCAGAAAACTTAGTGGCAGACCATCTTTCACGTTTAGAAAATCCACTACGATCAATGTTAGATGAATCTGAAATTTCTGATACATTTCCTGAGGAATCACTATTTGCCATATCTACAAATATACATCTTGATTATACATGGTTTGCGGATTATGCAAACTATCTTGTAGTTAAGGTTCTTCCAAAAGAATTTTCATACCAGCAGAAAAAGAAATTTTTCTCTGATTTGAAATATTACTTTTGGGAGGACCCCTTTCTTTTTAGGATATATGCAGATTCTGTTATACGACGGTGTGTATCAGCGGAGGAAGGTTGGAAAATTTTGGAGCAGTGTCATTCAGGCCCTGCCGGTGGTCACTATGGAGCAAATTGCTCGGCAAAAAAGGTTCTTGATTCTGGTTTTTTTTGGCCCCTTTTATTCAGGGATGCCCAAAGGTATGTGCTTTCATGTGATTCTTGTCAGAAAGCAGGTAATATTTCTAAATTACATGAAATGCGACAAAAATATATTCTTGAATGTGAAGTATTCGATGTGTGGGGGATTGATTTTATGGGACCATTTCCAGTTCCTTTTGGGAATAAATATATTTTAGTAGCTGTGGATTATGTATCGAAGTGGGTTGAAGCACAAGCTTTGCCTACTAATGATAGTAGGGTAGTAGTCCGATTTTTAAAATCTCTATTTGCACGATTTGGCACACCACGTGCACTTATTAGCGATAGGGGTTCACATTTCTATAATTCGCAGCTAGATAAAGTATTATAAAAGTATGGAGTTACACATAGGATAGCCACTCCTAATCATTCGCAATCTAGTGGTCAAGTTGAAGTTTCCAATAGAGAGCTTAAGAGGATCCTAGAAAAATCTATAGAAGGGAATAAGAAGCAGTGGTCTAGAAAACTAAACGATTGTTTGTGGGCATATAGGACCGCCTTCAAAACACTTATAGGGACCACCCCCTTTAGATTAGTCTATGGCAAATCCTGTCATCTACTTATAGAATTAGAACATAAGTTGTATTGGGCGATACGCTCTTTGAATTTTGATACTAATTCTATAGGGGAGAAATGTAAACTTCAACTTAACAAGTTAGATGAGTGGAGAACCATGGCCTATGAGAACTCCCGGATTTATAAGGAGAAGACCATGCTATTTCATGACCGTCACCTTCGCAAACCCAAGACATTTCAGAAAGGTGACCAAGTCCTCCTTTTTAATTCTCGTCTTCGTTTATTCCCAGGGACGTTAAGGTCTAAGTGGTCCGGACCCTTCCAGGTTAAAGAAGTCTTCCCCTACAGCACCGTCGAACTTACCCACCCTGAGAAGGGAGATTTTAAGGTTAATGGACACCGACTGAAGCCTTATTATGGTGAGCTCCCTAAAGACTTCACTCGTCAAGAGACCTGCCTCCGTCTAGATTAGGATTATGAAAAATATAGTAATGTTCATAAGTTCTAAAATTTTTAGTATAAGTATAGTTATAAGAAAAAAAATTTAAGTTATAAGAACAAAAAAAATTTTGTAATTAATTTCACCCAAGAAAAAATTCGAGTTTTAGAAGAGCACACGGGTCACCACACGCCCGTGTGGGTGACCGTGTGCTCAACACAGCCTCAGGCCCAGCCGTGTCACTTAAATCTGGAATAGGACGATTTCATCTCGAGAACCACATGATTTCACACCAACCCGTGTGTCTGGCCATGTTATATGGCGTCTCTTCGCTCGACGATCGTCGAGACCATTGTGTCGACACATCCGACACTCCCGTGTCGGATGGTACATGCCCATGTCTCTTTGCTCAACGATCGTCGAGACCACTATGTCGACACATCCGACACGCCCGTGTCGGATGGTACACGCCCGTGTCGCGTGTCACCCACCAACCCGTGTGTTTTTAATGCGTTGTGCCAGATCACACACGGGTCCACACACAGCCGTGTGGTGGACCGTGTCTGCCTGGCGCACTGTTTTCTGTCAGTTTGACCGCACGGCCCCCCATAACCCGTGTTTCACGAGGCTAAGATTCCTCAACACGGGTACGCACACGCCCGTGTGCGCACCCGTGTTCATCCCCTTTAAATTGAGGTCGTGTGTTGTTCTTCTCCCCCACTTCCTGATTCCAGCAGTTCCTCCCAGCATCCATCTTCTCCATGGCCTGAGCTCAAAGTTGAAGTTTTCGCCTTCAACGTGCGCGGTTTCGCCCCCTCCACTCATCTTCTTTCCTCCTAGGTAACGTTTCGTTTCCATTTTATGCATCTTCTCCTTCATCTCTACTTTTCTCTCCGAATTTTCCTCCACCAATTTTTTTAAAAAGGAATTTTTTTCTTTTTTTCTATTTCTCCACAGATAATGTCTTTCGGAAGAGGCCAAGGCGGTCGCCGTCATCGACCGGAGCTCCAGGCTCTATCTACGGAGCGGCGCGATGCTGCTATACCGCTAGTGTTCACTGATCCTGCGCATTCTGCCTGTTACAACCGCCTCCAATCAAAGAAATTTCAAGACATCTCCACCAATGATTGGAGTGTATTAGAATGTTGAAGTATTAGACCGGGCGGCTTAGCGGTCTGATCCAGCGGTTTGTTGACCGAGCGTCTTAGCGGTCTGATCCAGCGGTTTGTTAACCGGGCGGTCTATCGGTCTACCTCTGCGGCCTGTTCTATCCTGCTGGAGTTGCCGAGCGGTTAACCCATCTGTCTAACCGCGCGGCCTGTGCGGTCTCCATTATTCTAGCCGCTCAGTACTGTAAATGTTTAGTCCCACATTGTTTGTATACTCTCTTCTTATCTCCTCCATTCTATATAAGGGAGGTCATACCTTTGTAAATGATATCATTTTTGGATAATAAAATTTCAATTATTCAAAAGTTTATTCGCTTGTTCTCTACTTTTCGCTTCTTTTCGCTACTTTCTAACATGGTATCAGAGCACATGGTCATTTCCTCCTGATTCTGTGCGCTCTCTGTTGTTCGCGGCTTGTTTTCCGCGTTCTGCGACTTGATTCACGGCTTGCCTTCTCTTCTGTCCGCGCGGCTTGTTTCTATCCGCGCGGCTTGTTTCTGTCCGCTGCCCTGTTCGCGCGGCTTGCTTCTTCTTGGTTCTCTTCTCCTACTGCTCTTTGTCGCAGCGACATGTTTTCTTGTCGCCGCGCTCCTTGTTCTTTCCTGCCGCTCCGACTTCCTAGTCGTTGCGGTCTGTCCGCGTGTGTTGTCTCTCTACTCGCGGTTTGCTTCTGTGATCTGCCTGACCGTGCGGGTTGTTCCTTTCTCACCCGCATCTTGGTCGCGGTCACCTGCTCTTCTCCTCTCTTCTGTTCGCTCGGCCTTTTCAGTCCGCGCGACCTCTTCCCCGCTGTGCCTTTGACCGCTTTCTAGCAGCTGCTGTGATCTGCCTGACCGTGCGGGTTGTACCTTTCTTACCCACATCTTGGTCGCGGTCACCTGCTCTTCTCCTCTCTTCTGTTCGCTCGGCCTTTTCAGTCTGTGCGACCTCTTCCCCGATGTGCCTTTGACCTCTTTCTAGCCGCTGATGTTCGCGCGGCTTCTTCTGTTTCCTAACCGCTCCTGTTCGCGCGGCTTCTTCTGCTTGCCGGGTTCTATGACTACCTCCGGTCTCACCACTACTCCTGCAGCTCCTTCTCCTCCTCCTCCTTCGGGCAACCTTGGCACCCTTTCCAAGCTTGTTGGCTCCAACTATCCCGATTGGAGCGTTTCTTTCACCTTTCTCCTTCGTTCTCAACGCAAGCGTCATCACCTCACCGATGACCCTCCTCCTCGCACCTCTCCTGAGTTTGATGACTGGGATGCGAGTGATGCTCTTGTTCGCACCTGGCTGGCCAACAGCCTTTCTGATGAGTGCCTTCCCGTCATTCGCCATGATGAGACGGTCAAGGCCGCTTGGCTTCACCTCGCTGCTCTCTATTCTAAGGGGGCCAGACGTCCCGCATTTATACTCTCTATGCGGACCTCTTCGCCCGCCCTTCCATGTCACCGGCTGCGGCTTATCAGCAGGTTCAGGCTCTTGGTGCTGAAATCCTCCAGAATCGCCCCTTCTCCGCGGACTTGGCCGACCAGCACAAACACTTCCAGGAACTCCTGGTTGTTTGTTATCTTCTTCGTCTTCCTGACTCTTATGATATGATCCGCCAGCAGATCTTGGGTGAGGCGGAATCTCCTACTTTGGATGCCACTGCGGCTCGCATTGCCGCTGTTACTTCGCTCCTCCAGCGGCCTCTGTTGACCTCCCCCCCTTCCACGGACTCCTTTGCTCACCAAGCTCAGAGGGGGGGCCCTAGTGGCCGTGGCTCCTCTGGCGGACGGGGTTCCTCCCGGTTCCTCTGCTCTCACTGTGGTCGTACTGGCCATACTGTTGACCGCTGCTGGCAGAAACATCCTCATCTTCGCCCTTCCGGTGATGCTCCTTCTTCGGCCTCCTCCTCTTCTAGGCCGTCTGCCTCTGTGGCCACGACATCAGGTAGTGCCCACATCGTTACCCAAGGTAAATGGCTGATTGACTCCGGTGCCACCAATCATATGACGGGAAACCCTCATTGCTTCTCCCGTCTTGAGACCCATGACCGCTTACCCCCAGTTCGTGTGGCGGATGGTTCCCTGTCCCCGGTTCATGGGACGGGCATGGTTCAACTCACTCCATCGCTTTGCTTGGAGGATACCCTCTATGTCCCGAAGTTCCCGTGCAATTTGTTATCCGTTACTACTTTATGCCGGCAACTTCAGTGCTCCGTCTTATTCACTCCCACTACTTGTTCTTTTCAGGACCCGAGGACCCAGCGGACGATTGCTACTGGGACTGAGAGCGGCGGCCTCTACTTCCTCGACAATGTTTCTGCTCTCTCTGCCTACTCCTCCTCCACCGATCTCCTTCAGTGGCATCTTCGTCTTGGACATCCTCCTCCTCGGCTTATTCGTCAGCTTCTGCCCCACTTACCTCCTACCAGTTCTCCGCTCAACTGTGATGCGTGTCAGCTTGGCAAACATCATCGCTCCTCCTTCCCACTGAAGCAAGGCCGTGGCTCCTATCGCATTTTTGATCTTATTCATTCTGATGTATGGGGTCCTGCTCCTACCCTCACAGTTGGTCGGGGCAGTTCCTATTTTGCCACTTTTATCGATGATTTTACTCGATGTACCTGGGTGTATCTATTAAAAGATCGCTCTGAACTATTTTCTGTTTGGCAATCATTTTACTTTATGATTAAGACTCAATTTGCTATTTCTATTAAAGTCTTACGTTCTGATAATGCTGATGAGCCCGCGAACAGACTCTTACTGTGGTTGGTTCGGTGAGTCGATCACCGCGGGCTTGCTCGGGTAGGCAAGTGCACCTATCGCAAGTAGTACTCGATATTCGGGGGAATACCGAGGTCGTATTGTTCTCGGGGTCGCGTTGACTATTCTTACTCCTCCGGGAGGACTATTATTTTACTGAAAGAAAAGGTGGATTTTTTTACTTTAATAAAAGGCGGAAAAGCAAAGGAGCGAAAAAAAACGATTTAGAAAATATTCGATGAAGGGTTAACGCTCGGCATCGAATCGGATTAAGACTAAAACAATTTTTAATAATAAAAAGACTTAGTTTTCAAATTAATAATAAGACAACTTGGCCGTGGAGGTTCCACAAATGTGAGCTCACCTAGCTATAGGGATATCGCTCACCTAAACGTTAAGACTATTCGACCGAACGTTAGTCCGACGAAGGATTCCTCTTAACGCCCGCTTTACGCTAAGAACCCCGCTATTGGGTGGGGGACCCAATCCGGTAGAATTACGCTTGTCCTCTCTTGAGGGGGTGCACGCAACTCTATTTACCCAGGGGTGATCGGTCCATATGTACGGCCTCTCGGCTAGCTAGCATATGGACTACGGAAATAGGGCCCACACATCGATTATGTGGTCCTACGCGTCGTAAACCCGGGGTAAACCCTAAGTGCTTAAATTAAAATGAAAATAAAGAGCTTCAATTATTATAAATCATTTTAAATGTCCCAATGCTCTTCGATGCCGAGGCTAATAGCGATTAGCCACACATCGGTATGGGGACGGCTTATAATTTAGTGAGGCGCGAGTTCGAAATTAAACACTAAACGTTTATAAGAAAGGGACAAAAGAAAAATAACAACATTTAGAAAGCTAAAAAGTTAACTAAACGAGAACTCACGCACACTCCAAATTATAAATTAAACAGAAACTAAGTTACACATGAATGAAATTTGCATAATTTAAATTTGCGAGTCCCACTCAAACGAGTGGGGGCGGTAAATAAAGGCTGAAAATTGCAAGTCCTACTCAAACGAGTAGGACTGAAATGAAAGCGAGTCCTACTCAAATGAGTAGGAGAAAATAAATGCGATTACAGGGCTAAAAAGTCCGGCCATTTAACTCAAGTGAGTAGGCGGAAAAAATAAAGAAAGAAAAATTACAAATCCTACTCAAACGAGTAGGCGGGAAATAAAGTCCGGCCATTTAAACTCAAGTGAGTAGGCGGAAAAATAAAGAAAGAAAAATTACAAGTCCTACTCGAACGAGTAGGACTGAAAATGAAAATGATGCGCCATTTAACTCTTAACGAGTAGGCGGAAATAAATGCACACAAACACACACACTCCATATGAAATTCAAGAAAGCAATAAAATTTAACACCTACACTCACACACTCTACATAATTTGAACAAAGCATAAAAATTATACACCTACACTCACACACTCTACATGAAAATTTAAGAAGAACAAAAGAAAGTTTATTCTCATACACTCACGCACACTAATAACAAAGAAAAATTAAAGTTACCTAAAAATGAAAATAACAAGATTTCTACTCCTAAAACTTACCCAAAACACATGAAAGAACAAACAAAAAGAGAATGAGCAAAAAGTTTTACAAAATAAAGTCAAAATCAAAGGTGCTCAAAAATTAAAACTTTAACTTTTTCATGCTTAGGTTTTGCCAAAAACAAATAAAAAGAGAAAATTACAATTTTTAGAAGACTAAAGTTTTTTCAAAGCAAATTAAAAATTTAAGTTTTTGGAAAATTAAAATACCAACATTTTCATTCTTATGATGTTATGAAAGTGATAAAAAAGGTGAAAAAGAAGATGAAAAGAACAAAAGAGGTTTTACAATCCTAAAAGAAAACTAAGTAAAAAAGGAACAAATTCACTTTTTTAAAATCTCTTTTATAGAATCATAAGGATGAAATCAAAATCTAAGCATGAAAACTAGTTAAAGGAAAAAGACAAGGTGAGAAAAAGAAAGAAAACTATCATGCTTAAGCATGAAGACAAGTAAAAGACATGTAAAGTAAGCAAATTACACTCATACACACACACACACACTTTTCATAAATGAAGAACAAAGATGAAACTAAGAATAAAAAGGAGAAGGAAAGTGGGGCACAAGTGTTCATTCCAAAGCCATATATGAAGAGAAAATTTAACATTTTATTGATTAAAATGAAACTATTACAAGCTATTACAAGGGCTAAAGCTAAGACAAAACAAGAAATGAAATAAAAAAGGGAGAAATCTCCTTACATAGCCTTGAAAATCACGGATGCAGCCTACAAAAAGACACTAAATTGGCCCAAAAATCTGAACCCTTGGACCTTACAGAACTGGGCTATTTATAGGAAAAAATTTCTAAGTACACGCCCTCGGTCACGGGCGTGTAGGGGGGGCGTGACAGTACTATTCATGAAGGCGGCCGGCGATTGGACAGCAAAGTTGACTTCGGGCAGAGTTCGCAGCAGTCACGCCCCAGGTCACGGGCGTGACTCTGGGCGTGTCGGGGAGGTAGAACCGGGCGCGGGTTGCGTCAAAAGTCCTCGGCAGCATCTTGTCGGGCTAGCTGGAAAGGTCACGCCCCATGTCACGGGCGTGACTATGGGCGTGACAGTTGGGGTCGACACTCGACGATCGTCGAGCGGAATTCGTCGAGAGGAGAGGACACGGGCTTGGGTCACGCCCCGTGTCGGGTGACACGGGCGTGTCGCCAGGCGTGTCAAGCTTTAACTTCAGAAATTTTGTAATTTCACGGGAAATGCACAGTCACGGCTCGGTCACGGGCGTGACCCATGTGTCACGGGCGTGTACTTCCCAAATTTTGGCAGATTTTGGAATTTTTCTGCAAAATAAAATAAAACAAGTTAGGAGAAAATTTACAAGAATAGGAACATTTTATTGAACAAAAATAAGTAAAAACGACGAAAATAAATGAAAATGACTAAATTAATGTGCATAAAAATACGCATATTTACAGTTCATCAAATACCCCCATACTTAGGCTTTTGCTATTCCAGAGCAAAAGTTTGAGGTGAATCTATAAGGAATAAAAAAACTCTAAGTTTTGGCTATCGCTTAATCAATTATAAGAGAGATCGAAATAAATATACGGGGTGTAAGAGTTAAGTCCTAAAATTATGTAGATGATTTAAATAGCGCAAAAGTTTTGGCCAAAAGACTTCTTGATGTAATCAAATAGAAGGCAACATTTGAAATGGTTAGATTAACGAAAATAGTTTGGAATTATAAGAACTCTAGCTTATACGAGTGCTACCGGAAATAATACAATTTACTAATTATGCTCTCAAAAAGATTTTTGAATTAATTCTAGAATCGTGTAATTGGCTAAGGGGTAGTGTGGTTTATGAAGAGGGTTTTGATATTTGAGGTGAGGTAATTTTTTCTCGAACCTCCATGTTTTTTTTTCTTTTGGATTATTAGGAAAACGAAATCTTATTTTCCTAATATGATTTTTGTTTTTCAACTTCATAATAATAAAATTAACCCAATGTATATTTGTAGGAGTAATGAATTTTATCCTCTTACTCCTTATATAATCTTTTAAAATTATTGGGTGCCTATGTTTACGGAACGAAATCTTATTCCCATTGACATAGGATCTTTTAAGGATAGAAAATTTTATCATGCCAAGTAGGTCATGATAAGGTTAGGGGAGAAAGGAAAACTAGAGTTTTAATCTTAAAACATTTTTGAGAGCAACCTTAATAATTTGTACGTTCCAATGTTTCAGAAAGCTAAAAGTAAGTATAATTGAATTCTATAGTCGTTATTTCCTAACATAATATACGTGCTCCTATTAATGAAAAATTAGAAGTAGTGCCTAAAACGAGTTCGCTAGTTTTAACAAAGCATAAAATATTCTTTAAAACTTAACCCCCGGCTATTTAAATGTTTCAATCAATAATTAACAAACGGGTAGCAAACAGAGAATTAATAGTATTCACATATAAATAAACTCAGAACAGAATTTTTGGATAGCAGAAAAGTTAAGTATGGAATATTTAATTTATTTATTTCAAAACATTTTTTTTTTGATTTTTATAGTTTTTGTTATCATTTTTTTTTTCATTTATTATCCTTTTTTTTGTATTTTTGTTTTTCTCAAATTTTTTTTTTTGAAAAAATTTTTTGAACTATTATCTTTTTTTTTGTATTTTTTAAGAGAATTTTCATAATATATACAAAAATAAGGGAGAAAAAGAAAAAGGTTTGTACAAGAATGAGGAAGGGGGAGAGAGAAAAAAACAAAAAATATATACAAAGTGAAACTAAACAAAATAATTTTTTTGTTTTGTTTTTTTGAGTTTTTGGAAAAGAGAAAGAGAACAAAACAAGAAACAAATTTTTTGGATTTTTGTTTTTTCATTTAATTTTTTTTTGTTTTTTTTCATTTAAAAATTTTTTTGTTTCATTTTAAGATGTTTTTTAATTTTTTTTTTGTTTTTGTTTTGTTGTTATATGTATTTTTTTTGTATTTTTCTTTTTTGAAATGCAGAAAAATTGAAGTGCAGAAAGTAAAGCACGAAAATACCCCCATACTTAAGTCCAACATTGTCCCCAATGTTGTATCGTAAGTATGCGGAACAGAAAAGAAAGACAATATGTACAAAGAAAAGAAAGGGAAGGGGGTAGAAGCTTCCCTGAAACGCGTAGGGGGAGGCCGATCAGAAACCCTGCGTTTATTAGAAAAAGCAGCAAAGGTAATGAGGAAAGGGCGAAAAAGATAAGCGAGGGGTGCCTCCCAGGAGCGCTTTGTTTATAGTCGTGTAGCTTGACTATTTTGGCGGGTTTATAATGTGGAGGAAAGTTATGGTTTCGCTAAAACCGATCACTGGGTCGCCCGCGATGTAAGACTTTAACCGATGACCGTTTACTTTAAAAGAGCCTTTGTCCGGGTGGGAGATGAGCACGATTCCATAAGGAAAAACTTCTTCAACTAGGAAGGGACCGGACCATCTAGATTTTAATTTACCTGGAAAAAGCCTAAGACGGGAATTATAAAGAAGGACAAGATCGCCCGGAGAAAATAATTTTTGGGACTTGATTTTTCGATCGTGATATAACTTAGAGCGCTCCTTATAGAATTTATTGCTCTCGTAAGCGTTCGCACGCCATTCATCGAGCTCGTTTAGTTGCAGTTTTCTATTCTGAGCGGCTAAGTTGGAGTCGAGGTTTAAGAGTTTTAAAGCCCAAAGTGCGCGATGTTCTAATTCTACGGGTAAATGGCACGCTTTGCCGTAGACTAACCGGAACGGCGTACATCCAATAGCAGTTTTGTATGCCATCCGATATGCCCACAACGCATCGTCGAGTTTAACGGACCAATCTTTCCTATTTAGCGAAACGGTTTTTTCTAAAATTCGCTTAATCTCTCGATTTACTACCTCGACTTGGCCACTTGTTTGCGGGTGGTAGGGGGTGGCAAGCTTGTGCGTGACTCCGTATTTAGCTAACGTCTTAGCCATAAGAGCGTTACAGAAATGCGTTCCCCTATCACTAACAATTGCGCGAGGCGTGCCAAAGCGAGAAAATAATTTTTTAAGAAATGTAACGACGACTCGCGCATCGTTGGTGGGGAGAGCTTGCGCTTCCGCCCACCTCGATACGTAGTCGACCGCCACTAAAATATACATATTTTTGAAAGACGGAGGTAGGGGGCCAACAAAATCTATGCCCCACAAATCGAAGACTTCGCACTCTAAAAACATGTTTTGGGGCATCTCGTCGCGACGAGAGATGTTACCCGACCGCTGACAGCTATCGCATGCGCGCACAAAATTATGCGCGTCTTTGAAGAGAGTGGGCCAAAAGTAGCCCGCCTCTAGCGCCTTCCGAGCGGTCCGGTTGGCTTGATAATGCCCACCGGCTGGACCCTCGTGGCAGTGCTTAAGAATTTGTAAGCACTCCACACCCGCAACGCATCTTCGGACCGCTTGGTCCGCGCAGATACGAAAAAGAAATGGGTCCTCCCAAAAGAAATTTTTCAAGTCAGAAAAGAATTTCTTCTTTTGGTGACTGGAAAACTCTTTTGGAAGGACCCGCGCTACTAAAAAATTTGCAAAATCTGCGAACCAAGGCGAAGATGACGAAGATTTATTAATGGCAAGAAGGCGTTCCTCGGGGAATCTGTCATTTATTTCAGATTCGACGAGCGCTTCCGCACCCGGATTTTCTAAACGGGAGAGGTGGTCCGCCGCTAGATTTTCCGCTCCCCGCTTATCTCGGATCTCCAAATCAAACTCTTGTAGGAGGAGAATCCATCGAAGAAGGCGGGGCTTCGCATCATTTTTAGCTAATAAATACTTAAGCGCAGAGTGATCGGTAAAAATGATAACTTTAGATAGCGTTATATACGAGCGAAACTTATCGAAAGCGAAAACGACGGCTAAGAGTTCCTTTTCCGTTGTCGTGTAATTTACTTGTGCGGAAGTGAGCGTCTTGCTAGCGTAATAAATAGGATGAAAATGTTTTTCTACGCGTTGGCCAAGAACGGCACCTAAGGCAATATCACTAGCGTCGCACATTATTTTGAACGGAAGGGACCAATTAGGGGCCACTAAAATTGGTGAGGAGATAAGTTTTTGTTTTATCAAATTAAAGGCGGACTCGCATTCGCTACTAAAGATGAAGTGTGATTCCTTTTCCAAGAGGTGAGTTAGCGGCTTCGTTATTTTTGAAAAGTCTTGAATGAAGCGTCGATAAAAGCCTGCATGGCCTAAGAAACTCCTAATAGATTTTACGTTTGTTGGATGCGGAAGTTTTTCTATAATTTATATCTTGGCCTTATCCACCTCTATCCCCTTAGACGAAATCATATGGCCGAGGACCAAACCTCCTCGAACCATAAAGTTGCATTTTTCCCAATTTAAAACAAGGCTTGTGTCCTCGCACCGTTGAAGGACACGATCTAAATTGTGAAGGCAATCGGGAAAAGAGCGTCCGAAAACAGAGAAGTCATCCATAAAGACTTCCATAATGTCTTCTACTAGCTCGCCAAAGATCGCTAGCATACATCTTTGGAATGTAGCTGGCGCGTTGCAGAGTCCAAATGGCATTCTTCGATAGGCGAAGGTGCCAAACGGGCAAGTAAAAGTTGTTTTCTCTTGATCATCGGGGGAAATGGGGATTTGGAAAAACCCCGATAACCCATCAAGAAAACAATAATACGGATGACCGGATAAACGCTCTAAAATCTGGTCTAGAAATGGCAGAGGGAAATGGTCCTTGCGGGTGGCGTCGTTAAGTTTCCTATAGTCGATGCACACTCGCCAACCCGTAACAGTACGAGTTGGGACAAGCTCGTTATGCTCATTCGCCACTACGGTAAGACCGCCCTTCTTGGGCACGACATGCACGGGACTAACCCATGCACTGTCCGAAATAGGGTAGATAATCCCCGCATCTAATAACTTAATGATTTCGGCTTTAACGACGTCTTTCATGTTTGGGTTAAGACGACGTTGCGGCTGTATCGTTTTGCGGCAATTATCGTTTAGGAAAATCTTATGGGTGCAAAAGGAGGGGCTAATCCCCTTTAGGTCAGAGATTTGCCACGCAATTGCGTGGCGATGTTTAAATAAAACTTCCAATAGATCGGAAGTCTCCGAATCACTCAAGTCCGAAGAAATGATAACGGGGAGCGTATCACCTTTTCCCAAAAAAGCGTACTTGAGCGAGGCGGGTAAGGGTTTGAGGTCTAGGATGGGCGGTTCTTCTAGGGAGGTTTTAATTCCTATGTCTTTCTTACCAATTGGTTCGAAAGGCAAGTCTATAGATGTATCCTCATCGCAGTTAAAATTTTCGAGCGCATAAATATCGTCATTTAAAAATACGGACTCAAAAATGGGAGAAGAACGATCTCCGAAAAAGGTATCTAAAGAATAGCAGAAATCGTCGCTCGATGACAAATTGTCCATCGAGGGATTAATAGAGAAAGTAACTTGGTCATCGCCTACTCGGAGGAGAAGGCTACCATTACTAACATCTATTAGTGCGCGGGAGGTGGTGAGAAAAGGGCGACCGAGTATTATTGGTACCTCGGCGTCCTCCTCGATATCTAAGATGACGAAGTCTACCGGGAAGGTAAACTTGTCGACTCGGACAAGGACGTCCTCCACTACCCCGATAGGGAACTTAACCGAGCGATCCGCTAATTGGATGCGCATATTCGTAGGACTAGGAGTACCCAAACCTAAACGCGAAAAGAGCGAGAACGGCATCAGATTAATGCTAGCCCCTAAATCAGCTAAGGCGTACTTTACTAATATATCGCCAAAAAGGCACGGGATGGAAAACCGTCCCGGGTCGTTTTGTTTTGCGGGCAATTTATTAGTAAGGGCCGCCGAGCAGACAGCGTTGAGAGATACATGCGAAATATCCTCTAATTTGCGTTTATTAGAAAGTAGTTCTTTTAAAAATTTCGCATATTTGGGCATTTGCGAGATAGCCTCGCAAAAAGGAACATTAATGTGAATTTGTTTTAATAATAAAATAAATTTTTCATATTGCGCGTCCTTACGCTCGTTTTCTAACTTATGCGGATACGGAAGAGCCTTGTTTAAAATAATTTTTTCTTTTATAATAGGTAAAGGCGGCGTAAGCGAAGAAAGGGGAAGAGGGGTCGGAGGTGAAATATGTACCTGAGGGTCGGTCCGTTTTGGATCGACCACCTCCTTTCCGCTACGGAGGGTTATAGCGTTGGCGTTCTCCCGCGGATTGGGCTCCGTGTTTCCCGGAAGTGCCCCGAGCGCGCGCTCGGACATCATCCTCGCCAGCTGTCCAACCTGTTGTTCGAGTGTTTTTAGCGATCCGGTGATGTTCCGGATATTTGACTCGTTGGACGCAATATACTTCGAAAAATTTTCCTCCATCGGGGAGGGTTTCGGAAGAGGAGGGGGAGGAAGAAATCCGGGCGCATAAGAAATAGGGGGACGCTGAGCATTATTCGGGTTGCTCCACGAGAAGTTGGGGTGATTCCTCCAACCCGGATTATAGTTATTACTATAAGGGTTGTTGTTGGGGTTGAAGGGAGGACGACCCGAATTTCCCATGAAGTCCACGAACTCTTCAGCTACGCAGACGTTAGGGGGAATAAAACAAGGCGGAGTGGAGGAGGCAGCAGACATCTCCGCCACCTGCTTTGTTAACCTTTCAACTTGAAGGGTCAAGAGAGCAGTGGCATCCACTTCAAAAAGACCAGCCGCCGGCTTTGGCCGTCCCCGCGGGACGTTCCATTGATAGGCGTTCATAGCCATCTCTTCGAATAAAGCCTGGGCGGCCTCGGGGGTTTTGTTGTTAAGCGTACCCCCGGCAGCCGCGTCAATCATTTGACGCGTCTGAAAATTCAGCCCATTATAAAAAATTTGAACTTGCAACCACGTTGGCAGCGCGTGGTGCGGGCAACGGCGGAGGAATTCCTTAAATCGTTCCCAAGTCTCGTATAGAGACTCAGGATCGTTCTGCACAAACGAAGAAATGTCCGCCCGCAACTTTACAGTTTTTGCGGGCGGAAAGTACTTCGTTAGGAACCATTCCGTCAACTCAGCCCACGTGGTGATACATCCTCGCGGGAGGGCATTCAACCACGCCTTGGCTTTGGACTTAAGGGAAAAAGGAAATAAGCACAAACGAATGGCGTCATCAGTGACGCCATTAATCTTGAAGGTGTCGCATATCTCCAAGAAATTGGACAAGTGGACATTCGGGTCCTCATCCGGCAGTCCATCGAACTACACGGCGTTTTGGACCATTTGAATGACACTTGACTTTATTTCAAAATTATTATTGGCCACCGCAGGGCGAACAATACTCGACCCTGAATCATCCAGGTTAGGCCGGGCGTAATAAGACATAGTACGCTCGGCCGCCGGGGGAAGGTTAGGGGCGGCCATAACTACAACAGTGGGTTCTCCGATAGATTCCTCGGGATCTAAAGAAGGATTTCGGCGATGAGATCGGATACGCGCAAGAGAGCGTTCGATCTCAGGGTCGAAGTCTAAATCTTCAGACTCTGAGGGTTGTCCTCGGGTCATACACCCAAACAAAAATAAAACAAAAATAAACTTTTTTTTTTGTTTTTAAAATAAAGTTTTTAGTTTAGTTTTTTTTTTTTTATAGAAAATAAGTAAAATTAATAGACTCCGGAATTCGAAATAGCAACTCGAAAAGAGATTCCCCGGCAACGGCGCCAAAAACTTGATGAGCCCGCGAACAGACTCTTACTGTGGTTGGTTCGGTGAGTCGATCGCCGCGGGCTTGCTCGGGTAGGCAAGTGCACCTATCGCAAGTAGTACTCGATATTCGGGGGAATACCGAGGTCGTATTGTTCTCGGGGTCGCGTTGACTATTCTTACTCCTCCGGGAGGACTATTATTTTACTGAAAGAAAAGGTGGATTTTTTTTACTTTAATAAAAGGCGAAAAAGCAAAGGAGCGAAAAAAAACGATTTAGAAAATATTCGATGAAGGGTTAACGCTCGGCATCGAATCGGATTAAGACTAAAACAATTTTTAATAATAAAAAGACTTAGTTTTCAAATTAATAATAAGACAACTTGGCCATGGAGGTTCCACAAATGTGAGCTCACCTAGTTATAGGGATATCGCTCACCTAAACGTTAAGACTATTCGACCGAACGTTAGTCCGACGAAGGATTCCTCTTAACGCCCGCTTTACGCTAAGAACCCCGCTATTGGGTGGGGGACCCAATCCGGTAGAATTACGCTTGTCCTCTCTCGAGGGGGTGCACGCAACTCTATTTACCCAGGGGTGATCGGTCCATATGCACGGCCTCTCGGCTAGCTAGCATATGGACTACGGAAATAGGGCCCACACATCGATTATGTGGTCCTACGCGTCGTAAACCCGGGGTAAACCCTAAGTGCTTAAATTAAAATGAAAATAAAGAGCTTCAATTATTATAAATCATTTTAAATGTCCCAATGCTCTTCGATGCCGAGGCTAATAGCGATTAGCCACACATCGGTATGGGGACGGCTTATAATTTAGTGAGGCGCGAGTTCGAAATTAAACACTAAATGTTTATAAGAAAGGGACAAAAGAAAAATAACAACATTTAGAAAGCTAAAAAGTTAACTAAACGAGAACTCACGCACACTCCAAATTATAAATTAAACAGAAACTAAGTTACACATGAATGAAATTTGCATAATTTAAATTTGCGAGTCCCACTCAAACGAGTGGGGGCGATAAATAAAGGCTGAAAATTGCAAGTCCTACTCAAACGAGTAGGACTGAAATGAAAGCGAGTCCTACTCAAATGAGTAGGAGAAAAGAAATGCGATTACAGGGCTAAAAAGTCCGGCCATTTAACTCAAGTGAGTAGGCGGAAAAAATAAAGAAAGAAAAATTACAAATCCTACTCAAACGAGTAGGCGGGAAATAAAGTCCGGCCATTTAAACTCAAGTGAGTAGGCGGAAAAATAAAGAAAGAAAAATTACAAGTCCTACTCGAACGAGTAGGACTGAAAATGAAAACGATGCGCCATTTAACTCTTAACGAGTAGGCGGAAATAAATGCACACAAACACACACACTCCATATGAAATTCAAGAAAGCAATAAAATTTAACACCTACACTCACACACTCTACATAATTTGAACAAAGCATAAAAATTATACACCTACACTCACACACTCTACATGAAAATTTAAGAAGAACAAAAGAAAGTTTATTCTCATACACTCACGCACACTAATAACAAAGAAAAATTAAAGTTACCTAAAAATGAAAATAACAAGATTTCTACTCCTAAAACTTACCCAAAACACATGAAAGAACAAACAAAAAGAGAATGAACAAAAAGTTTTACAAAATAAAGTCAAAATCAAAGGTGCTCAAAAATTAAAACTTTAACTTTTTCATGCTTAGGTTTTGCCAAAAACAAATAAAAAGAGAAAATTACAATTTTTAGAAGACTAAAGTTTTTTCAAAGCAAATTAAAAATTAAAGTTTTTGGAAAATTAAAATACCAACATTTTCATTCTTATGATGTTATGAAAGTGATAAAAAAGGTGAAAAAGAAGATGAAAAGAACAAAAGAGGTTTTACAATCCTAAAAGAAAACTAAGTAAAAAAGGAACAAATTCACTTTTTTAAAATCTCTTTTATAGAATCATAAGGATGAAATCAAAATCTAAGCATGAAAACTAGTTAAAGGAAAAAGACAAGGTGAGAAAAAGAAAGAAAACTATCATGCTTAAGCATGAAGACAAGTAAAAGACATGTAAAGTAAGCAAATTACACTCATACACACACACACACTTTTCATAAATGAAGAACAAAGATGAAACTAAGAATAAAAAGGAGAAGGAAAGTGGGGCACAAGTGTTCATTCCAAAGCCATATATGAAGAGAAAATTTAACATTTTATTGATTAAAATGAAACTATTACAAGCTATTACAAGGGCTAAAGCTAAGACAAAACAAGAAATGAAATAAAAAAGGGAGAAATCTCCTTACATAGCCTTGAAAATCACGGATGCAGCCCACAAAAAGACACTAAATTGGCCCAAAAATCTGAACCCTTGGACCTTACAGAACTGGGCTATTTATAGGAAAAAATTTCTAAGTACACGCCCTCGGTCACGGGCGTGTAGGGGGGGGGGCGTGACAGTACTATTCATGAAGGCGGCCGGCGATTGGACAGCAAAGTTGACTTCGGGCTGAGTTCGCAGCAGTCACGCCCCAGGTCACGGGCGTGACTCTGGGCGTGTCGGGGAGGTAGAACCGGGCGCGGGTTGCGTCAAAAGTCCTCGGCAGCATCTTGTCGGGCTAGCTGGAAAGGTTACGCCCCATGTCACGGGCGTGACTATGGGCGTGACAGTTGGGGTCGACACTCGACGATCGTCGAGCGGAATTCGTCGAGAGGAGAGGACACGGGCTTGGGTCACGCCCCGTGTCGGGTGACACGGGCGTGTCGCCAGGCGTGTCAAGCTTTAACTTCAGAAATTTTGTAATTTCACGGGAAATGCACAGTCACGGCTCGGTCACGGGCGTGACCCATGTGTCACGGGCGTGTACTTCCCAAATTTTGGCAGATTTTGGAATTTTTCTGCAAAATAAAATAAAACAAGTTAGGAGAAAATTTACAAGAATAGGAACATTTTATTGAACAAAAATAAGTAAAAACGACGAAAATAAATGAAAATGACTAAATTAATGTGCATAAAAATACGCATATTTACAGTTCATCAAATGCCAAGGAGTATCTCACTCATGAGTTCTCCGCGTTCTTTCACAAACATGGCCTCCTTCATCAAACGACTTGTGTTTACACCTCCCAGCAGAATGGGGTGGCGGAGCGTAAAAACCGTCACCTGCTTGATGTTGCGCGTACTCTCATGACGCAGATGAACGTCCCTCGCTCCTACTGGGGCTACGCTGTGCTCCTCGCCTGCTATCTCATCAATCGCCTTCCCTCCACGGTTCTCCACGGCCAGACTCCCTTCTCCCTTCTCTACCCCCACCAGGAACCTTTTCCTCTTCCTCTCCGTGTCTTTGGCTGTACGGCCTTTGTTCACGCTTCCTCCGCTACCCGCGACAAGCTTTCCCCCCGTTCCACCAAGTGTGTCTTTTTGGGGTACTCTACAACTCAAAAAGGCTATTGCTGCTTTGACCCCCTTCTCCGCATGCAGTTTGTCTCCGCCGATGTGACTTTTTTCGAAAATGCTTCCTATTTCTCTCCTCCCTCTTCTCTTCCTTCTCTTCCTTCTGATATCTCCGTTCCTTCCATACCTCTCCACGTTTTCCCACCTTCGTCTCCTCCTCCACCCACTCCTTCCCAGTCCGTCTCTCCACCCACCCCTCCACCCTCCTCTCCGCTGCCGTCTCTCTCTAGTCCCGGGCCAGCCTTCTCCGCCACAGACGCTCCGGTCGCTGACGCTCCCGTCGCCGACGCTCCCGTTGACCTGGATGTTCCCATTGCCCTTTGCAAAGGGGTGCGGGCGTGTACTCAACACCCGCTCACGGCTGTTGTTTCCTATGATCAGCTTTCTCCTTCTCGCAGGTGTTTTGCCTTGGCTATCTCTGCTACTTCTACTCCCCGTACCTACCAGGAGGCTCTCGCTCTCCCTCATTGGAAGTCTGTCATGGATGAGGAGATGGCTACTCTTACTGAACGGGGTACCTGGACCCTGGTTCCTCCTCCCGTGGGCACTGATGTGGTTGGCTGTCGCTGGGTCTTCGTTGTGAAGTTTCGCCCCGACGGCACTGTGGATCGCTACAAAGCCCGGCTGGTGGCCAAGGGCTTTACTCAGACTTATGGCGTTGATTATTTTGATACCTTCTCTCTGGTTGCTCGCCTCAGCACCATCCGGGTTCTCTTCTTTGTGGCTGTTAACCGGGCTTGGGCTATTTCCCAGCTTGATGTGAAGAATGCCTTTCTCTATGGCGATCTTCAGGAGGACGTCTATATGGAGCAACCTCCTGGGTATGTTGCTCAGGGGGAGACACGTGTCTGTCATTTGAAGAAGGCCATTTATGGCCTAAAGTAGAGCCCTCGGGCATGGTTCGACAAATTCAGTGGTATTGTGGCTACCATCGGCTTTCAAAGGAGTTCGGCCGATCACTCCTTATTCATTCGCAAAACGGCCTCGGGACTGGTGGTTTTGGCCGTATATGTGGATGATATTCTCCTTACTGGCGATGACCGAGATGGGGTGGACTTGACGAAGAAGCACCTTCGTCAGCACTTGGTCACGAAGGATATGGGCTCCCCAAAATACTTTTTGGGGATAGAAATCTCTCGGAAACTTGACTCCTTGGTTCTCTCCCAACGGAAGTATGCACTTGATCTTCTACGAGAAGCAGGATTGACAGGTGCCAAACCAGCTTGTTTTCCCATGGCTGTTGGAGAAGACAAAACGTGGACGGATGATTCTCCTCTTCTATCTGATGTCATACGGTATAGACGTTTGGTAGGCAAACTCATCTATCTCACGGTGACTAGACCCGACATCGCCTACGCTGTAGGCAAGGTCAGTCAGTTTATGCAAGCTCCCAGGGAGTGCCATCTTCAGTCCGCCCTGAAGATTTTAGAGTATATCAAAGCAGCACCGGGCAGAGGGTTACTCTTTCAGAGGAATGGTCATCTGAGGGTTGAGGCCTACTCCGATTCAAGTTACGCGGATGATAAAGGCGATCGTAAATCCACATCAGGTTTTTGTACCTTTGTTGGAGGTAATCTCGTGAGTTGGAAGAGCAAGAAACAGTCCGTTGTTTCCAGATCCAGTGCCGAAGCAGAATACCGGAGTATGGCATCAACCACGTGTGAGTTAAAGTGGTTGCGGGCTCTCATGCTTGACCTGGGCGAGGTATATGACTGTCCTCTCCCTATGTTCTGTGACAACAAGGCCGCTATACACATATCCAGAAATCCGGTCTTCCATGAGAGAACAAAGCATATAGAGGTTGACTGTCACTTCATTCGGGAAGAGATTTTGAAGAAACAGATTTGTACTCCTTTTGTCACCTCTGACAAAGAGTTGGCAGATATCTTCACCAAGCCGGTTTCTACTTCCTTCTTCTGCATTTGTGACAAGCTGGGCATGATTGATATCTATGCTCCAGCTTGAGGGGGAGTGTTGAAGTATTAGACCGGGCGGCTTAGAGGTCTGATCCAGCGGTTTGTTGACTGAGCGGCTTAGCGGTCTGATCCAGCGGTTTGTTAACCGGGCGGTCTATCGGTCTACCTCTGCGGCCTGTTCTATCCTGCTGGAGTTGCCGAGCGGTTAACCCATCTGTCTAACCGCGTGGCCTGTGCGGTCTCCATTATTCTAGCCGCTCAGTACTGTAAATGTTTAGTCCCACATTGTTTGTATACTCTCTTCTTATCTCCTCCATTCTATATAAGGGAGGTCATACCTTTGTAAATGATATCATTTTTGGATAATAAAATTTCAATTATTCAAAAGTTTATTCGCTTGTTCTCTACTTTTCGCTTCTTTTCGCTACTTTCTAACATAGAAGAAATAAACTTAGCGGGGGATGTCCGGGAATTAATTTCTGTATTGGTTTGGGAGCAATTCTTTGCAATAGAAGAGTTAGGCTTTAAGGAACTCACACTCGAGTTCCTGTCCTCATTTTACTTAAATATTAGGCCTAATCTGATTGATTATGATCGCGAGCACGAGGGGGTCATCTCCTTTTGAGTAGGGGGCACTTTTTACACACTTACCCTGCTCTAGTTCACCCAATACCTCGGGGTGTATGAGGCGTCTCTCTTCTTTAGTGTCGCTTACTCCGACCTTCATTTCAACCTCCCATCTCGCGATCTTGCAGGCGATATCTGGGCTCAGCTCGCTTTTGACCTTAGTCCATATGAGGCCAAGAGGTCAAAGGCATCCCAGTTGTATTCCCCCACCCTCCATTACATTCACCACCTCCTGAGCCATACTTTGAGCGGCCGGGGCGAAAGCTCTGGCGTTGTCAGTCGGCAGGACTTGCTGTGCCTCTATAGCATGTCATCTCGTTATCCTCTCCACCTAGGCTTCCTACTCGCCCAGTTCATCCTCCACCAGGCCGACACCCCCCGCATAGGGTCTATTTGTGTAGCACCCTACATCACTCTCCTGGTGAAGAACATGGGCATCTTATCAGCCCTCCCCCCGATGACAGTGGTCGCGAAGACCGTGCCCATCATAATGGCCATCCTTCGATCCCTCCACCTCGTCACCGCCCGTCAGAGCCGGGGAGGCATCACATATTCTATTGCGAGGCGTGGACTGCACGCGTAGGATGATACTGACGACGAGGTGGATCCTGACCTCGATGTGCCTCTGGTGCCTCCCCCCCCCATTCCACTTATGATCAGGGAGAGTCTTCTACTGCTCCCCCTCCACCTCGTTCGCGGTATTCACAGGAGTTCCGGCATTTCTTCGACACCGAGCACCCACCGCGCTTACAGCGTATCGAGGCGGCGCAGATGCGGACGGAGGACCTCCTCATTCAGATCAGGGACCACTTGGGGATCGCCCCTAGAGAGCTGACAGCTCCTGGCCAGCCACACTTCCCAGACGACCAGACCGACCAGCCGCCTTACTTTTGACATGTATCTGTGTATTGTAGTATTTCTTTATCTCTATTAGTGTATTTTAGATATTATACATGATTTCATGTCAGCTCCTGGTTCCTTCATATACTCTTCTATTTTGATGATAGCAATTTTTTTTATTATTCTTAGTGAAATTACTTTTTCAGCACTTTACATTACAATGAGGACATTGCAAATTCTCCGTCTATGGGTGGATGTTCTTTCTTCCATTTTATAATTTTTGTGATGGACATGGTTACAATTGATAATAATTTTGCTATCATAACACTCAAGTTAGTTATACCCCCTAAAAAAAATTTTATTGACTTTTGTTACTCTTTTAAGCTCTCATTATTCATTTAGTTGGGATTATCACTAATTAATTTAACTTCGCACGCTGATTAAAATGAATTAATGTAGACTCATAGAGGTTTCAACTTTGTTGATTTGTAATTAAGTATAGAAATACATTAGCTTAATTTTCTCTATATAATTTATTGTTAAGATTAATCTTCTATATTATTAACTATCAAGCACTATATTTTAGAAAATATAATTATCTATAGTAATGTGAGTCAATGAGTGTAACATTTCTATAATTTGGTATTAGGGAATTAAAAATAAAAGATACTCTCTATTGATGTCTAGCACTTACCCTCTAGCAATCCTCAAAAATGTTGTATAAGTTAACTAGTCAGGGAGGAAATGACTTAGGCCTCCTTTTGGATAGCTTGAGCCTTGCAAACCCAAAACCTTAAATATTATACCCTTGCACACCCAATTTGGACCTAATCCCTATCCTTTTGAAACTCTACGACTAAAAGTCACCAAGGCCAAATCCTTACCTATTAGCATACCTATCATTGAGCTCTTCATGGAATGAGTTTGTTCGTAGTGATATGTGGCCTGAGTGCGTGTATACTTGCACCCACTCGGAATGATCCCTACTATGAACCCAAAAAAGGAAGAAAAAAAAAAGACATAGTGATACGTGGTCTGAGTGCGTGTATACTTGCACCCACTCGGAATGATCCCTACTATGGCCTCTTGGTTAAGAAGAATAAATATTTAGAGTATCCTTCAAAAATGTGGGAAGTATACTAATTGCAAAGTCTTGGGGTGTTTTATAAAACTAATGTTTGTTAAGGTATTTTCCAACAAAATGCTCAATCGAGATTTAGGTGTGAAAGAAAAGAAAACAAAATCCATTAAATCTATCTTTGATTAGCTCACCTATAGTCTTTTATCCTAAGCCAAAAAGGCTACACCATAATACAAAGTCCTAAGGATCCGACCTCACTAAGTCCAACTAGTGTCGTGGAGAGGGTGTGAAAAGGGTAAGCTCATGACTATCAATATGGGTACTTATAAGTTTTGAAATACTAATATGTATTTTATTGAGATTGTTATTTTCTCCTCACATTTGACATAGATGACTATGCCTTTATTTCTAGGAAAGAGTGAAAGATAGTTAAAAGATATATTTGAGGAATTTTAAGATAAATTTATACTTAGAAACGTCAACTAAACTATTTCCTATACGATTACATCATCAAAGTCCCATTTAAATTCATAGCAACCAGTGTGCGGAGATAAAAGTATTTATTGGTAACCCAAGTGTTCGAATTAGTTTGCTTAGAGACAAGCAAACATCTAAGTCTGGGGGTATTTGATGAGTGCGATTATGATACGCTTTTTACTATCATAATTGTAATCATGTCCACTATTTTCTGCCTTTTTGTGGAGTAATTTCGCAAGATTAGTTGAGAAATTGTCTTATTATAAATAGGAGAGCACGGTTAGGATTTTTGGTTACTCCTTGTATTAAGCTATATATTTATCCTTTCATTTTTCTAATGCAGGTAATGCCAACCAATGGAACTAAAAGTCTTGGAGCAAACAGATGAGTTCACGGAGTCAACATGGCTGATGACAGGACAAACATTTGGTGCACACGGGTAGACACACGGCCATGTCAATACCCATGTCCTATGTGCCCTGGAACTGAAGAAATTGGATGCAGGAGACAGAGACTCACACGGGTAGGCACACGCCCGTGTGCCTACCCGTGTCTAATTTGAACACGACTGTCGACCAACCCGTGCCTGGAGAACATGAAGAACAATACGGCCGTGTCAGTACCCGTATTATCTGATACAGCCCACTACCAGACACGCCTGTTCGTGGGGAACTGCTCTAGAACAGTCAACACGGCCTGACACACGGCCGTGTTGGTACCCATGTTCGACTTTATTTGCTAGGAGACTATAAAATTCCTGTAGAAAAATGAGAGGGGACTTTTGGATCAGTTTTTGTTGGGGAGAACTTCTGGAGCACGAAGTGGAGCATCCAAGAGAAGGAGGATTTGAAGGGTATTTTTGTATGCATTTAATCTTTCATTAATCCCTTCTGATCTTCCCTATCTCTTGGTGATTCAACTTTAGTTATCTTTTATTTTACATGAACTTTAATTTGGAACAATTTGTTAATCTTGTATCGCCTTGTTTTCATCAAATTTGTGGTAATTTGTTCGTATGTAGGGTTGTAACAAAAGAGATTTCTCCTAATTATGAATTGCTTATTTGTTTTATATGAATTGCAAATCTCTAGATTGAGAAATTGGAAGTTTGTAATGATAGTTACATGTTCATATTTTGGTGTTGAATCTTTTTGTAATTCAAATTTCATGATCGAGAGATATGTTGTTTGGATACTTGGAATATGAATAAATGGATTCATGGTACTTTAGAGATAAGATTTCATGAATGTATGTAGTAGATAGGGTGTTTCCACTAATGCAGACTTGAGTATTGTAAAGTATTCGAGAGAAAGTTTACTAACTTAGGTTTAGATCTTGAATTGCTCGAGAGAGAATTCGATAGATGTTTACCCTTTACATTACAACAAATTTGATAGTCTTATTATTTCATGACTACGTAAAATTGAGTTAATGAATGAGTATTTCATGTAATTGCTCATAAACTTTCGACTTTTTATCATATTGAATTCTCCAATGTTTAACTATCCAAATAGTCATAGTTAGGTTAATTTAGATCTAAAATTAATTTTAATTATTGGTACGATAATAGAGTGAGGCTGAGTACGAGTATTTGAACTGACGCTGTGGAATACGACACGAGATGTAGATTTCTCCTATCCTATGATTGATAGGTGCACTTGCCTGAAAGTTAATTCAATCTAGCATATGCCCATCTATATAGTTTATACTAGAGTGTAGAATGAATTCGCATCGAGTTATTACTTGTTAGTAGAGGAATTCATCAGTCTCACCTCAGGATGATTCCGCTGCCAGGCTCCCACTGGCTGGCAGGGCTGGTTGATCTCTCGGAGGGGGGAGTAGGTCTTACCTCGGGATGATTCTGCTACCAGGCTCCCACTAACTGGCAGGGCTGGTTGATCTCTCAGAGGGGTGATTAGGCCTCACCTCGAGATGATTCCGCTGCCAGGCTACCACTAGATTGCAGGGTTGGTTGATCTCTTGGAGGGGTGAGTAGGTCTCACTTCGAGATGATTCCGCTGTCAGGCTCCCACTAGCTGGAGGGGCTGGTTGATCTCTCATAGGGGTGAGTAGGCCTCACCTTGAGATGATTCCACTGTCAGGCTCCCACTAGCTGGCAGGGCTTATTGATCTCTCAGAGGGATGAGTAGGTCTCACCTCGGGATGATTCCGATGCCAGGCTCCTACTAGCTGGCAGGGCTGGTTGATCTCTCGGAGGGGTGAGTAGGTCTCACCTCGAGGTGATTCTGCTGTCAGGCTCCCACTAGATGGCAGGGCTGGTTGATCTCTCGGAGGGGTGAGTAGGTCTCACCTTGAGATGATTCTGCTGTTAGGCCCCACTAGCTGGCACGGCTAGTTGATCTCTCGGAGGGGTGAGTAGGTCTCACCTCGAGATGATTCCACTGCCAGGCTCTCACTAGCTGGCAGGGCTGGTTGATCTCTCGAAAGGGGGAGTAGGTCTCACCTTGGGATGATTCCGCTGCCAGGCTCCCACTAACTGGCAGGGTTGGTTGATACCTTGGAGGTGGGAGTAGGTCTCACCTCGGGATGATTCCGCTATCAGGCTCCCAGTAGCTGGCAGGGTTGGTTGATCTCTCGGAGGGGTGAGTAGGTCTCACCTCGAGATGATTCCGCTGCTAGGCTCCCACTAGCTGGTAGGGTTGGTTGATCTCTCGGAGGGGTGAGTAGGTCTGATCTCGGGATGATTCCGCTGTCAGGCTCCCACTAGCTGGCAGGGCTGGTTGATCTCTCGGAGGGGTGAGTGGGTCTCACCCCGAGATGATTCCGCTGCAAGGCTCCCACTAGCTGGCAGGGCTGGTTGATCTCTTAGAGGGGGGAGTAGGTCACACCTCGGGATGATTCCGCTGCTAGGCTCCCGCTAGGAGGCAGGGCAGGTTGATCCCTCGGGGAGGCCAAGTGTTTTTTACCCCGAGGTCGTCTCGTCACCCAGGCTCCCATTAGTTGGCATGACAGGTTGACCCCTCAGGGAGGCCAAGTGTTTTTTACCCCGAGGCCATCTCGTCACCCAAGCTCCCATTAGCTGGCATGACAGGTTGACCCCTCAGGGAGGCCAAGTGTTTTTTACCCCGAGGTCGTCTCGTCACCCAAGCTCCTATTAGCTACCATGACAGGTTGACCCCTTGGGGAGGCCAAGTGTTTTTACCCCGAGGCCGTCTCATCACCCAGGATCCCATTAGCTAGCATGACAGGTTGACCCCTTGGGGAGGCCAAGTGTTTCTTTCCGAGCTTGTGCCAACCTCAAAAAGAGCGGGGATTGTGTATAACCCCGTATTCGCAGAGTAAGGTCCCCTCGACAAACTTTGTATTTTTAAGCTTTTGGAGTAGTTTTGCACTCTTGGTGGCCAATTTAGGTCTAGCCCTTGTAATATACTAATAGGGGGAGGAAAAATCTGCCTCCCCCTCTCTTTTTTAGGGGGGGGGGGTGCGGCAAGTTGGCTGACACCCACCCCATCTTGCTAAGTGCAAAGTAGGGGCAGGAGATAGGGCCGGCAGCCTAGCTCTCGCCAAGGTTGCCTGCCTGGTGGGCGAGACGGGTCGGCGGCCTGGCTCTCGCCTAAGAGGCCTGCCTAGTGGGCGAGACCGGCCGGCGGACTGGCTCTCGCCTAGGCGGCCTACCTTGCGGGCGAGACGGGCTTGCGGCCTAACTCTCGCCCAAGCGGCCTTCCTGTCGGGCGAGACGGGTCGGCGGCCTAACTCTCGCCCAGGATGCCTGCCTGGTTGGCGAGACGGTCTGGCGGCCTAGCTCTCGCCTAAGCGGCCTGCCTGACGGGCGAGACAGGCCGACGACATAGCTCTCGCCCAGGCGGCCTGCCTAGCAGGCGAGACCGGTCGGCGGCCTGGCTCCCGCCCCCAGCCTTTGGTTCATTTGCAGGGTCTACTCGTTCTCCTCGGGTGTTCAGATGGGTAGGGGATGGCTTAGCCTCCGTTCATCCCGAGACCCCTTCTGGTCATGTTTTTACAATTATACCTCCAGCGGGGGAATTACCCATTTACCGTCCAGTGTGGATGTTTTTTGTATTGGCCCAAGGCCAATTTGGCGTAGGGGTATTGCTGACCTTTTGGCCCCTAGTCTTGGGAAAAATATAAATTGATCCTTGAGGGTTCCTTGGATGAGATTGCTGCTTAATCACTTCTTCACTCTCTCTTCATCCTCGAAGGCACCTAGCTCAGCATTGGCTAGGGAGAGGGAGATCTCCAAGGTCTTCTGGGTGTGAGGTGGGACCTCCACGCTAGAGCCGAGTGTTTGTTCCTAGTTTCCTGAGCCTTTGGTCCGTGACATCCCCCTGAGTGCAGTAAGTGTGAGGTCACCCCTTTCTAGGGACCCCGAACTTCACAGAGACCGATTTCTCGGTTTTAGCACTCTTATTATTTTTAGATGAAATTACTTTGTTAAACATAGTAGTAATTGCAGAATCATTATCTTTTCTAACTATAGGTTGACTATCTTTATTTTTAATTAAGTTTATTGAGTTTATACATGCAGGAATACTGGAAACTTAATCTAAGTTAGTTGATTCAGCACCCAAACATAAGTGATTGACCTTCACTGTAAAATTCTCAGTTATGTGTTTATGCTTCTTACTTCTTCCATTTAAGATGTCCTCAAAGACTTTTTTTTCCTTTGTTAGTTTAACTTGTATTATTCTATTTTCTACAGTTAAACATGTTCTTTGCTCTTCTAATTTACATAGTCTAACCCTGAAAGTATAGTTTATATAAAAATGACTTTCACTCCTTAATTCATCTAATTCATTTTAAATATTTTTATTTATTTTTCGGCTTCTAATTGATCTTTACAAAATTATTTAAAATATATCTTAAATTCATATGAAGAAAAATCAATATCATCGAAGTAACTAACTTGATTTTCTTCATTATCTGAATGAGTATTTCAAGCCATCAAGAAGGCTTCTTCAGCGACAACTTCTTATTCACTACTTGATGAAGAACTTGATTCTAAACTTGTATCACTCCAGGTTTCAACAATGAATCCTTTCCCTTTTTCTTATCCCCTTCCTTTAGATATTTCTTTAGCTGATCATTTTTGTTTGATCTATCCTTCTATTTTCCTGGACATTCAGTTTCTATGTATCCAAGTTTTTGCAAGAAAAATATATTATCTTCTTATTTGGAGTCTTATCAAACTTTAGCTTATTCAAATTCCTGTCTTTTCTTCTGAAATTTTTTGTCTTAACCCATTTTTTAAATCTCCTGGGTAAGAGATTGAACATTTCCTCTTTTGTAATAGATGGTTCATCATTAGTAGTTTTGAAAGCAATAGATTTGTCTCTAGGTGTAGTGACATTTTCCTTGCTTCTGATTCTGCTCTACTTTTAAAACGTAGTTCATAAGATTTATGTTTACCTAACAGGGCATCTTCAGTAATTTCTCTGTGGCATCTAGATTCTCTAATAACCCATATTCTAGAATCTCATGTACTTGGAAAGTACATGAGTAACTTATCATTTATTTTAGTGAGTGATATATCCTTATCTAATCATTTAAGTTCATTAGTGATTATACTGAATCTGCCATACATTTCAGTCATAGATTCATCAGCTTTCTATTGAAAATTTTCATATTAAGTAATTAGAAGTGATCTTCTATCTTTTCTCTCATCAGAACTCCCATCAATAATCCTTGATAATGATTCTTAGATTTATTTTATTGGTTGTCATTCTACCACTTTCTATAATACATCATTAGATATTGTTGAAACTAATATATTCATAGCTTTATCATCCCAGTCTTAATTCTTTTTTTCTCATCTGACCAGTCACTTCTAGGCACTAGATGTAAAGTGAAATTGTCGTCTACATCCTTCCTGTAAGGCATAGGTGGTCCTGTCAAAAATAAACCAAAAATATTTTCATCAATAGAATTCATATATAACTTAATTCTGGTTTTCTAGAGTGTAAACTTTTCAAGATTACATATTGGAGGCCTTGTGGATGCAAATCCTTTAAACGTATTAGAAGACATTTTGAAAATTGATTAATATATACTAGTGTAATTGTTTTGATCTTTATAATCAAGGTGTTACCTTTTCTTGATTAAACTCCTTTAAATACCTTTTATTGATCAACTTTCCTCTGATACAAATTGAAATAGAGAACAGTTGACAAAATCCTCAAAATTTTCTCTAGAGGGGGTGAATAGAGATTAAAAATAATATCTATCTTAACTATACTTTTAACCGAATTTGCATTCACATATATTTTTCACAAGAATTTTAAGCCTAATAATTATAATCATAGCACGATAAATAAACAATCATAGAAATTTAACAATCAAAGAAAGACACAAGAATTATAGTGATTCTCCAAAATCTGGGTACATCCACTCTTTTACCCCATGGTAGGAATTCACTATCACCATGCTTGAGTCTTTTGATGAGGAGACACTCAGACTTAATCTCTAAATCTTTTGATAAGGAGATCTTGAACCAATATAACCTAAGTCTTTTCACAATGAGACTCTCAGAAACTTAAACTGAATTTTTTGAAGAAGGATTCTCAAAACTCTTTTCTCAAACAGTAAAAGAGAAATAAATAGAAATTAGTATGAGATATTAGAAGAAATGATTTTCTTGATAAGTCCTCTCAGTAGGAATTTTTGAGGAATTTATGCCATTAAGTGAATTGATCCCTAGAACTTTGATGAATCCTTGATAGAGAAAATTTCAAAAATTATAAGCCTTTAATCCAAATGATCTCTTATTCTCCACTAAATCGGTTGCAGCCCTTGATGAGCCCTAGAAAAAAGAAGAAGAACTGACTCCCTATTTAGATTCGGGAATAAGATGAAGATCGACTGATTTTTGGAAGAACTTTTATTTTAGCAAATGAACGATTGTCTTCCTAATCTTCTTTGTTGATTCAAAACTTCCAATTCACACTCTATTCTTGTGTAAATTAATTATTATATTTGATCATTAATTATTCATTCATGTGTCTTTATATATTTATATATATCTGGTGGAGAACCATTCCGTACTAACCCTATTAATTCTTCCAATATTTCCAAGAAATAGTTATTCAATTTAAATCTTTCTTGAATAAAGTCTAAATTAATCCCCAGAAAAAATCCCGTTCAGAACTTTAATCGACTTGACATTGATTTCATATAGTAGTTTCATCAAACTTTACCTTCATTCTGATTGACTGTCAACTTTACTCTGTAATTGACATTACGTCGACAACATAACAAAGTATGCATCGATTTAAGTATTGAATTAATCCTGACTAATCTTATTATGTTGCTCTGACTACTAATCGAAGTAAGGTCGAAATTAAGTCGAAGTTACGTCAACTTCTAGTCGACGTATGTTGAATTTTCTTGACTTTCCTCAAAGATACAGTGTGTCCTTCCCATGTACTTTACTCCAATGATATCCTTGACTTCTAAGACCATACAGCCCTCTCTATACATCAAGGGTAATAAACTAAGGATGAAATAGGAGAACAAATGCTAAATACCTAAGAGTTTTCTCTAGAGGGGGGTGAGTAGAGATTATAAGTTTGTTTCAAATACTAAGATTAATTCACAAATTTTGCATGTACATCAGTTTTCAACCAGAAATAGTTGCAGATAATAAAATTGCAATGCAGTAATAAGATAATGACAGATAAATGCAAAATCACAGAAGACACAAAAATTATAGTGGTTCCTCAAAATCTGGGTACATCCACTCTTCTACCCCGGCCCTTTGGTAGGAATTTACTATCATAGTGCCTGAGTCTTTTGATAAAGAGACTCTTAGAACCAAATGTCAAATCTTTTAATAAGGAGATCTTGAACCAATACAAACTGAGGCTTTTCTCAAGTAGTCTCTCAGAACCTCTAACTGAATCCTTTGAAGAGGGATTCACAAAACTATGTTCACAAACTGAAAATTATAATTAAATCAGAAAATTATAATTAAATCACAAAACTTTGTTGGATATAATGATCTTCTTGATGAGTCCTCTCAACATAATCCTAAGGATTATGTGACACTCAGTGAATCTAAAATCTATAATCTGATGAATCTTTGAATAAGAAAATCTCAAAGATTATAAGCACTTAATCAAGATTTCTCTTTAATTCCCACTTAATCTGATGTAGCAATTTATTTGCTCTTGAGAAGAAAAAAACTGATTCTCTGCAGATTCAGCAACAAGATAATGATCGACTAATATAAGAAAGAACTTTAAATTTAGATGATAATCTTCTTATCTTTTTCTGTCAAAATCTATCTTTCAAAACTTCGATATGATGTGAATATAATGATCATTGTTATTCATCATTGTTTATGTGTATCTCTATATATATAGCTGAGAAGCAACCTCATCTAACGTCTCCAAGAATCAGTTATAACAACCAAACCTTTCTTGAAGCAATTATGATTTAATCGTCAAAATAATTATCATTTAGAATATTAATCGATGCGTCGAGTTCATATAGACGTAGCATCAAATTCTTGCTTCATTCTATCAATTAAGTTCCGTAATCGACATTGCATCGATTTCATATCACAGTATGCGTCGACTTGATCCTTTAGTTAACGTCAACTTATCATTTTAGTTACTCTGACTTGTACTCGAAGTAGCGTCAACTTCTAGTCAAAGTTGTGTCGGCTTCCAGTCGACACATGTTGGCATTTAATGACTTTCGCTTAAATTTAGTGTGCTTTTCTCTTGTACTTTATACAATGACACCCTAGGACTACTAAGACCATATTACCCTCTCTATACATCACGGGTAATAAACCTAGGATGTAAAATCACTTTAAGTAATTGTTAAGGTAAATCATAAGTGTTTTTCCCAACAATCTCCCCTTATTTAAAAAAAACAATCTCCCCCGATTTTTTCTTAACAAATTTTATAAAATTTCAAAGGTGATTTTATAAAGACAAATCAATAGGATTACAACAATTTTATATACATATAACATGTAATGAACACAGATTAAACTGAGAAAGGACAGAAACATGAGAGACAACTGAATATATATAAGGCTTTAAAGTGAACTTTATAAATTGCCAACATAGTTCTCAGAAGTGTACCTTCAAAAAATATATTTGTTCTCTGATTGAGCTTTTCTTTTCCTTGAGAACATCATATACACACCCTTTTTCATTATATGTATTGGATGTTATTCTCCAGGCAAGTTCTGATACTCCCCCTGAACTGACACAACAGCATCAACAACTTCTTTAGCTATTATGAGAATATCAGCTAAATTACCTTATTCTACCTCCCCATGTACAGATGCATCATGTTTTTGAGATACTTGATCATTATTTTGTTATGTCTCCCTTTGAACAACTTAATTTTTTATTTCAGAAATATGAGCTATTTGTTTATCTGTCTCTCTGCTTAATAGAATAGTTTGAGCTTTTCTAAGAAACACATCATCCTTTTTAATGGTTTTATGAATTGATCTTCCTTAGACATCTCCCTCTTTGAGCCTCATAAGCCAAGGAGGTTAAGAAAGACTTAGTCACCTCTATAGAACTGAGTTTATCATGAATATTCCTTACAGAATATTGAACTTCACAAATTTTATTTAGCATATTTCCATTAAGAAAAGCACTTTTTACATCCATTTGATAAACTTTGATTCTTTTGTATGCTGCATAGGCCAGAAAAAATCTAATTTCTTCAAGCCTGACCACTAATTCAAAAGTTTTATTATAATCAATCCATTCTTCCCGTTTATAGCCTTGAGTAACAAGTCTAGCCTTATTTCTTATTATTACACCATTAAAATCCATTGTATTTCTTAATACCCACTTTGTTCCAATAATTGGGTAATCCTTTGGTCTCTCCATAGTGTCCACACTTTATTTCTTTCAAATTGTCCAAGCTCTTCTAGTATAGTAACAATCCAATGTGGATCATTATCTGCTTTCTCAAACTTCTTAGGTTCATAATATGAAAGAAAGCATTGTAACATAACTTCTACAGATAATTCCTTTCTGATCTTTACTCCTTGATTCATATTTCCAATAACTTGAGTTAGTGGTTGGTCTCTAAGAATCAATCTCTCTGGATTTATTCTATCTTGAACAATGTGATGATGATCCCCTTGTTATTCAACAATTTCTTCTGTATGTTGAATATCAGTCACTTGGTCATTAATTTGATTTATAATAAAAGATGGACCAAGCATCCCTTCAACTAGTGCTTCATCATCTAAACTTTCTACAATATCATTTGGGTGATGAATAAGCTTCTTAGATGGGTTTTCTATAAACTCTTCAATCTTTAGCTCTTTGAAACGAACACTTCAAGAATCCTTTTCCTATAAAAGATTCTTGGTGCAAGTCACCCCCCCAGTAGAATAAGAAAGAGTTTCATGAAATAGTACTTTCATGGATTTCTCAATTCTAAGGGTCATTGTATTATAACAACTATAAGCTTTACTTGTCAAAGAATATCCTAAAAACATTCCATCAATAGTTTTTTGGTCAAATTTGGCAAGATAATTTTTTTCATTATTAAGTATGAAACAATCACAACCAAATATTCTAAAATAAGAGACTATATGTATTTTAACTTTCAAAAGTTCATAAGGGATCTTTAACTTGGTTTTTGAATTAGAATTTTATTGAGAACATAATTAGCAGTGTTTACTGCTTCAGCCCAAAAGGACCTAAGCATATTTGATTCTACTAATAAGGGTCTACTAGATTTAATTAGTGTTCTATTTTTTCTTTTAACCACACCATTTTTTAAGGAGTTATAGGAGCTGAAAAACTTTGTCTAATTCATTCTCATAGAATCTACAGATCAATTAATTTTCAAACTCTTTGACATGATCACTTCTGATCAAAGATACTTCATTATCATATTCAGATTAATTCTATTTGATAAATCTTGAGAGAACTAAAAATATTTCAAACTTAGCTCTTAGGAAGAACACCCAGCTAAACCTTGAGTAGTCATCCACTATTACTAGAGTATAAGACTTTTATCCTCAACTTTGAGTGGTAAGAGGCCTAAACAAATCTATTTATAGTAGATATAAATAATAGGGGAATAATTATTATCAATTGATATGAATGATGATTTAACTTGCCTACCCTATTGATATGCCCTGCAGGGATTAAGTTTTTTGTACTTACCTTTTGGTAAGACTCTACAAAATCATCCTTTACAAACTTTGTTATGGTCTTGTGATTGACATGACCAAGCCTCCTATGTCATAGCTCATTCACATCTAATTTGGCATTAAACATACATAGTTTATTTATGGTTGAGAAAAAATCAACTACATTGACATTATCTTTTCTTAACCAGATAACATTATAATATTAGTTATGGAGTTGAGTATTAGACATGGGTTATGAGTGAATATAGCTTTTTATTCACCATCACTTAGCTGACTAATACTAATTAAATTATGTTAAAGTCCTTCAACGTACGCTACCTTTGAAAAATTGATATCTCTAATTTTGATCATACCATAAACTTTTGTTTGACAATAGTTGGAATCACCAAAAATTAACTTAGGGTCATTTTTGGCCTTGAAATTTTCCAGCCATTCTTTATGTCTAATCAAATGCTTGGAGCAACTACTGTCTAAATACCATAGCTGGTTTGTATAAGGATAGTATTTTTCCTACACATGAAATCAAACATCAATTGGGATCCAGGTTATCTTGGACTCATTACTTCTTTTTTCCATTATAAGGTGTAATGAAAGTATAGGATTGTCCTTTTATAATACCCCTTAGGATAAAAGAGTGTTGTCATATTAAACCAATAGCTTCTAGTTTCATGTCCCTTAATAAAACACTTTGTGCAAACAATATATTTATTTGAATAAGAAAAACTATTATTCAGGGATATGCGTCTAGTAGCATTCGACATAATATTCTGGATATGTCGATTTGTAGTCGACGTTTCACAGGTGTTGCATCAATATGAAGTCGATGCATGTTTTTGATTATCTATGATTAATTATTTTTTTTATTGTTTATTACTGACTATTTATTTATAATACTTTTTCTTTTGAATATATATATATTATCATTCTTTGTTACTCTTCCTTAGTTATTATTTGGCTGAGGTTCATTTGCTTTGGTGAATGATACATGATTTTTTCCAAACAGGTGCATTATTAATTATCATAATTCTTTGTGGATTGAATCCTAAACCTAAGTGATCAAACCTTTTCTTAAGGTTTTCATTAATATTTTTTAGTTGTTGACTTCTTCCATTCAAGAAATTTTCAAAGTCTTTTGCCTTTGTTAGCTCTTCCTTTAGTGAGATCTTTTCTTGTATTAAAGCAACCACTTGATTTTTCAATTTTTTACTTCATCCTCTAACAATCTATCATGCTCAGTTTGTTTTTATCATATGTAAAATTTTTAATTTGCTTGATTTGAATTCTTAACCTCTTAATTTCGTTTTTAGCATTAATCTGATTTTTACAGAACTCTTTAAAACATAGCTTAATTTTTTAGAAGAAAAATCAATATTATCAAAAAAATTTACCTGATTTTTTTCAGTATCTAAATTTGTTTTTAAAGCCATCAAGCATGTTTCTTCAGCATCAGCTTCTCATTCACATCTTCAGCATCAAACATGTTTCTAAAATTTTTTCGGAAATTTTTTCTGAAATTTTTTCTAAAATTTTTTCTAAAATTTTTTCTGATCCTTTTTTTGAAAATTTTTCTGATCCTTTTAATTTTGTTTATCCTTTTGTTGATCTGGACATTCTGTTGATATATGTCTAGGTTTTCTATATGTAAAGCAGACTATCTCCATTTTATGACTCTTATCAAACATAGGTTTGCACTTGTTTCTATCCCTTCTTCTAGAGCTTTTTGACTTTATCCATCTTCTAAATATCTTTGCCAGAAGGTTGAACATCTCTTGTTCTAATATAGATGGTTCATTTTTAGTGACCTTGAAAGCAACAGATTTTTTTGGTGTAATGTTAATTTCCTTTACTTTGTCTCAGCTCTTCTTCTCAGAAGTTGTTCATATGGCTTAAGTTTTCCTAATAATGCAGCAGTTGTAATTTCTCTATGACACATTGCTTCTCTAATAGCCCATATCCTTAAATCTCATATACTCTGGAAACATATGAGTAACTTATCATTTATCTTAATAAGAGATATATCTTTATCTAACCCTTTCAGCTCATTTATAATCATACTGAACCTATCATATATTTCATCTATTGGCTCATCAGTGTTTTTTGGAAATTTTCATATTGAGAAATTAAGAGTGATCTTCTATCTTTTCTCTCATCTGAACTTACATCAACAATTCTTGAAAGTGATTCCCTTATTTCTTTTGTTGATTGACAATCTACAGTCTTTTGAAATACCTCATCAGACATGGTTGAGACTAGTATGTTCATAGCAATTACATCTCAATATTTTATTCTCTTTTTCAATCTGACCATTCACTTCTTGGTACAAGTCCTGTTGTTATATTTCCCTCGACATCCTTCCTATATGACTGTTGAAACCGAGAATTCGTACATGACCCCTTCCCCAGGGGTGAACTCCACAAGAGACCGAATTCTCGGTTTCAACAATGACATTGGTGGTCCTGTCAAAATTAATTCAAATATATCTTCATCAATAGAATTCATATATAATCTAATTTTGATTTTCCAGAGTGTAAACTTTTCAAGATTACAAACTAGTGTCATAATAGATGCAAATCTATTAAATGTATTTGAAGATATTTTTGAAAAATAAAAAGAAAATATATTGATGTAACTGATATGATATTTTGATCAAAGTTTAATCTTTTTCTAATTAATCTTCTGTAGATTAACCTTTTAATGATCAACCTCCCTCTAATACTAATTGAAATGAGAAAGTAGTTGCTAAATATCTCAGAGTTTTCTCTAGGGTTGAACAGAGATTATAATTTTATTTAAATACTAAGATTAATTCACAAAATTTGCATGTACATCAGCTATCAACTAGAAATAGGTGTAGATAAATAAAATCACAACACATCAATAAGATAAACATAAATAAATGCAAAATCATAGAAGACCCACAAATTATAGTGGTTCCGCAAAATCTGGGTACATCCACTCTTCTACCCCCTTTGGTAGGAATTCACTATCACAATGCCCAAGTCTTTTGTTCATGAGACTCTTAAAACAAAATACCAGATCTTTTGATAAGGAGATCTTAAACCAATACAAACTGAGTTTTTTCTCAAGTAGACTTTGAGAACCTCTAACTAAATCCTTTGAAGAGGGATTCTCAAAACTCTATTTTTAAAAAACTGAAAAATGATAATTAAATCAAAAAATTGTTGAAGATCTGTGGATATAATGATCTTCTTGATGAGTCCTCTTAATAGAATCCCGAGGACAATATATCACTGAGTGAATCTGAAATCTGTAATCTAATGAATCTTTGAATAAGAAAATCTCAAATATTATAAGCCCTTAATCAAGATTTCTCTTTAATCTCCACTGAATCTGATTCTCTCCAAAGGCTTTGTGAGAATATTGGCGAGCTATTGATCAGTGGGACAAAAGCTAACCAAGACCACCTTCTTCTCTACCATTTCACGCACAAATTGGTACTTTAGGTCAATATGACTGCTTCTTTGATGGAAACATGATTTTTAGATAGGGCAATTGTAGATTGATTATCGCAACAAATTAGAGCACCTTCTTCTTCTACTACTTTTTCCCCTTTGCTATTTCTCTGTAAATTCTTTTCAGCCATATAGCCTCACAGGAAGCAGAACACAAGTTCAAGTATTCGACTTCTATGGAGGATTGGGCAATTGTGTTCTATTTCCTGGAGGACCACGAGATGGGTTTACTTCTAATAAAGAAGATGTAGCCTCCTGTGCTCTTTTGGTCATGGTTGGAGCCTCCCCAATCTGAGTCGCTAATTCCATTTAGGTGGTTATTGTCTTCAAGTTGGTACACAAGGTCGTACCCTTTTGTGTCTTGGATGTATCGAAGCATTTATTTGGCAACCAATATATGACTAAGTTTTGGTTTGCTAACAAATCAAGAGGCAATTCCCACTGCTTATTCTATATCGGGTCATGTGTGGGTAAGATATAGGAGAGATAAACCAACCTTCTATAAGAGCCTTCCTCATTATTCACTTCATCATTAGTCTGGGTAAGCTTGAGTCCTGAGGCTATAGGAGTAGTACAAGGTTGCACTTGTCCATAGAAAATCGTTTTAACAGATCTATGGCATATCGTTCCTGAGAGAGAAAAATGCGCCCAGGATTTTATTTTACCAGGATGTCGAGGAAATCGTTGAGCAGACCAAGGTCTGTCATCCCATATTCTTGTTTTATCTTGCATTTGAACTCATCAATTATCATTTGATTGTTCCCAATAATAATGAGATCATCGACGTAGATGCAAAAGATAAGAATGTCAGTGATCTCTTTCTTTTTTGTGTATACAGTAGCCTCAATCGGGCTTTGGGTGAATATTCCATGCAAAAAAAAGTATCGATGTTGGAGTTACTGGCGCGTGGTGCCTGTTTGAGCCCGTAAAGGGCTTTGGTTTGCTTGTAAACCTTTTGTTTGTCTGCAACTTCATATCCCTATGGTTGGCATACAAATACATCCTCTGTGATTTTGTTATATAAGAAAGTGAACTTCACGTCCATTTGGAAAATGGGAAGATGATGTTGTGCAACAAAAGAAAGGATAAGTCATATGGTGTCCATTCTTGCAACGAGGGAATAAGTTTCATCATAATCTCTCCCGAGTACTTGTGAGTGCCTCTTTGCAGACCCACTTCAGGCCGATGACTTCTTGATTGGGAGACCTGTCCACAAGAGTCCAGGTGTTGTTTTCTTTTATCATTTGCATCTCCTCTTGCATGGTTGATCTCCATTCTTCTTTTTTTGAGGCTTCATCATAGCTTGTGGGAGCATTAGAGAATAGGGCCAAGTTGCAGCTTGCATATATCTCTTGCAAGGAACACATTTGTTTTGGTGATGATGACAAAAGAGACATCACCACCTTAAGTAAAGGGGAAGTGGGGTTAGGGAGTTCAATGGCTTCATCAACTTCTAAAGGATCATGGGCAACCATCGCATATGGGGTGCATTGGATGGCTTCATCGACTTCTAAATGGTCATGGGCAACCACCACCTATGTGTCAATCTCCTGTTCTGACTGCCACACCCATTCAAAAGGATCATGGGAAACCACCACTTGTGTGTCATTCTCCTATTCCGACTGCCACCCCCATTAGTCCCCTTCATCAAAGGTAGCATCTCTAGAAATGATAATTCGTTTGGTTTCAGGGTGGTTCATACGGTATCCTTTGGTTTTAAGGCCATACCCAATCATAATGCACTACAACATCTTCTTATCCAACTTATCATGTTTATTGTTGGTGATACAGTGATATACAATACTCCTAAAGACTTTTAGGTGAGTAATGGAGGGTTTGTGTGGATATAGAGCTTCAAACAGGGTTGTATTTTTGAGGGCCCTGGTGGGAGACCTGTTGAGGATGTAAATCGTCATATTGCAGGATTAGGCCCAAAAGAACTTGGGCATGGATTTGGTGTGAAGCAAAGAACACACCATCTCAACAATAGTCCTGTTTCATCACTCCACAACCCCATTTTACTGGAGGATTTGGGTGCAGTAAGTTATCATTGTATGCCATGAGCCTGACAGAGGGAGTGTAAGTCTGAAGAGAGAAATTCTCCTCCCCTATCACTCCTCACTACCTTGATCTTCTTCCCCAATTAATTTTCAATTTGTTTCATGGACTTTGAAAAATGTTCAAACTTTTGACATTTAGTTTGGAGGAAAATATCCGCATGAAATGCGAGAAGTCGTCTACAATGAGGAAGTAGAAATGAGCTCCTCCTTGAGTGGGAGTAGTCACAGGACCCCAAAGGTCAATTTGAAGAAGCTCAGGAGGAGATGAGCTTCTCTATATTGAGGTTTGTGGAAAGGGTTGTCGATGAGCTTTCCTAGTCTGACAGTCTTTGTAGAAAGAAAACTAGAAATTAACACAGGGGAGACCCCTTACCATATTGCAATGTGTGAGGAGCTGCATGGATGGATAATTGATTTGTCCAAATCTTTGGTGCCATAGTTAGGATGTGGTGGATGTATTACTGTAAAGAGCCTGATGAAAAGAACCTCCCATGATGAAAGGGTAAACTTTGTTCTTAGACATTTTAGTGGCAAGGATTTGTTGACTGGTGGAGTCATGGACGATGCGACAATCTTCTTTGTTGAAGTTGATGATGTAAACCTTTTTATTGAGTTGCCCGACACTAATGAGGTTCTAGAAAAGATTGGGGACATAGTGAACCTCAATGATGAGCCAGTGTTGTCCAGAGGTGGTAACAAAAGAAATTGTCCCCTTTCCTTCAATGGCTTGAGCTTTCCTGTCCCCCAGATAGACTTCTGATTTGTAGGTTTTGTTAAGATGGATAAATGAGTTTTTGTTGTGGGTCATATGACTCGAACAACCGTTGTCCATGTACCAGTAGTCAGTGTGTCTTCCTTCATTCCCCTAGTTGAGGTAAAATATTTGTTTTGGTTGAGCTTCTTGCAAAAAGTTTGCTTTTTCTTGGTACCAGCAATCACAGTCAGTGTGCGTGGGCCTTCTGTATCGTTTACATTTGCATTGGCAATCTTTATTTTCATGTGAGTTTTTGTTGCACGGGGAGGAGTGAAGAGGATGAGGTGGATAGGTTGGAATGGGAAGCATGCCCTAAGGAGATTGATGTCGTCATCTCCCTCATCCATGAGGGTTTGTTTTCCAAGTGGGTTGAGCAAGTTAGTGAAAAGTATTGGTAGATGCGTAAATGGGGTGTTGAGGAAAATGTGTGTGTGTGTGTGGTTGGTGAGGGGATTATATTATGGGGTATTGTATCCACATTAACCCAGATTTGATGAAGTCACCCTTGAACTAAGATGAATTAAGTTGTATTTGATGTTTTGTTTGAGTTATGTGTTTGCAGGATTATATTGCCAAGTGTAGACCAATGTCAGTCTACAATGGGTCACCAAACACAGGACCATACAATGTAATCCTTCATTGTGTAATCCATGGTGTTGACTCATGTGTAGCCTCTCTATTGGGATACACTTCTTACTGAAGCACTGGGACTGATTGGAGAAAGGCTTGTTGTTGAACTCACTAAAGAAGAGATAATTCTGTTGAAGGAATTTTTGCTAAGTACTTTACTCGAGTAGATACTTACTTACTCGAGTAAAATACTTGGTCAATACTCGAGTAAGACTATATGTACTCGAGTAAAGAAATTATCTCTTGAGTAGCCAAATTATAGCTCTTGAGTAGCTAAGTCAACTACTCGAGTAGATCCTCTCTCATTCTCGAGTTAACAGAATTTCTTCTCCAGAAAGTTTTCTAAGTAAATTACTCGAGTAGTCATATAAGTACTCGAGTAGTTTAGTCTTTTGTCTCGAGTTACAGAAGACTCGATTTCGCGTAATTTTACCTCACTCGAGTAGTCAAGTTCATGTATTCGAGTAGTCTATCTACTACTCGAGTAGCCCAGGTTTAATTCTCAAGTAACAAGATTTTCATTCCTCAAAATTTTTCTAAGTCCATTACTTGAGTAGCCATATCTACATACTCGAGTAGTTTGTGTCCTCTCGAGTAGTCCAGTTTCACTACTCGAGTAACCCAGATTTTTCTTCCAGAAATTATTCCAAGTCCTTGACTCGAGTAGTTCCTCTACCTCTCGAGTAGTTAATCGCTATTCTCTCGAGCAGTATTTCTTGTACTCGAGTAGTTCAACTCCTCATCTTGAGTAACTATATTAGCACTCGAGTAAGACTGTGTACTCGAGTAGCTGCTCATCATTTCTGGATTTTCTCTAAGTCATCTACTCGAGTAGTCCTCTTCTATTCTCTGGAGTAATCTTATATAGTACTCGAGTAGGTAAACCTTCACTCGAGTAATTCAGTCAATCTTTTCAGAAAATCGCTAAGTCCAGATTTGACAAAAATTTCACAGAATCTTGACGTGATTGGTCCACGTGTACGTCATTAAGACTAATTATGACCGTTAGGGAAGATCTTATATTATGTCTTGTCAAAACTGACAAACCCTAACAAGTTTTGTCAAGATTATTCTAAGTATTTTCTGAATCGCATTCTCTCTCTAAAAATGAAAGCTGTCGTCGCCGACCTTCATCGCGCATATCCGGCTAGGGTTTTTAATTTCAGAAGATTCAGATCAAGAAGATTCACAGATCGAGATTGTCTTTCAATTCTTCATCATCTATCTGATCTTGTGAAGCCAAGAAGTTTCAGATCTAGCTATTGTCGAGATTCTTCTTCAACTTCTCTGATAAAGCTGCAAAGATCAAAAAAGAAGATTCAGGCCGACTATTTTCAGATCTGAGAAAGATTTACTGTTTGTATTTTCATATACTTCCAATTTCATTCTTGTAGGAGAATTCTCTCCGAGTGTAGGAGCTTTTGTCTCCGAGTTGTAGGAAGTTTTATCTTCCGAGTGTAGATACGTTTTGTGGATCGAGATTGTAGGAACTTTGTTCCGAGGTGTAGGATTGGTTTTCAATCCGAGATAATGGAGTAGCCGAGTCTAGTGCATTGATAGATCGGTGAGGGAAAGTGGATGTACCCAAGGTTGGGGAACCACTATAAATCTTTTGTCGTCTATGAAAGCTTGGTAGATAATTTTGTGCATAGATCTTAAATTTTTATTCCGCTAAAAGACGCACAACTCACCTATTCACCCCCCTCTAGGTGATTTAGGTAGACAACTGATCACTTTCAATTGGTATTAGAGTGAGGTTGATCATTAAAAGGTTAACACCTTCATCAGATCTTCCTAGTTGTCTTTTGAGATCTACCAAGCATGGATAAGGCTAAAGATTTTGCCAAGCTTCCTTTGTGCACCAAGAATAACTTTCCCATGTAGAAAGAAAGTATCAGATTTTTCATGGAAGCTGTGGATCCAAGGATCTTCATGATCATTGAAGAAGGTCCTTACATTCCCATGACCGTCTCCACAATAGATCCAACAAAGAAAGTTCTAAAGAAATTGATGGATCTTGACAAAGACAAGATTGCACTTGTGTCTTTAGATAACAAGGCCAAGAACATAATAGCAAGTGCAATCGATGACTCCATGCTATAAAAATTGATACACTGCCAGTCTGCAAAGGAGATGTAGCAGTCCCTAGTCACTTTGATGGAAGGTACAGAAGAAGTTAGGGATGATAGAAGATGCCTTCTGAATCAAAAGTATGAAGCCTTCCGACAAGGACACAAGGACACCATTGCTGACACCTTTGAAAATTTCTTCAAGATAGTCAATGGCCTAAGGGTCTATGGCCGAGTCTTCACAAACGGAGAATTAAATGATAAGTTCTTGAGATCCCTAACCAAGGAATGGGATAACAAGGTCTGTGCCATCAGGGAATTTGGAAAGCTAGCTGAGACAGACATGCAGAATCTCTTTGGGAAGCTTATGTCATATGAGCTTCAACTCAACACCAGAAAGGCTGAAGAAGAGAAGAACAAGTCTGCATCCAAATAGAAGTATGTTGCTTTAAAGGCAGACACCTTAAGGAAGTCAAAGGCTGCCTCTCCTGCCCCAGCACAAGAAGTGAAGAAGAAACCTCGGAGCCAAGTGTAACGGCCCGGCCTTACCATCCATGGAGTTTAAAGCCCACTAGGATTAGCACGGCACCGTCACCGGGCTGCAGCCCAAGCACCCCAAAGCCTTTCTACGCCTGTTTCTCAGCAGCGGTACATTGTTGAGGCCAGGTCTCGTACCCGCAACCCCCTTGATAAGCTTCCCTCAACAAAGCTCATCACCAACTAAGCTGCAGCCCGGTGACTGTGCCTTGTTGAGCTCAGTTGGTGATGAGCTTTGTTGAGGGAAGCTTATCAAGAGGGTTGCGGGTTCGAGACCTGGCCTCAACAATGCACTACTGCTGAGAAACAGGCGCAAAGAGGCTTTGGGGTGCTTGGGCTACAGCCCGGTGACGGTGTCGTGCTAATCCTAGTGGGCTTTAAGCGCCATGGACGGTAAGGCCGGGCCGTTACACCAAGTACCTCAGGATCTGAGCTATCTGAAGGAGAGTTTTCTCTGCTCTCATGACAGTTCAAGAAATTCTTGAACAAAAAGAAGCAGTGGAAAGGCAAGCATGCCTCCTATAGAAGATCACGACATGATGGCGATTGACAAAGAAAAGGCTCAAGAAGCCACGACAGGTACACTCCTAAATAGAACAAACATATTTCTACTAACATCGTTTGTTACTGTTGTAATAAGCCAGCTCATGTCATTGTTGACTGCCCCCATAAGAAGGAGGAGGGTGGAAGAAGAGAGGAAAAGAAGTCCTCATACAATAAGAAGAGGACATAGAAGAGCTTGATAGCCAATAAGGGCAAAACTCTTAGTGACTCCGACTCATCTGAGTCGAGTGAAGAAGAAGAAGCCTAATTTGGGCTTATGGCTTAGACTGATGACGAACAAGAGCCCTAGTTCACTAGGAAGGTAAACTCTCACACTCCTCTTTCAGAATCTGAAGCTTCTGAGCATGATAGTGAGGACAGCTCTTCTGACAATGAGTCTGAACTCATGGCCCAGTACAAGGAGTTGATCATGGCTTACGGCAAATGTCGTCGAGTCGTGAAAACTCGGGCTAAAGAGATAAAGTCTCTAAAAGCTGAAGAGAGCATCTTGAGAGAGGAAGTCGCTAAGACTGACTCAATCAAAGAGAACTTTAATAATGCTATTGAAGAATACAACAAGGCTCTTGAGCACCTTGACTTAAAAGAGAAAATCATCAAAGAGTTGGAAGAACAACTCGCTGCTGAAAAGAAACTTGTTGAAAGTTTCTCGAAGCCTAAGACTGTTCTTCCATTCATTGTTGAATTCTCAGCTAAGGCCAAAGGTGCTGGACTAGGCCATGTAGAAGCTCCTAGTAAATCTTCTAGGAGGAACAAGGCTCAAAGAAAGAATAAGGCTGCCAAGAAGGCCTTGGCCAAAGAAAAAGGGAAAGCCCCTCAAGATCAGACTTCATTCAAGAAAGTCATATTTCTAACTAATGAGTTTGATCTTGACTCAACCTACGGTAACTTGACTAGGCCTACCTATGTAGAGCCAAAGTCCTGTTACCAAGGATGGACTCGCCCCATAAACTTTGGTGAAAGTGTCTTTAAGGCACCTTATGAAGAAGTCATTCTTTAGTGTTATGGCCCTTACAATCATGGTCATAACTTCAAGAAAGCACCAAAGGTAAAGCCCATTATGGAAAAGCCAATGAAGGAGAATAAATCATGTGATTGCCATCATCATGAAGCTTCTTCCTCCAAGAATGTTGGTCCTGCTAGACCACAACTTCAAAAGGTCAAGCAGGAAAACATAAGGCAAAGATACAACAGGTTTGACTGTTGGTGCTGTAGCAGAACTGGTCACTTTGCCATTGACTGCTGGTTTAATCCTAGAATTTTTGCAACTCCTCAAGTTTGCAGTATGAGAAGGACCACTCATAATGCTAATAGTCGTAGGTGGAGTGTTCTAACACGAGACCAGGGACCCAAATGCGTTTTGGTTCCTAAGGCAAACTGATTCATAATTGCAGGTATGTCCAAAGGCCACCAAAATGCCTATCTGGTATTTGGACAGTGGATGCTCTCGGCATATGACCGGGACATGAAGCCTACTTCAGAATTACTCTCCAGTCTTGAATGGACCAAAGGTCATATTTGGAGGTTCAGATCGAGGAATCACTAAATGTTATGGTATGATCACTGACGGTAGTGTATCCTTCTCAGATGTAGCTTATGTTGAAGGATTGGAACACAATCTCATAACCATAAGCCAACTCTGCGATAAAGGATACATAGTTGAATTTCATGATGATAAGTGTTTGATAAAATCCATTGATAATATGAAAACGATTCTATCCGGCACTCAAAGCAGGAACATATTTTGTTTAAATTTCATTTGTATAGACTCTTCTACACTAGTGTGCTTTTTAGCAAAAGATAGTGCATCTCTCAGTGACCAATGACACAAGAGAATAGCACATATTAATCACAAAACCATTAATAAATTGTTTTCACTTAATTTAGTACGTGATGTCCCAAATGTCAAGTACGTCGAAGATAGACCTTGTCATGAATGCGTAGAAGGCAAGCAAACAAGGGCTACCTTTAAAAGCGTTATTGGCAAAGGTTCTAATAGATGTCTCCATCTACTCCATATGGACTTGTTTGGTCCACTACAAATTAGAAGTTTGGGAGGTAAGGATTATACGTTAGTAATTGTTGATGATTACTCGCGCTTTGCGTGGGTGTTCTTTCTGAAACACAAGTCTGATACCTTCGACATCTTTACTAATTTTGTCAGGCAAGTCCAGAATGAATACAATTGTTCCAGTCTGGGGCCATGACAGAATTCTGTGAAAGCTTTGGTATCTTTCATGAGTTTTCCTCTCCTCGCACTCTACAATAGAATAGAGTGACTGAGAGAAGGAATAGAACACTCATAGAGGCCTGCAGGACCATGTTGATTGATGCCTCACTTCCGGAATACTTCTAGGCTGAAGCCGTCAACACTGCATGTCACATGCAAAATCGAGCACTCATTAACAAAAACCACGATAAGACACCTTACAAACTTCTAAATGGCAGGAAACCGACTGTCTCATATTTTAGAATTTTTGGTTGTAAGTGCTTCGTGCTTAACAATGGTAAGTATCATACTACCAAGTTTAGTGAAAAGAGTTTTGAAGGTATTTTTGTAGGATATAGTAGCCATAGTAAGACATACAGGAAATTTAATAGAAAAACTCTGGTTGTAGAAGAATCAATACATGTTGTATTTGATGAGATGAGCTTGCTGCAAGGCAACTCTTCTAGTGTGCTCATTGAAGATGCATGTACAAAGTTAAAAGAACTTGGCTTGGATGAACCGTCTGAAGACAAAGGTGAAAAGTTCATCAAGATCACCACTCCAACCCCTATTGGATAGGCTGATGATCAAGATGAAGAAGTCATCCAAATTGATGAAGTCACTCCAGTGATTGAAGACAATCCAGATGCAAGGACCCTAGAGCTCAGAAATCTGAAGGATCACCCTATGGAGCAAATCATAGGAGATCCCCGGGATGGTGTCAGAACTCATAGAGGTACAACTAACGAGAATTTATATTTAAGTTTTCTCTCACATGTTGAACCAAAGAAGTTTGAGGAAGCAAGCTCAGACGCATCTTGGATAATGGCGATGGAAGAAGAACAAAATCAGTTCAAACGCTGCCAAGTATGGAAACTTGTTCCAAGACCCAAAGGTAAGAACGTCATCGGGACAAAATGGGTCTATAGGAATAAGATGGACAAGGATGGAACGATCATAAAGAACAAGGCCAGACTCGTTGCTAAAGGATATCGTCAAGAATAAGGAATCGACTTCGACCAGACGTACGCTCAAGTGGCAAGGCTGGAGGTAATCAGGTTATTCCTATCATATGCTGCTCTTAAGGGCTTCACCGTCTATCAAATGGACGTGAAGTCTGCCTTCCTTAATGGTGACATAAAAGAAGAGGTATATGTGGAACAACCTCCAGGTTTTGTTGACTCTAACTTTCCTGATTATGCTTACTTATTACATAAAGCTTTATATGGTCTGAAACAAGCTCCTCGATCTTGGTATGAGATGCTATCTAGCTTTCTACTTGAGAATAAGTTCACAAGGGGAAAGATAGATAAGACATTATATCTTAGGGAAATAAAAGGCAAGATTTTGTTAGTGCAAATCTATGTCGACGACATTATTTTTGGCTCGACTGACGACAACCTCTGCAAGAAGTTTTCAAAACTTATGCAAGGGAAGTTTGAAATGAGCAGTATGGGAGAGCTGAAGTATTTCTTAGGGCCTCAGGTGAAATAATCTGAAGATGGAATTTTCATCTCACAGACTAAGTTCACCAAAGAGCTAATTAAGAAATTCAGAATGGAGAATGAAACCTCGATGATGAGTCCAATGGGTTCGGCTATGTCTCTAGACAAGGATGAAAAAGGGAAACATTTTGATGTAACCAAGTATAGAAGCATAATTGGATCCTTGTTCTACCTTACTGCCAGTAGACCTGACATAATGTTTTTAACATGTGTATGTGCTAGATTTTAGGTGAACTCTAAGGAATCTCACTACGCTGCTGCAAAGTGGATTTTGAGATACCTTAAAGGTATACCAAATCTTGGCTTATGGTACCCAAGAAGTAATGATAGCGAGCTAATTGGTTTTTCAGATGCAGATTTTGCAGGTAGCAAAGACGACAGGAAAAGAACTTCAGGGACTTGCCAATTCCTTGGAAGAAGGCTTATCTCCTGGAGTAGCAAGAAGCAGAACTGTGTTGCAATCTCAACAGATGAGTCAGAGTATATCTCTGTAGGTAGTTGATGTGCACAGCTGTTATGGATATAGAATCAATTTGAAGATTACAACATGAAGTTTCAGAACATTCTATTATTTTGCGACTCTTTCAGTGCAATTACAATAGACAACAACCCATTCTCGCACAGCCGGACAAAGCACATAGAGTTGAGGTATCACTTCATCTGGGAGCATGTGAAACATGGGTACATAGATCTACAGTATGTCTCTACAGACAGGCAGATTGCAGACATTTTCATGAAGCTGCTGGATGAGACCAAGTTCTCGTTCTTCAAAACAGAACTTGGAATGCTCAACAAAGAAGATTAGAGAAGGTGGACACATAAGAAGGCTCCGAGATCAAGAATCAGTCAAAAGTTGGAATTCTACAAATTTCTAACTTTTTGACTCGAGTAAGAAGTAAACTACACGAGTAATAAAATGACCTACTCGAGTACCTTATCAGCCACTCGAGTAACCTACTCGAGTAGTAGAATGACCTACTCGAGTAATAAAGCATCACTCGAGTACTTCAATATATCTACTCGAGTAGTTTCAGACATCACTCGAGTACTTCCAGCTGTCTCCACTCGAGTACCTCCATATCTACACTCGAGTACTGACAAGTCTCTCGAGTATCTGATAGACAAACTTTCTATCTTGATTCAAATTTCTTTATTCGCAACTCAAGGCTTTTGCCGCCCTCTCTCAGGTATGTAAGCTTCATTTATTTCTTAATTAGAGAAAAATTAGGGTTATATAAGTCGAAATGTCCGAAATTTAGTCTCTACACGAATCAAAACTCCCTCTCTCGAGTAAGCCGCAAGACATTTCATCATCCGCCGAAATTTGCAGAGCACGCGCTGTAACAGCCCAAATTTCAGCATGGCAAATTTTTGGGTGACACGGCCTGGGACACGGGCGTGTCCCAGGGCATATCCTACTCGGCTGCGTAGCAGTCGCGAGGTCGATGAATATGCGTTCGACGAAGTGTTCGGGAGGAACACGCCCCAAGTCACGGGCGTGTTAGGAGGCGTGACCTCCCCTATCGACACTTGAGTTCTTTGGTCGACGAAAGTGGTCGACAGAGGGAACACGCCCCGTGTCACGGGAGTGTACCATCCGACACGAGCTGTCGGATGGCGTGTCCCCCCTCTGGTCGACGAATTTTGCTCGACGATCGTCGAGTGCAAGTACACGCTCGGTGTCACGGGCGTGACTTGGCTGTCACGGGCGTGTACCCTGGCTGTGACCTATTTCGCGATAAGGCGGTTTGTGCACCGCTTAACAACATGGCCTATGACACAAGTGTGTCACAGGGCGTGTCAGACATGAAAAGAGAGTTTTAGGCTTTTTCGTGGCCGTCCATTTTTCTTCAGCTGGGATCTAACAGCTGAGAGCCCTCCCTGCTTCCTTAAGGCCGAGATTTGAGAAAGAAGTCTCATTATGCTCTTGCCTTCATCATTCTAAAAAGCTAAGAGAGAGGAAGAAGGAGGAAGAAGAAGAGGGGCTGATCTCTGGTGGATCTTGAGAGTGTCAAGCTGAGATCTGAGGCCATCTTTGCGGAGTAAAAGTTGTTGCGGTTCTTTCTAGCCAGCTAGGAGTTCATGGCACTGAAGCAGTCTTCAAGGGTAACGACCTTTCTTCCTAGCCATGTGAAGGCTTATTTTTTGGCATATGCATGTGATTCCCCCCCAGAGGGTGGCTTCTTTTGGGAGTCTTTGGGTTGATTCATGGAATCCCCAATTGGTTGACATCTAGATCCGGAAATTGAGTACGGAATAGGCATACTGTGTGAAGCCCATCAGGACAGGTTGGTCTGGATTGGTGATGTTGCATACGAACCGGAGAAGACTCCGTGATAAATGCGTAGTTTAGGAGCCGACGGGTTGGACCTGTGAAGGGAAGTAACAGGAAGTACTGGAGTGCTAGTCCAGGAAAATACCCGTAGAATGTTGTGCTTTTGGGTTCTACCTGTGAAGGAAAGTAGCAGGAAGTACTGGATTGGAAGTCCAGGAAATACCCTTTTGAAATGCTAAATGTTCATGGGTAGACCTGTGAAGGGAAGTAGTAGGAAGTACTGGCATGAAATCCATGGAAACACCCTTGATATTTATGATATTTGCGGTGTCATACCTGTGACGAGAGTAACAGGAAGTACTGGTGCGCCCAGGAAAGACCCGCTGATGTGTGATATAAAATGGGTGTAAGAGTAAGTACTGGTGCGCCCAGGAAAGCACCCAGGCTTGAATGCCAAGAACAGGATTGGTGAGACCGACCCGCGCCTTTTTATAGCCGCGAGTGCGCCGTACTCGGTGATAGCAAGGCGATTTGAGCAACGGGGGTGGAGGATCCGACCTGCGTTATGTATGTCCGACGTGAGACCGGAACGTGCAGTCTGTTGGAGCGTATAGTAAGAGTCGTAGGCATGCGCTCCATGACATAATGGGGGGGCTACGGGCCAATCCCGGTGCATTACGACTAGAACTCCGTGTAACACCCCAAAATTTTGAAGAGGGAATTTTGGTTTCTGGCAGGGGGCACACGGCCTGGGACACGGGCGTGTCCCCGGGCATGTCAGGCTGGAGTCGACGACTTGGCCGCATAGTCGACATTTTGCGCTCGACGAAGTGTCGAGACTGGGCGCACAGCCTGAGACACTAGCGTGTCTCAGGGCGTGTCGAGCCCGTGTCGACAACCGGCCCGGGGTGTCGGCATTTTCGCTCGACAATGTGTCGAGACAGGGCACACGGCCTGAGACACGGGCGTATCTCAGGGCGTGTCGAGCACGTGTCGACAACCGGCCCGGGGTGTCGACATTTTTCGCTCGACGATGTGTCGAGACAAGGCACGCGGCCTGGGACACGGGCGTGTCCAAGTCCGTGTCAGTCAGTCGACGAACTTCTCTCGAAGAATTTAACTCGACGAATGTCGAGTGTCGAGATAGGGGCACACGGCCTGTGACACGGGCGTGTCGCAGGGCGTGTCCCGCATGGTCGACGAACTTTGCTCGACGTTTTTTCCACGGTGTCGACACAAAGGCAGTCGACGAGTGTCGAGACTTCGCACATGGCTTGGGACACGGGCGTGTCCCAGGCCGTGTCCTTCTCGGGTTGTTTTCGGGGCTGTGTCGATGGAGGCACACGACCGACAACACGGCCGTGTCAGTCGGGACACAGGCATGTTAGGTCAAACACGGGCGTATCGGATGCCCGTGTGCTGTTCCAGGCGCGTCGATTTGTGACGGCGAATGAGGGACACGGCCCTGGACACGGGCGTGTGCCAGGCCGTATTCGGCCCAGGTGTTTTATTTTTCAGGCGTATCGTGGCCATTCTTTCCCTTATTTTGGGATCTGATGGTCCAGGACTACTCTTGGGGAGTTAAGTCCGAGAATAGGGTTGGAAACCCTCATTCTTCTCCAAGCTTTCTCTTACTAAAATTCTAGAGAGAAGGGAGAGCAAGGAAGCAGGTGAAGGAGGTTTTGGGCTATAGGAGAGGTTTCGGTGCTCCAAATCGCGAGCCGAGTCCAGATCCGTGGAGGCTAGATCTTTGCGAAGGTTTTCATCCGGATAAACTTCCATGGCTAGGAAGAGGAGTCGGAAGGTAACGACACTTCTCCTCTCGGTTTTAGGATGCATGTTTTAGCATCTTTTCTTTTCTAGTTTTGGGCACCAAACACTCAAATGAGAGGGGTTTTGGGTCGCCAAGGTTCAAGAGGAACCTCCGGGTCGATTGAGTCCATCCCCGGCATGTTTTGCATTAGAGATCCGCTCCGTTAGTGGATTAGGCATGGTGTGTGAAGCCGTAGTCGCGACCGTTAGTCCGACTCTGTGATGTTGCATACGAGCTTTAAGGATTCGTAGAGATCCGTTGCGGCAAGATGCCGTTTTGTGATGTGGTGATGTTTTTTCCTTTTTCTCGAGTAAGTATGTGTAGTCGGAACCGTACAAGGTTAGCTCCTCAATGGCGGTAGATGGTTTCCTTGGTGGACAAGTTTAGCTCCGCATGAGTAGTAGATGGTTTCCTTGGTGCGTGGTAACGCTGCAGTACAAATGAGGGACTATGGTGAAATTGTCTTGTTTTGTGATATGCCAAGGCGTGGCTGTGTCTCCGTGGTCGGCTGGCTATCCCGTGACGTACATGTCATGTGTGGAGAGTGTCCCGGTGAGACTAGTCCCTTCTGTGAGACTGACGAGAATGCCAAGCATGGGGGCAAGCTCGGGCAATGAGGCCATGAGCGGGTGGGGTCCAGCAAGGCTTCTTAGAATCGGTCAGTTTGTGTTTGTTGGAATCCTGACATAAGACGTCAGAGCTTGCAGGCAACCCCGGGTCTAAGACCTTGAGCGGGTGGGGCCTTAGCAAGAGTTCCTTATGGAGGCCTGTGCGCCGTTGGGGGAGATTGTGTTACCCCCCTTTGTTTGTGGCTTTATGCCAATGGGGAAGCGATGAGTACCCAATTGATGTGATGTTGTGATAGATGCATACGCTATAGGGTGCCTTGGGTGAAACACGGGTGTTGTATTCATGTTGCATAGTTGGCCCTAACATTATATTCTCAACAGTAGAGAACATGTATGATGTTTGAGACATCCAAGCCTGTTTCTTTTGTTGCTTTTCTTGCCTATGATTATTGCATACGAAGTGCTAACTTGCAGGTTGGAGTAACTCGGGGTCCGTTAGGGGCGGCCGGGAGGAGATGTGTTGGTTACGCAGTTTGAGGTCAGTCTTTGCTGACCCACGTTACTAATAATTTTTACAGGGCAAGGATCGCAAGCAGGAGCTAGCTCGCCGGCCAGAAAGGCCTAAGCCTCATGAAGTGTTCCCCACTTTTGTAGCTCTACTTTTATGATATTGTATTTCCTGAGCTTCCATCCCCCGTCGTTCAAGGGAGTTGGTATGCCAACGGATGCAGAGGATTGGTGGGTTCGAATTCAAGAGCTTTTGATGGCGGCAGAGACGTCAGAAGAAAAGAAATCTGAGTATGCGGCGTTCATATTCGAAGGAGACGCCAAGTTGTGGTGGGTGAGCCATAGCGGCCGCCAGTTCCCTGGGCGCACCCCGTCGATGGATGAATTTGGGGATGCTTTTCTAAAGAGATACATTCCCGTTTCTACACGGTTGGCCCTTCAAAGGCAGTTTCTGCACTTAATGCAGTGAGACAAGACGGTGGATGAGTATGTGCAGGAGTTCACCCGTTTGGTTCGTTACGCGGGAACGATGATGGCAGATGATGTAGAGAGGGATAACCTCTTCTACCAGGGGCTGAGGGAGAATCTGAGGCAACCCCTCATTTCCATGAAGAGAGCTGGTTTCAATGAACTAGTTGAGGATGCCAGGATTTTGGAAAGTGATCTGGAGCGAACCCAATGTCGTAAGGGTTTCACTCCCAAGCAAGGGGAAGGGAATCCTCCCCAATCCCAGGGAAAGTCTGAAGGGAGTAGGTGGAGGAAAAAGCCTCACACTTACAGGTCTGGTGAGAAGAGCAAGTGGACGCTTGGAGGTTCTCACTCTAGGGGACTGCCGACGTGCTACAACTGCGGTAAGGTGGGGCACATAGCTCGTGTTTGTCCTCAAGGAGGAGCGGAGTAAGAGGCAAGGAAGGAGTAGACTGTGCGCTCCGGCCCCAGTGCCGCAGAGAAAGGAAAGATGGCGGAGTCAAGCGCTTCTCGGTTCCAACCGGTGCAGCCAAGGGCATACAACCTTGGACAGCAAGAAGCGATCCGCCAAACCGATGTGGTGACAGGTATGAAGAAATTTAAGTTTAAATTTTGTGCTTCATACTTTTAGACTTTTTTGTGTGATGTCTGTGTTGTAGGCTTCGTATTAGTTTCCGGATACCCCACTAGGGTATTGTTCGATACGAGAGCATCGCACTCCTTTATTGCGGAGAGCTTCATCCGGAGAATAGGAGTTGAGTCTTTCTCGGCGGATGCGGAGCTGAAAGTGTGCATGCCTAATTGGTCATCCATGACCACCGGTGCCAAAGGGCGCATCTGTTGGGAGCTGGATGGAGTTGACTTCGTTTTGGTAGCAGCGATTTTACCATTGGTTGAGTTCGATGTCATTTTGGGCATGGACTGGCTTGCAGAGTAGCGCGCCAGTATTGATTGCCTATCTAAGGTAGTGACGCTAAGGAGCAAAGGGCAGGCAGAAGTCAAATTTGAGGGCCTTTATGGAGTGGCCTTTTCCCTGATTTCGGCCATGCAATTGATGTGGGTGGTTAACCAGGGTGGTGTAGCGTTGGTAGTGTTATTGGAGGTTTATCTCTCCCAGTTGTCTATTGAGGAAGTGCCCGTAGTGGCAGAGTTCAAGGATGTGTTTCCGGATGAACTTCCTAGAGCGCTTCCTCGGCGGGAGATCGACTTCTCGATCAAGTTAGTGCCGGAGGCTAGGCCGGTATCACGACCTCCATTTAGTATGGCACCAAAGGAGTTGGCTGAACTCAAAGTACAGTTACAGGAACTATTGGAGCAAGGGTATATTAGGCCCAGTTCTTTGCTGTGGAGTGCGCTGGTGTTGTTTGTAAAGAAGAAAGACGGTAGTATATGGCTGTGCATAGACTACCGAGAGCTGAAAAAACTGACCGTTAAGAATAAGTATTCGATTCCTCGGATAGACGACTTGTTCGACCAGTTGGTGGGGTCGGTGGTGTACTCAAAATTGGACTTGAAGTCAGGCTATTATCAGTTGTGAATTCGGGACGAGGACATCCCCAAGACTGCCTTTGGTACGAGGTACGGACACTTTGAGTTTACGGTGATGCCATTCGGGCTGACGAACGCGCCATCTGTGTTCATGGATCTTATGAATTGAGTATTTCGGGAATACTTGGATTCTTTTGTGGTTGTCTTCATCGATGACATCTTGGTGTATTCCAAATCTGAAGTGGAGCATGAGACCCACTTGAGAGTGGTCTTGCAAGTGTTGAGGGAGAATCAGTTGTATGCAAAGTTCTCCAAGTGCGAGTTCTGGTTAGCGAAAGTGGCATTTTTTGGCCACGTGATTAGTGGGGATGGGGTGGCAGTGGATCCAACAAAAGTGGAAGCCATCAGAGATTGGCCAGTCTTGAGGACCGTGGCGGAAGTCCGAAGTTTTCTTGGACTAGCCGGGTACTATAGGAGATTCGTGGAGAATTTTTCGCGGATATCTCTACCCCTCACCTCACTCACTCGTAAAGATCATAAGTTTGTGTGGACTCAAGAGTGCAGTCAAGCATTTGAGGCACTGAAGGAGAGACTGATGAGGGCTCCAATCCTAAGTCTACCGCAAGGGACTGAGGGATTTCAGATCTTCAGTGACGCATTGGGATGCGGTTTGGGTTGCGTTTTGGTGCAACGTGGCAAGATGATAGATTTTGGGTCTAGACAGCTGAAGCCTTATGAGTGTAATTACCCCGTCCATGACTTGGAGTTGGCGGTGGTAATTTTTGTGTTGAAAATATGGCGACATTATGTGTATGGTGCAAAGGTGGAGATCTTCATGGATCATAAAAGCCTGAAGTATCTCTTGGATCAAAAGGACTTGAACATGCGGCAACGCAGGTTGGTTGAGCTTCTTGTAGACCACGAGGTGGCGATTCAGTATATGCCAGGTAAAGCCAATGTGGTGGCGGATGCCTTGAGTAGAAAGTACTCGGGGCAAGGGAATTGGATCGAAGCTCATGATGAGTGGTTGGTATGGGAATGGGAGTCCCTTGGTTTGGAATGTGTGGTGAGAGGCGAGTCCAGCGTGGCTCGGTTGAACTTGATTGAAATACAGAACGACTTGTGATTGGTTAAAACTCCAAAAATTATTATGAAAAGTGCGGCGCCCCGGGCGATTTTATTTAAGTAGAAAAGCGGATTTGATTTTATTTAAGAAAACGGGGCGCGCGTATTTATTTGGATATAAAACGGATGTGATCGAGTTTTAACGAAAGGAGGCAAGTGCACCTATTGTGAGTAGTACAGGATATTCCGGGTGGAATATCGAGGTCGTATTGTTCTCGGGGTCGGTTCGTTTATTTCTGCTATTCCCTGGAGAGGACTATTATTTTACCGATAATTTTATCTTGTCGGGATAAATTTATATAAACAAAAGTTAGAACATAAAGAGCTTAAAAAGGTGGAGCCAATGAAGAGCTTAGCTCGAGGACACCGAAAAGGCATTGAACTAAAATAAACTTTGAATAAAAAGAGCTCCTAAGTTTCTAATTAATTAGGGCGGATACTTGGCCGTGGAGGCTCCCCTAAAATGAGCTCACCTATCTCTAGGACTATCTCTCACCTGAACATTAAGACTATTCGACCGGGCTCTCGTCCGACGAAGGATTCCTCTTAATGCCCGCATTACGCTAAGAACCCCGCTATTGGGTGGGGAACCCAATCCGGTAGAGTTGGCGTGCCTCCTCTCTCGAGGGTTAGTGCGGAACTCCATTTACCGAGGGGTGATCGGTTCATATGCACGGCCTCTCGGCTAGCTAACATATGGACTACGTAAATAGGGGCCACACATCGATTATATGGTCCTACGCGCGTCGTAAACCCACGGCAAACCTTAAGTGATTTTTAATTAAATAGAAAAATAAGACCTTTAATTATTTAAAGGAATTTTTTCTGTCTCAATGCTCTTCGATACTGAGGGCTAAGAATGTTAGTCACTCATCGGAATGAGGACGGCAGCGATTGAAAAAGCAGAAAATTAAAGCAGTAAAATAAAGCAGGAAAATGAAAGCAGTAAATGGAAAGCAGTAAATTGCAAGTCCTACTCAAACGAGTAGGACTGAAATGAAAGCAAGAAAATTGCAAGTCCCGGCTCAAATAAGTGGGCGGGACAAAATAAAGCGAGTCCTACTCAAACGAGTAGGAGAAAATAAATGCATTTACAAGTCCATTGCAATTATTACAATAAAGACCGACCATTTAACTCAAGTGAGTAGGCGGTAAATAAAATAAAAGCTAACACTCACGTACTCGACATAAAATTAAAACACACCCACTCTACAAAAAGTAAACACACTCTACTGAAATAAAATCCAGCTATTTAACTCAAGTGGGTAGGCGGAAAAATATAAATACACATACTTGCTTGAATAAAATCCAGCCATTTAACTCAAATGAGTAGGCGGAGAAATAAAAACAACACACGCACACACTCAACATGAATTGAAATAACGCTATAAAAACTACTTATACACACACGCACACGTACAAAATTAAGAAAAACTAATTGACTGAAAAATTAAAACTACTACATTACTACCGCTAGAATGCGGTAGAAATGAATAAAACGTGAAAATAAAATTAAAAGGAGCAAAAGTTTTGCAAATAAACGAAAAGTGCAAGTGCTCGAAAAATTGAAATGAATACATTTCTACCGATGGAATGCGTTAGAAATGCATAAAATGAAGAAATAAAATTTAAACGAGCAAAATGTTTTGAAAATAAAAGCAAAAAAAGAAGTGTTTGAAAAATTAAAATGACTATATATACGTTCCTATAACTCCGCAAAAGTGATTAAAAAGTGAAAATAAAGTGAAAAGCAAGAAACGTTTTACGACCTAAAAAGATAATCTAAGTTCGTTAAAAATCAAAACCACTTTGAAAATGCTTTTACAGGTTTATAGGAATGCATAAAAAGCTATTAAAACCTAAGTCTAACAAAAACTAAGTACAAATAACTAAGTATAAAAGCATGAAAGTTAATCTCATACACAGACACACCCATTTTAAAAGACTAAAAACAAAGTTAAAACTAAATAAAAAGATAAGATTGCATAAGAGATTGCTTATAGATAAAGTTCATGACAATGTAAGGAGAAAAAAACTGCAAATTTTATAAAGATAAAAAGTTCATTACAATGCTAAAACAAATAAACATAAAGGGGGGGGAGAAAATCTCCTTACAAAGCCCTTGGGATCATCTATCAGCAAAGCCCTTATACAAAATGGTTCAGGAAAGTGGAACCCGAAATTCAGACAGAAAATCTGAATTTATAGACAAAATTTCACGGGACACGCCCTCGGACACGGGCGTGTCCGGGGGCGTGTCTACACTATTCACATGGCGGCCTTCCGATTTGACTGGAGATTTGACTTAGGCGGCTGAAAATCGGTGGTCACGCCCCCGGTCACGGGCGTGACCATGGGCGTGTTGACACTATTGAGCAGCAGATTTCGGTGACTTGACGGCGATTTGACGTTGCGGCGAAAATCGCGGCGGTCACGCCCCGGGTCACGGGCGTGACGGTGGGCGTGTCGTGCGGCGATTAATGGCATTGTTGACTTCGGGAGGTTGCCGGCAGTAGTTTGTTGGGCCAGGTGGAAGAGTCACGCCCTAGGTCACGGGCGTGACTCTAGGCATGTCGGGTTGGCTCGACGAACGTCGAGCGAAAAAACGTCGAAAGGAGTGGTCACGGCTCGGGTCACGCCCCGTGTTAGGTGACACGGGCGTGTCGATGGGCGTGTCAGCTGGGTCGACGATCGTTGAGCGTGATTTCGTCGATCTGGATGGTCACTAGCATGGATCACGGGCGTGACGCGGGTGACACGGGCGTGCCACGGGCGTGTCACGCTATTTCTTCAAAAAGATGTAATTTCTCGGCAATTTGACATATCACGCCCTGGTCACGGGCGTGACCAACAGTACACGGGCGTGTACTTTGATTTTTTGACAATTCTTCCTAAAAAATTCAGAAAACAAAAATAACTTTAAGTTAGAAAATATTTACAAAAAGGAAGCAATTTATTAAGGAAAAACAACTAAAAATTACAAAAAGAAACTAATACATCTTATGTAATGTATATAAAAACACGTATATTTACAACTCATCAAATACCCCCATACTTAAGCTTTTGCTATTCCATAGCAAAAGTTGGAGATGAACTTATAATGAATTAAGGAAATCCTAAGTTTATCTACCGCTTGACTTAATTGAAAGAAAGATCAAAATAAATATCCGGGGTATACGAGTTAAATCCTAAATTATGCCAAAAATTTAAATAAAGGAAGAGTTTCAGCAAAAGACTTCTCGTTATAAGCAAATAGATAGCAAAACTTTTATTTGTGAGGCTAACAAAAATAGATTAGATTTATGAAACTGTAGCTTGGAAAAAATTTAAAGGAAATAATTTAATTTACAAATTATGCTCTCAAAAAGATTTTAAAAATAAATCTAGAATTTTTTTGAATTTGGCGGAGGGAGATATCGTGGTATATGAAGAAGGTTTAGAATTTTTAGAGACGAGGGTATATTTTTTCACTTGAACCTCTAATGATTTTTTTTCGAATATGGATGTTAGGAAAACGAAATCTTATTTTTCATAACATAATTTTTTTACAATCTTCGTAATAATCCAATGTATATGTATAGGAGTAATGAATTTTATCCTCTTACTCCATAACATATAATCTTTTCAAATATTGGATGCCTATGTTTACGGAACGAAATCTTATTCCCATTGACATAGGATCTTTTAAGATCGAAATCATGTCAAGTATGACATGAAAAAAAAGTGATAGGGTTTTTTCAAAAATAAAACTAGATTTTAAAAAAAAACTTTTGAGAGCAACCTTTATAAATTAAACATTCTTAAATTTCAAAATAAGCTTGGAGTTATCATAACTTGAAATCTAAGATCGTTATTTTCTAATAAAATAAACGTGCAACTATTTAGATAAGTAGAAGTGATTCTGAAAACAGGTCTCTATCTAAATAAAAAAGCATACAAACTTTTTTAAAAAAACTTAACCCCAGATATCTAAATCTATCGATCTCCAATTAATAAACGAATAGTAAGCAAAGAATAACTAAAATTTGCTTATAAATTAACTTGCAACTATATTTTTGGAGAGCGAAAAGGGTTAAGAATTGAGATATTCGAATTATTCGTTACATAAGGAACAATACACATTTTTTTTGACTTTGTGATTATCATCTTTTTTGAATTTTTTTTATATTTTTTTATCAAATTATTTGCAAAACTTTTACAAGTAAACAAATTTTTTTTTGACTTTTTGACTTTTTTTGTTTTTTGACTTTTTAGTTATTGGCCCGCGAACAGACTCTTATTAAGGTGGTTGGTTCGATGAGTCGAACGTCGCGGGCTTGCTAAAAAGCGATTTTTTTACAAATAAGAAGAGTGGGGGAGGAAAGAGAGATTTTTACAAAAAATATTTACAAAGGAGAAGAAAAATACTTGATTGTTTTTTGAGTTTTTGTTTTATATTTTTTTAGTTTTTGTTTTATTAATTTGTTTTGAGTTTTTAGATTATAAAAACAAGGAAAAAAAATTTTGGTTTTTAAATTTTAAATTTGTTTTTGGATGCAGCAAATAAAGATGCAGAAAATAGGAAACTAAGAATACACCCCCATACTAAAACACAACATTATCCCCAATGTTGCAATCTAAGTATGCGGAACGATTAATATACAAAATATAATATGCGCAAAATAAAGGGGAGGGGGTCGGAACTACCCTTACACGAGTTCGGGGTGGCCCGGGTTGAAACCCTGCATTATTTTAGAAGAAGTAGCAAAAACATAACAGAAAAATAAAATGAAAAAGATAAACTCGGCCGTAAAGTGTGCGGGTGGTAGGGGCAAATGTGTAAGTGACGTGTAAGCTAACGTCGTAGCGGTTGAGTGGGACAGATAAGCGAGCCTCTAGTGCGCACAAGAGTGTGACGTGCCGAAGCGACAAAAAAAGTTTTATTTATTTAAAGTATTGATTATTTTTAGATATTTTTCAAAAAACATATTTTTGCGTTTTGAAAAGGAAGAAGGTAAAAACAAAAAAAAATAGAGACGAAATTTTTTTTTGTGTGGTGTTTTAGGAGAATTTTTAGTGTTTGTTGGTTTTGTGGTCTTTTTTTTTTTTTTTTTTTTTGGTAAGGTTTTAATTTTTTTGGTTTGTTTTTGCGTTTTTTTTTGGGAAGGTTTTAATTTTTTTGGTTTGTTTTTGTGTTTTATTTTTTAGTTTTAGAGTTTTTTCAAATTTGTATTTTTTAAGGTTTTTCAAAATTTGTAGTTTTATAAGTTTGCAAAAAAAAATTTGTTTTGTTTTATAATTTGGTAATAATACTTTTTTTTTGATAGTTTTTATTATAATTATGATTATGATTATGATTATTATTATTATCATATTTTCGTTGGCCATTTTTTGTTTTGTTGAAATTATATATAATAGGTAAAATTAATAGTATTCCAGAGTTCGAAATAACGACCCGAAAAGTCCCCTGCAACGGCGCCAAAAACTTGATTGGCTAAAACTCCAAAAATTATTATGAAAAGCGCGGCGCCCCGGGCGGTTTTATTTAAGTAGAAAAGCGGATTTGATTTTATTTAAGAAAACGGGGCGCGCGTATTTATTTGTTTGGATATAAAATGGATGTGATCGAGTTTTAACAAAAGGAGGCAAGTGCACCTATCGTGAGTAGTACAGGATATTCTTGGTGGAATATCGAGGTCGTATTGTTCTCGGGGTCGGTTCGTTTATTTCTAATCTTCCCTGGAGGGGACTATTATTTTACCGATAATTTTATCTTGTCGGGATAAATTTATATAAACAAAAGTTAGAACATAAAGAGCTTAAAAAGGTGGAGCCGATGAAGAGCTTAGCTCGAGGGCACCGAAAAGGCATTGAACTAAAATAAACTTTGAATAAAAAGAGCTCCTAAGTTTCTAATTAATTAGGGCGGAGATTTGGCCGTGGAGGCTCCCCTAAAATGAGATCATCTATCTCTAGGACTATCGCTCACCTGAACATTAAGACTATTCGACCGGGCTCTCGTCCGGCGAAGGATTCCTCTTAATGCCCGCATTACGCTAAGAATCCCGGTATTGGGTGGGGAACCCAATCCGGTAGAGTTGACGCGCCTCCTCTCTCGAGGGTTAGTGCGGAACTCCATTTACCGAGGGGTGATCGGTTCATATGCACGGCCTCTTCGCTAGCTAACATATGGACTACGGAAATAGGGCCCACACATCGATTATGTGGTGCAACGCGTCGTAAACCCACGGCAAACCTTAAGTGATTTTTAATTAAATAGAAAAATAAGACCTTTAATTATTTAAAGGAATTTTTTCTGTCCCAATGCTCTTCAATACTGAGGGCTAAGAACGTTAGCCACTCATCGGAATCGGGACGGCAGCGATTGAAAAAGCAGAAAATTAAAGCAGTAAAATAAAGCAGGAAAATGAAAGCAGTAAATGGAAAGCAGTAAATTGCAAGTCCTACTCAAACGAGTAGGACTGAAATGAAAGCAGGAAAATTGCAAGTCCCGGCTCAAATGAGTGGGCGGGACAAAATAAAGCGAGTCCTACTCAAACGAGTAGGAGAAAATAAATGCATTTACAAGTCCATTGCAATTATTACAATAAAGACCGACCATTTAACTCAAGTGAGTAGGCGGTAAATAAAATAAAAGCTAACACTCATGCACTCGACATAAAATTAAAACACACCCACTCTACAAAAAGTAAACACACTCTACTGAAATAAAATCCAGCCATTTAACTCAAGTGAGTAGGCGGAAAAATAAAAATACACACACTTGCTTGAATAAAATCCAGCCATTTAACTCAAATGAGTAGGCGGAGAAATAAAAACAACACACGCACACACTCAACATGAATTGAAATAAGGCTATAAAAACTACTCATACACGCACACACACGTACAAAATTAAGAAAAACTAATTGACTGAAAAATTAAAACTACTACATTTCTACCGCTAGAATGCGGTAGAAATGAATAAAACGTGAAAATAAAATTAAAAGGAGCAAAAGTTTTGCAAATAAACGAAAAGTGCAAGTGCTCGAAAAATTGAAATGAATACATTTCTACTGATGGAATGCGTTAGAAATGCATAAAATGAAGTAATAAAATTTAAACGGGCAAAATGTTTTGAAAATAAAAGCAAAAAAAGAAGTGTTTGAAAAATTAAAACGACTATATATACGTTCCTATAACTCCGCAAAAGTGATTAAAAAGTGAAAATAAAGTGAAAAGCAAGAAAAGTTTTACGACCTAAAAAGATAATCTAAGTTAGTTAAAAATCAAAACCACTTTAAAAATGCTTTTACGGGTTTATAGGAATGCATAAAAAGCTATTAAAACCTAAGTATAACAAAAACTAAGTACAAATAACAAAGTATAAAAGCATGAAAGTTAATCTCATACACACACACCCATTTTAAAAGACTAAAAACAAAGTTAAAACTAAATAAAAAGATAAGATTGCATAAGAGATTGCTTATAGATGAAGTTCATGACAATGTAAGGAGAAAAAAAACTAAAAATTTTATAAAGATAAAAAGTTCATTACACTGCTAAAACAAATAAACATAAAGGGGGGGAGAAAATCTCCTTACAAAGCCCTTGGGATCATCTATCAGCAAAGCCCTTATACAAAATGGTTCAGGAAAGTGGAACCCGAAATTCAGACAGAAAATCTGAATTTATAGACAAAATTTCACGGGACACGCCCTCGGACACGGGCGTGTCCGGGGGCGTGTCTACACTATTCACATGGCGGCCTTCCGATTTGACTGGAGATTTGACTTGGGCGGCTGAAAATCGGTGGTCACGCCCCCGGTCACGGGCGTGACCATGGGCGTGTTGACACTATTGAGCAGCAGATTTTGGTGACTTGACGGCGATTTGACGTTGCGGCGAAAATCGCGGCGGTCACGCCCCGGGTCACGGGCGTGACGGTGGGCGTGTCGTGCGGCGATTAATGGCGTTGTTGACTTCGGGAGGTTGTCGGCAGCAGTTTGTTGGGCCAGGTGGAAGGGTCACGCCCTAGGTCACGGGCGTGACTCTAGGCGTGTCGGGTTGGCTCGACGAACGTCGAGCGAAAAAACTTCGAAAGGAGTGGTCACGGCTTGGGTCACGCCCCGTGTCAGGTGACACAGGCGTGTCGATGGGCGTGTCAGCTGGGTCGACGATCGTTGAGCGCAATTTCGTCGATCTGGATGGTCACGAGCATGGATCACGGGCGTGATGCGGGTGACACGGGCGTGTCACGCTATTTCTTCAAAAAGATGTAATTTCTCGGCAATTTGACGTATCACGCCCTGGTCACGGGCGTGATCAACAGTACACGGGCGTGTACTTTGATTTTTTGACAATTCTTCCTGAAAAATTCAGAAAACAAAAATAACTCTAAGTTAGAAAATATTTACAAAAAGGAAGCAATTTATTAAGGAAAAATAACTAAAAATTACAAAAAGAAACTAATACATCTTATGTAGTGTATATAAAAACACGTATATTTACAACTCATCAACTTGTCCGATCGCATTCGGGAAGCGACTCGGTTGGATGCGGAGTTTCAACCATATGTGTTGGATGTAACACCTCCCCTGTAATGACTGTATAATATGGGTCCGGCCGGGGCCCCACAACATACGAACGTCACAGCTTTAGTTTTAAAAGTTGATATAGCTACCCACACTCAAAACACTTTGCACAACACAGCGGAAACACAAGCAAGACAAGACGTTATCCACTACAAGAAGAGTAAAACAAATGGCCTTATGGCCTTACAGCATGTGTCCAAAATCAAATAATACAATAGTCATGAATGTGCATAGCACTCCTAGTCTTCCCCGGCATGCAAGCCGGACAACATGAGTCTCAAACATACAACATCATATAAGTAGAGCTACAAAAAGAAAAGCACTTCATGAGGCTTAGGCCTTTCTGGCCGGCGAACTAGCTCCTGCATGCGATCCTTGCCCTGCAAAATTTATTAGTAACGTGGGTCAGCAAAGGCTGACCTCAAACTATGTAACAACACATCTCCTCCCGGCCGCCCCTAACGGACCCCGGTGTACCCCTCCAACCTGCAAGTTAGCACTTCGTATGCAATAATCATAAGCAAGAAAAGCAACTACGGAAATAGGCTTGGATGTCACACACATCATACATGTTCTCTACTGGTTGAGCATATAATAAAAGGGCTTACTTATGCAATCATGTATGAAATAACCCGGGTTTCACCCAAGGCACCCAATCTCATATGCATCTAGCACATTATCACATCATATGGGTACTCATCGATTCCCCATTGGCATAAAGCCGACAAACAAAGGGGTGGCACCATTCCCCCCCCCCCAACGGCTCAGAGGCCGCCTCAAGGAACTATTGTCAAGGCCCCACCCGCTCAAGGTCTTAGACCCGGGCTTGCCTACAAGCTCTGACGTCTCATGTCAGGATTCCAACAAACACAAAACTGGCCGATTCTAAGAAGCCTTGCCGGACCCCACCCGCTCATGGCCTCATTGCCCGGGCTTGCCCCCATGCTTGGCATTCTTGTCAGTCTCACAGAAGGGGACTAGTCTCTCCGGGACACTCTCCGCACATGACGTGAATGTCACGGGATAGCCAGCCGACCACGGAGACATAGCCACGCCTTGGCACATCACAAACCAAGACAATCCCACCCTAGTCCCTCATTTGTACTGCAGCGTTCCCGCACACCAGGGAAACCATCTCCAACTCATGCGGAGCTAACTTTGTCCACCAAGGAAAACATCTACCGCCACGAGGAGCTAACCTTGTCCGGTTCCGACTACACGTAATCACTCGAGAAAAAGGGGGAAAACATCACCATATCATAAACGGCGTCTTACCGCAACGGAATCTCTACGAATCCTTAACGTTCGTATGCAACATCACCGAGTCAGACTAACAGTCGCGACTACGGCTTCACACACCATGCCTAATCCACTAACGGAGCGGATCTCTAATGCAAAATATGCCGGGGACGGACTCAATCAACCCGGAGGTTTCTCTTGAACCTTGGCGACCCAAAACCCCTCTCATTTAGGAGTTTGGTGCCCAAGAACTAGAAAAGAAAAATGATGCTAAAGACATGCATCCTAAGACCGAGAGGAGAAGTGTCGTTACCTTCCGACTCCTCTTCCTTGCCATGGCAAAATATTTGAATGAAAACCTTCGCAAAGATCTAGCCTCCACAGATCCGGACTCGGCTCGCGATTTGGAGCACCGAAGCTTCTCCTACAGCCCAAACCCTCCTTCACCTTCTTCCTTGCTCTCCCTTCTCTCTAGAAATTAGTAAGAGAAAAGCTTGAAGAAGAATGAGGGTTTCCAACCCTATTCTCGGACTTAACTCCCCAAGAACAGTCCTAAACCGTCAGATCCTAAAATCAGGAAAAGAATGGCCACGATCCGCCTTAAAAATAAAATACCTGGGCCGAACACGGCCTGGCACACGCCCGTGTCCAGGGCCGTGTGCCTTATTCTCCATCTCAAAGCGACGTGCCTGGAACAGCACACGGGAATCCGACACGCCCGTGTTCGATCCGACACGCCCGTGTCCCCAATGACACGGCCATATGGCCGGCCGTGTGCCTCCATTGACATGGCCCCGAAAACATCCCGAGAGATGACACGGCCTAGGACACACCCGTGTCCCACGCCGTGTGCCAAGTCTCGACACTCATCGACATCCTTTGTGTCGACACCGCGGAAAAACATCCAGGGAAGATCGTCGACCAAGCGGGACATGCCCTGTGACACGCCCGTGTCACAGGCCGTGTGCCCCAGTCTCGACACTCGACACTCGACACTCGACACTCATCGAGTGAACATCGTTGATCGAAGATCGTCGACAGACCCACACGGCCTTGGACACGCCCGTGTCCTAGGCCGTGTGCCTTGTCTCGACACAAAGTCGAGCGAAAAATGTCGACACCCTAGGCCTAGTGTCGACAAGGGCTCGACACGCCCTGCGACACGCCCGTGTCGCAGGCCGTGTGCCCTCACTCGACACTTCGTCGAGCGCAAAGTATCGACCACGCTGCCAAGTCGTCAACACGGCCTGGGACACGCCCGTGTCCCGGACCATGTGCCCCCTGCCAGAAACCAAAAAAATGTCCAGAAACGCACATCGACCCTTTCTCCAAAACTGGAGTGTTACAACTCTCCCCTCCCTTAACAGAATTTCGTCTCGAAATTACAAAACAGAAGGGACAAAAACTTAAATTGTACCTGAAATGAAGAGTTCTGGATACTCTTCTCGCATGGCCTGTTCTCGCTCCCAAGAGAACTCCTCTCGACCGCAGTTGTCCCATCGGACTTTCACGAGTTTAACCTCTTTATTCCGCAAATACCGAGTCTCTGAATCCTCTATAGCAATTGGAAGGACTCGCGTCCTCAAGTTTTCCTCAATTGGCACCGATGTCGGCTCAATTACCACACTAGCCTCCACCAAGGCTTTCCTCAAAATGGAGACGTGGAAGACGTCATGCAATCCACTCAGCTCCGCGGACAATGCCAACTGATAGGCTGCTTCTCCCACCCGTTCAACAACTTCAAAAGGCCCCAAAAACCTCAGACTCAACTTTTTGAGTCGGTGAATCCGTGAGATACCTTTGAACGGTTTGATCTTCAAATAGACCCAATCACCTACCGCAAACTCCAACTTCCAGTGACGAGCATTAAAGTATTTTGCTTGTCGGTCCTGCGCCACCTTCATACGCTCTTGAATGGTCCGTACCAACTCACAAGCGTCCACTACCACCTCTTTTCCCAAAATTTTGGTGTCTCCCGCCTCTGCCCAAGACATCAGTGTTCGACACCGTCTCCCATACAAGGCTTCGTATGGCGCCATTTTTATACTCGCTTGGTAACTGTTATTGTACGCGAATTCCACCATGAAGAGGTGATCCTCCCACTTCTTGCCGAAGTCAAGAACGCACATTCTCAGCATATCCTCCATAGTACGGTTTGTTCTTTCAGTTTGCCCATCAGTTTGAGGATGGAACGTTGTACTGAACTTTAGCTTCATGCCCAAACTCTTTTGAACTAGTCTCCAGTCCTTGGACGTAAACCGTCCATCTCGATCGCTGACTATACTCTTTGGAATCCCATGCAGTCGCACAATGATGCGAACATACAACTCCACCAGCTTCTCCACGCTGTCCTCTTTCCGATTTGGGATGAAGTGGGCCACCTTGGTTAAGCGGTCCACGATCACCCAAATAGCATCATTACCCTGCTGCGATCTAGGCAAACCATGTACAAAGTCCATGGAGATGTCATCAAATTTCCATTCAGGGATTGGAAGGGGCTTCAGGAACCCGCCCGGCTTCTGACATTCGGCCTTCAACAAGGCACAAGTTTGGCAACGATTCACGTACAAAGCTACGTCCCGCTTCAGCCCCGGCCACCAAAAGGATTTCTTCATATCCAAGTACATCTTTGTACCGCCCGGGTGAATGGAGTACTTTGTGAAGTGAGCCTCAAACATCAACTCCTCACGGAGTTTGCCGAACTGCAGTATACAAACCCTTCCGTCCTTCCTCAGAATCCCATCAATCATCTCCCAGACACTGCTCTCTCCCGTTTGAGCCTCCAACACAAATGGTTGAAACTCCACATCCAACCGAGTCGCTTCCCGAATGCGATCGGTCAAGTCATTTTGCACTTCAATCCAGTTCAACCGAGCCACACTGGACTCGCCTCTCGCCACACATTCCAAACCAAGGGACTCCCATTCCCGTACCAACCGCTCATCATGAGCTTCGATCCAATTCCCTTGCCCTGAGTACTTCCTACTCAAAGCATCCGCCACCACATTGGCTTTACCAGGCGTATACTGAATCACCACCTCGTAGTCTCCAAGAAACACAACCCACCTGCGTTGCCGCATGTTCAAGTCCTTTTGATCCAAGAGATACTTCAGGCTTTTGTGATCCGTGAAGATCTCCATCTTTGCACCATATACATAGTGCCGCCATATTTTCAACGCAAAAATTACCGCCGCCAACTCCAAGTCATAGACGGGGTAATTCCTCTCATGAGGCTTCAGCTGTCTAGACCCAAAAGCTATCGCCTTGTCATGTTGCACCAAAACGCAACCCAAACCGCATCCCGATGCGTCACTGAAGATCTGAAATCCCTCGGTCCCTTGCGGTAGACTTAGGATTGGAGCCATCATCAGTCTCTCCATCAGTGCCTCAAATGCTCGACTGCACTCTTGAGTCCACACAAACTTATGATCTTTACGAGTGAGTGAGGTGAGGGGTAGAGCTATCCGCGAAAAATTCTCCACGAACCTCTTGTAATACCCGGCTAGTCCAAGAAAACTTCGTAGCTCCGCCACGGTCCTCAAAACCGGCCAATCTCTAATGGCTTCCACTTTTGTTGGATTCACTGCCACCCCATCCCCACTAATCACGTGACCCAAAAATGCCACCTTCTCTAACTAGAACTCGCACTTGGAGAATTTGCATACAACTGATTCTCCCTCAACACTTGCAAGACCACTCTCAAGTGGGTCTCATGCTCCCCTTCCGATTTTGAATACACCAAGATGTCATCAATGAAGACAACCACAAAAGAATCCAAGTATTCCCGAAATACCCGATTCATAAGATCCATGAACACAGATGGCGCGTTCGTCAGCCCGAACGGCATCACCGTAAACTCAAAGTGTCCATACATTATACCAAAGGCAGTCTTGGGTATGTCCTCATCCCGAATTCGCAGCTGATAATAGCCTGACTTCAAGTCCAATTTTGAATACACCACTGACCCTACCAACTGGTCGAACAAGTCGTCTATCCGAGGAATCAGATACTTATTCTTGACGGTCAGCTTATTCAGCTCTTGGTAGTCTATGCACAGTCGCATGCTACCGTCTTTCTTCTTCACAAACAACACCGGCGCGCTCCACGGTGAAGAACTGGGTCTAACGTACCCTTGCTCTAACAGTTCCTGCAGCTGTACCTTAAGCTCAGCCAACTCCTTTGGTTCCATCCTAAATGGAGGGCGTGACACCGGCCTAGCCTCTGGTACTAACTCGATCGAGAAGTCGATCTCTCGCCGAAGAGGCGCTCCAGGAAGTTCATCCGGAAACACATCCTTGAACTCTGCCACTACGGGCACTTCCTCAATAGACAACTGGGAGAGACGAACCTCCAATAATGCTACAAGCGCTACACCACCCTGGTTAACCACCCGCATCAACTGCATGACCGAAATCAGGGAACAGGCCACTCCACATAGGCCCTCAAATTGGACCTCTGCCTGCCCTTTGCTCCTGAGGGTCACTATCTTAGATAGGCAGTCAATACTGGCGCGCTGCTTGGAAAGCCAGTCCATGCCCAAAATGACATTGAACTCAACCAATGGTAAAATCGCTACTACCAAAAAGAAGTCCACTCCGTTCAGCTCCCAACAGATACGCCTGCTGGCCCCGGTGGTCATGGATGACCCATTGGGCATGCGCACTTTCAACTCTGCTCCCGACGAGAAAGACCCAACTCCTATTCTCCGGATGAAGCTCTCCGCGAGAAAGGAGTGTGATGCTCCTGTATCAAACAATACCCTAACGGGGTATCCGGAAACTAATACAAAGCCTACAACATAGATATCACACAAAAAGGATCTAAAAGTATGAAGAAAATTTCAACTTAAATTTTCTTCATACCTGTCACCACATCGGTTTGGCGGATCGCTTCTTGCTGTCCAAGGTTGTAAGCCCTTGGTTGCACCGGTTGGAACCGAGAAGCACTCGACTCCGCCATCTTCCCTTTCTCTGCTGCACTGGGGCCGGAGCGCACAGTCTGCTCCTGCCTTGTCTCTTGCCTCGTTCCTCCTTGGGGACAAACACGAGCTATGTGCCCCACCTTACCTCACTTTGATACCAAATTGTAACACCTCCCCTGTAATGACCGTATAATATGGGTCCGGCCGGGGCCCCACAACATACGGATGCCACAGCTTTAGTATTAAAAGTTGATATAGCTACTCACACTCAAAACACTTTGCACAATACAGCGGAAACACAAGCAAGACAAGAAGTTATCCACTACAAGAAGAGTAAAACAAATGTCCTTATGGCCTTACAGCAAGTGTCCAAAATCAAATAATACAACAGTCATGAATGTGTGTAGCACTCCTAGTCTTCCTCGGCATGCAAGCCGGACAACATGAGTCCCAAACATACAACATCATATAAGTAGAGCTACAAAAAGAAAAGCACTTCATGAGGCTTAGGCCTTTCTGGTCTGCGAGCTAGCTCCTGCATGCGATCCTTGCCCTGTAAAATTTATTAGTAACGTGGGTCAGCAAAGGCTGACCTCAAACTGTGTAACAACACATCTCCTCCCGGCCGCCCCTAACGGACCCCGGGGTACCCCTCCAACCTGCAAGTTAGCACTTCGTATGCAATAATCATAAGCAAGAAAAGCAACTACAGAAACATGCTTGAATGTCACACACATCATACATGTTCTCTACTGGTTGAGCATATAATAAAAGGGCCTACTTATGCAATCATGTATGCAATAACCCGGGTTTCACCCAAGGCACCCTATCTCGTATGCATCTAGCACATCATCACATCATATGGGTACTCATCGATTCCCCATTGGCATAAAGCCGCAAACAATGGGGTGGCACCATTCCCCCCCAACAGCTCATAGGCCGCCTCATGGAACTCTTGTCAAGGCCCCACCCGCTCAAGGTCTTAGACCCGGGCTTGCCTAGAAGCTCTAACGTCTCATGTAAGGATTCCAACAAACAAAAAACTGACCGATTCTAAGAAGCCTTGCCGGACCCCACCCGCTCATGGCCTCATTGCCCGGGCTTGCCCCCATGCTTGGCATTCTCGTTAGTCTCACAGAAGGGGACTAGTCTCGTCGGGACACTCTCCGCACATGACGTGAACGTCACGGGATATCCAGCCGACCACGGAGACATAGCCACGCCTTGGCACATCACAAACCAAGACAATCCCACCCTAGTCCCTCATTTGTACTGCAGCGTTCCCGCGCACCAAGGAAACCATCTCCAACTCATGGGGAGCTAACCTTGTCCACCAAGGAAAACATCTACCGCCACGAGGAGCTAACCTTTTCCGGTTCCGACTACACATACTCACTCGAGAAAAAGGGGGAAAACATCACCACATCACAAACGGCGTCTTGCCGCAACGGAATCTCTACGAATCCTTAACGTTCATATGCAACATCACCAAGTCGGACTAACGGTCGCGACTACGGGTTCACCCACCATGCCTAATCCACTAACGGAGCGGATCTCTAATGCAAAATATGTCGGGGACAGACTCAATCAATCCGGAGGTTCCTCTTGAACCTTGGCGACCCAAAACCCCTCTGATTTGGGAGTTTGGTGCCCAAGAACTAGAAAAGAAAAATGATGTTAAAGACATGCATCCTAAGACTGAGAGGAGAAGTGTCGTTACCTTCCTACTCCTCTTCCTTGCCATGGCAAAATATTCGGATGAAAACCTTCGCAAAGATCTAGCCTCCACGGATCCGGACTCGGCTCGCGATTTGGAGCACCGAATCTTCTCCTACAGCCCAAACCCTCCTTCACCTTCTTCCTTGCTCTCCCTTCTCTCTAGAAATTAGTAAGAGAAAAGCTTGAAGCAGAATGAGGGTTTCCAACCTTGTTCTCGGACTTAACTCCCCAAGAACAGTCCTAAACCGTCAGATCCTAAAATCAGGAAACGAATGGCCACGATCCGCCTGAAAAATAAAATACCTCGCCGAACACGGCCTGGCACACACTCGTGTCCAGGGTCGTGTGCCTCATTCGCCGTCTCAAATCGATGCTCCTGGAACAGCACACGGGCATCCGACACGCCCGTGTTCGATCCGACACGCCCGTGTCCCCAATGACACGGCCGTGTGGCCGGCCGTGCGCCTCTATTGACACGGCCTCGAAAACATCCCGAGAGATGACACGGCCTGGGACACGCCCGTGTCCCAGGCCGTGTGCCAAGTCTCGACACTCGTCGACAGCCTTTGTGTCGACACCGCGGAAAAAAGTCGAGCGAAGATCGTCGACCAAGCGGGACACGCCCTGTGACACGCCCGTGTCACAGGCCGTGTGCCCCAGTCTCGACACTCGACACTCGACACTCGTCGAGTGAACATCGTCGACCGAAGATCGCCGACAGACCCACACGGCCTTGGACATGCCCATATCCTAGGCCGTGTGTAATGCCCCGAAACTCAAAGGAGCTAAGGGGGATGTTTTGGGCCAGTTTGAGTTCTGGCTGCAGGCACACGGCCTGGGACACAGGCGTGTCCCAGGGCGTGTCAAGCCTGTGTCGACACTAAGGCGCGAAGTCGACACTTTGGTCTCGACATTGTGTCGAGACTGGGCACATGGCCTGCGACACGGGCGTGTCGCAGGGCGTGTCGACCCGTGTCGACACTTAGCCGTGAAGTTGACATAGTGCTTCGACGTTGTGTCTAGACATGGCACACGGCCTGCGACACGGGCGTGTCGCAGGGCGTGTCAGCCCGTGTCGACACTCGTCCCGCGAAGTCGACACTTTGGTGTCGACAATGTGTCGAGACATGGCACACGGCCTGCGACACGGGCGTGTCGCAGGGCGTGTCGACCCGTGTCGACACTTAGCCGCGAAGTGTCGAGACCGTGTACACGGCCTGAAGCCCAGGCGTGTCAAGGTGACACGGGCAAGGACACGGGCGTGTCCTAGAACCCGTGCAGTGCTCGGGTTGAAAGCGGGGAAAAATCATGGGGTACACGGCCGGCTACACGGCCGTGTCAGGTGGAACACGGGCGTGTCAGCTCGAACACGGGCGTGTTTGATACCCGTGTGAGGTTCCAGGTAATTCGATTTTGACGGCGAATGAGGCACACGGCCCTGGACACGGGCGTGTGCCAGGCCGTGTTCGGTCCAGATTGGGCATTTCAGCCCCGAATCAAAGCCGTTTGTTTTCTTAGGTTGAGATCCAACGGCTGGGGGTTGTTCCTGAAGGGATATACCCGTGAGTTGACTTAGAAATCCTCACTTTTATTCACTTGTTCTCTTTCTAAATCCTTGGAGAGAGGAGAGCTAAGGCAAGGAGAAGAAGAGCTAGATCCGCCATTGGAGGAGCTTCGGAGCTCCGAATCGCAAGCCGACTCCGGATCTTTTCAATGGCGCCAAAGAGGAACTCAAGGGTAACGATCCTCATCTTGAGCATGAATAGCTCTCTTTCTTAGCATAGGAAACTCGCTCTCGCGAGTTTGCGGAGAGTTGGAGGCGTTCCTTCGGGTAGATATGTGAAGTCCCCGTTGTTTAGAGTTCGTATGCGAGAACGGACATAGGCATGATGTGTGAAGCCTACCCGGACATGTTGGTCTGGATCGGTGATGTTGCATTGCATAAGGCCGGAGAAGACTCCGTGTTATTGGTTGTTTTCGGGTTTTCTACGCGGTAGATTGCAGCAGGGAGCCTTGGGGACTAACCCAAAGGTGCACCCGGAAAACTGGGCGGACACGAGGTCTTGCCAACTTGGTGGCCTGAGAGCCATCTTGAACATAACGGGGTTATGTGACTTGTGTTAGAATGGGACTCGGTGAAATTTTGACCCGCGCATATGGCTTAAATTGTCGTTGCGATGTGAGCACGGGTTAGATGGAGCCGTACCCGCTCTATGTCGTTCGGGTTAGAGAGACCTAAAGTTACATGGCACTCGCCGTTGGCATAGATGTGAGTCTTCGGCGGTCAATGGCTTAAATTGACGTGACCCATGCCAGGAAGACAAATTGCTCATAGGAATGGCCGTCAGTTGGCGGTGGTGAGTCCGGAATGTTGGTGGCTTAAATTGACGCGACATAGACCGGTTCACCGAGAATGTGCCCTGAGTGCACGGGGCGTGTGGCCGTGCGAGCCAACGCCTGTGATGAAATGGCTATGGTTATATACTTTGCTCGCTTATGCTAATGAAATGCAGGGAAGGAGCATCGCCGCCCCGAGTTGGGGGCGGGATCGTTATAATTTGGTCAGCATTGCTGACCGTTGCCTTGTTTTGCCACCGTGCGGTGGTTTGTTGTTTGCAGGTGCAGCTGGACCAAGCGGTCAATAGCGGGCTAAAGCCCTTTTTGCGAAGCCGGCCCTCGAAGGCCCGAATGGACATGTTTATTGCTTTATTCATGTATGACCGGTCTGCGTGTCGTGGTTTGTAAATCATGTAACAGACAAGTGAAACTTTTTGTAAGGCCTTAAGGCTTGTTTTGAGTATTTTTGTAATAACATTCCTATTTTCGTATTAGTGGACATTCATGCTCTTATGCTGGGTTCTTGTTTTACAACTCTTTTAAACTGCTTCCGCTAGAATGCTCTGAGTAGGACGTTGAGATTGGTTGGATGGTTTCCATACGTAACCACCCGGTCTGCCCGTGGTATATGGCGTCGGGCCCCGGCCGGACCTACTCTATATGCTATGCGACGGATAGGGGGTTTTACAATTTGGTATCAGACTACTGGTTTTGGTCGGGTTTAAACTGAATTTGTGGGCGAATTCTTTTTAAGGGGTGGTGAGCACATTGTGTGCGTCATCGTAATAACAGTAAAAAGAACCCATGAATGTCCACTTAGGAATGAAAATACTCGTGTTTGAGGAACCTGCGTGTTCCTATAATTGCTGTTTGCAATTTATTTGGTCGCTTAACGGTGTTCTGTACCACTATAGGTGACCAGAAGTGGTGTTAGGCCATCAGAACGCCGAGTTTCTGAGGCTAGTAGTGCACCGGATGTTGCTCCTGCAACACCTCTGTCGGCTGAAAATATACGATTAGTGGCTGAAGCGGTGTTGGCCGTGATCAATGCGTAGCCTGGAAGGCAAGCGCAGCAGCCCGCTCCTGTGATGGAGCAAGTACCTCTGCAAGAGGCTGAGCCGAGGAGGGTGGAGCAAGTGATTGTGGAACCAATAGTGCCAAGGAGGGCAACTGAGAGGCAGCTAAAGCATGTAATGAGCTTTAACCCTCCGTTATTCTCGGGGTTGGGAACCCCATCTCAGGCTGAAGACTGGCTCTCCAGGGTGAAGAGAGTCATGACAGCGACGGAGACGGAGGAGTGTCAAATGACCACCATCGCTACGTTCCTTCTGGACGGGGAAGCGAGGATGTGGTGGGAAGGATTGGAGCTGCACTTACTGAGAGGTAGGCAACTTTGTGATGTCTCGATGGAGGAGTTCTCGAGATTATTCTTGGCACGATATCTCCCTTCTACTCAGAGGATTTCAATGGAGAATGAGTTTCTGAAGTTGGTGCAGGGTGAGAGGAGCGTGGATGAATATCTCCACGAGTTTACGCGTTTGAGTCGTTATGCTAGCTCCACCATCATGGATGAGGAGCGCAAGACTAATCGCTTTTATGAAGGCCTGAGGGATGAGTTGAGATTATTACTTTCAGGGCCGATGACGCAGGGTTTCTTAACCTTGGTCAATACTGCCCGATCCTTGGAGAAGGACATGAAGAGCGTGCAAGCGAAGAAAAGCTTGGGTGAGAAGAAATCTGAGTTCAGAGTGCCGACTGCTTCAAAGTCCGGCTATCGGAGGTCTTTCAAGAAGCATAGGACTTCGGGTCCAGCTCCTTCTGGCGCTTCTGGGGTGACTACAGGTCGTACCCCGGGTGCGTGTTTTACATGTGGAAAGACGGGGCATTTCGCCCGTGATTGTTGGAGCGGACGTCCTAAGTCCGAGAGGAGGCCGGGAGCTACTTATGAAGAGAAGGGAAAGGCGGTGGAATCGACCGCATCCAACTATGCTCCGGCCCAACCAAAGGTCTACAATCTTGGCCAACAGGAGGCCATTAAACAAGCTGATGTGGTGACAGGTACGGTTTAATTTATAGCAAGTCAACTTCTTTATATGCTTGTTATGCACATGTTACCTTACCACTACTTGTTTAGGATTTGTATTGATTTGTGAAAATCCGGCACGAGCACTCTTTGATACGGGAGCTTCACACTCCTTCTTGTCCGAAGGATTTATATTACGCATCGGAGTCCCTTCTTCGATGGTGAGGGATAAGTTGGATGTGTTGTTGCCAAATGGGTGTTCGATGCAAGCGGATAGGATCTGCGATGTTAAGGTTCGTATTGGAGAGCAGGAGTTTGACCTGCGGGCGTCTTTACTTCCGTTGGTGGAGTTTGACGTCATATTTGGCATGGACTGGCTCTCGGAGCAGCAGGCCCATATAGATTGCGGTAGCAAGGAAGTCCAGCTGGGAGCAAGTCGTGAGACGACTTTTACGGGCTTAAAGGGGTCGAGCAAGACGTTGATGTCTGCTCTTCAGGTGGTGAAGGCAGTTCGTGCCGGAGCAGAACTGTTCTTTACACTAGTGGAGGTTGCAAAGCCGAAGCCCGCGTTGAATTGTATTTCAGTGGTATCGGAATACCCTGATGTGTTCCCCGCAGATCTTCCTGGAGCCTCGCCTCAACGGGAGATAGATTTTATGATCGAGCTAGTGCCAGGTGCAAAGCCTGTGTCACGATCTCCGTATCGGCTAGCGCCTAAGGAAATGGCGGAGCTGAAAGTTCAACTACAAGAGTTGTTGGAGCAAGGGTATGTGCGCCCGAGTTCTTCGCCTTGGAGCGCACCGGTCCTCTTTATTTAGAAGAAGGACGGAAGCTTGACGTTATGTATTGATTATCGAGAGCTGAACAAGCTGACTGAGAAGAACAAGTACCTGATCCCCCGGATTGATGATCTCTTCGATCAGTTAGTCGGGTCGACGGTGTACTCGAAGTTAGATCTCAAGTCTGGGTACTATCAGCTGCGAATAAGGGAGAGTGATATCCCGAAGACAGCGTTTAGTACGAGGTACGGGCATTATGAGTTTACGGTCATGCCGTTTGGGCTGACTAATGCGCCGTCAGTATTCATGGATTTGATGAACAGGACGTTCAGGGAGTACTTGGACCATTTCGTGATCGTCTTCATCGACGATATTTTGGTGTACTCGCAAAGTGAGGAGGATCACTTCAAGCATCTCCATTTGGTGTTGGAGACACTCAGGAGAAATCAGTTGTATGCCAAGTTCTCGAAGTGCGAGTTTTGGCTGTCCTCAGTGGCGTTCCTCGGGCATATAGTGAGTGGAGAGGGTATTGCTGTGGATCCGGCGAAGATTGTTGCGATACGGGAGTGGCCTGAGCTTGCTACGGTAGCAGAAGTCCGGAGCTTTTTGGGGCTTGCCGGCTATTATAGGCGCTTCGTAGAGAACTTCTCGCGGATAGCGTTACCTCTCACTACTTTGACGAGGAAGGAGCATAAGTTCGTTTGGACGCCGGAGTGCGCGCGAGCTTTTGAGGAGTTGAAGTGTCGGTTGACCACGGCGCCTGTGTTGAGTTCGCCATGTGGAACCGAAGGCTATGAGATATATAGCGATGCTTCGGGCAGCGGTTTAGGTTGTGTGCTACTGCAGCACGGAAGCGTGATAGCTTATGGCTCGAGACAGCTAAAAGTGCACGAGAGAAATTATCCGGTCCACGACCTGGAGTTGGCGGCCGTGATTTTTGCCTTGAAGATGTGGAGACACTATTTGTACGGTGTGAAGATTGATATCTACACCGATCACAAGAGCCTAAAGTATCTAATTGACCAGAAGGATCTGAATATGCGGCAGCGTAGATGGATGGAGTTCCTGGGAGACTATACATTCAAGATCCACTACGTGCCTGGCAAAGGGAATGCGGTTGCGGACGCGTTGAGTCGCCGAGCCCCAGCTCAAGCAAATTGGCTATCAGTGCATGATGAGCGGTTGGTGCAGGAGTTGGAGGCGTTGGAGATTGTTTGTGTGGACAGACAATCTAGTGCTGAAGCAGTGCTGAATTGGACTGAAGTTCAATATGACCTGGCTGATCGGATTCGGCAGGCTTTGGATTTGGATGCTCATATGAAGCAGTTCATGATAGAGGCTCTGGATGGGTCAAATTCCCAATTCGTCGTGGAGGACGGATTGCTGTGGAAAGATGGTCGTTTGTGCGTCCCAAGTGTGGGCAATTTACGGGTTGAGTTGTTGTACGAGGCGCACCATACCAAGTACTCGATTCACCCGGGGAGCACAAAGATGTACCGTGATGTGAAGAAACTGTTTTGGTGGCCGGGTTTGAAGAAGGATGTGGCGCTATACGTAGCGAAGTGCCAAACTTGCGCCTTGGTAAAGGCGGAGTGCCAAAAGCCGGGAGGATTTCTTAAGTCCTTGCCTATTCCGGAGTGGAAATTCGACGACATCTCTATGGACTTTGTGCATGGTTTGCCAAGGTCGCAAAAGTGGAACGACGCCATTTGGGTGGTTGTTGATCGATTAACAAAGGTGTCGCATTTTATTCCGCATAGGAAGGATGATCCGGTGGAGAAGTTGGCAAAGCTTTATGTGGATAATATAGTGCGGCTTCATGGTGTGCCCCGCAGCATCGTGAGTGACCGAGATGGGCGGTTCACGTCCAATGATTGGAGGCTTGTGCAGCAAATGTTGGGAACAAAGCTGAAATTCAGCACAGCCTTCCATCCGCAAACGGATGGGCAGACCGAGAGGGTCAATAGAACGATGGAAGACATGCTTCGCATGTGTGTCTTGGATTTTGGAAAGCAATGGGAGGACCACCTTTATTTGGTGGAGTTCGCATACAACAACAGCTACCAAGTGAGTATTCAGATGGCGCCCTTCGAGGCCCTATATGGTAGAAGATGTCGCACGTCGTTGTCTTGGTTAGAAACGGGCGAGTCAAAGTTGTATAAGCGATCGGAAGTGGATGATGCTACTTCTTTGGTGGGGACCATCCGGGAGAGGTTGCTTACCGCTCAGGACCGGCAAGCAAAGTACTATAATGCCAAGCACAGAAACGTGGAGTTCGCTGTGGGCGATTATGTATACTTGAAGATCAAGCCGTTCAAGGGTGTCTCGCGGGTGCGGCGATTGAAAAAGCTAAGCCCGAGGTACCTTGGACCGTTTGAGGTTCTGGAGCGAGTAGGAGAAGCGGCCTATCGGCTGAAGCTTTCAGTGGAGCTAAGTGGTTTACATGATGTATTCCATATTTCGGTGCTTCAGAAGGCGGTGCAAGAGCCTACGCAAGTGATCGCTGTTGATCAAGTGCCGGTGGATAGTGGGCTAACGACAAAGGTCAAGCCCGTGCGGATTGAGGACTCGGAGGTCAAGCGACTACGTAATAAAGAGATCAGGATGGTCAAAGTCCGGTGGGACAATTGCGGTCGTGAGGAGCTCTCTTGGGAGCGAGAGCAGACGATGCTTGACGAATATCCGGAGTTGTTCCGCTCAGGTACAAATTTTGTTTTTGTACATGTTTTTCCCTTTATGTAATTTCGTGGGCAAAATTCTTTTAAGAGGGGTAGAGTTGTAACGCCCTGAAACTCAAAGGAGCTAAGGGGGATGTTTTGGGCCAGTTTGAGTTCTGGCTGCAGGCACACGACCTTGGACACGGGCGTGTCCCAGGGCGTGTCAAGCCTGTGTCGACACTAAGGCGCGAAGTCGGCACTTTGGTCTCGACATTGTGTCGAGACTGGGCACACGGCCTGCGACACGGGCGTGTCGCAGGGCGTGTCGACCCGTGTCGACACTTAGCCGTGAAGTCGACACAGTGCTTCGACGTTGTGTCGAGACATGGCACACGGCCTGCGACACGGGCGTGTCGCAGGGCGTGTCAGCCCGTGTCGACACTCGTCCCGCGAAGTCGACACTTTGGTGTCGACAATGTGTCGAGACATGGCACACAGCCTGCGACACGGGCGTGTCGCAGGGCGTGTCGACCCGTGTCGACACTTAGCCGCGAAGTGTCGGGATCGTGTACACGGCCTGGAGCCCAGGCGTGTCAAGGTGACACGGGCAAGGACACGGGCGTGTCCTAGAACCCGTGCAGTGCTCGGGTTGAAAGCGGGGAAAAATCATGGGGTACACGGCCGGCTACACGGCCGTGTCAGGTGGAACACGGGCGTGTCAGCTCGAACACGGGCGTGTTCGATACCCGTGTGAGGTTCCAGGTGATTCGATTTTGACGGCGAATGAGGCACACGGCCCTGGACAAGGGCGTGTGCCAGGCCGTGTTCGGTCCAGATTGGGCATTTCAGCCCCGAATCAAAGCCGTTCGTTTTCTTAGGTTGAGATCCAACGGCTAGGGGTTATTCCTGAAGGGATATACCCGTGAGTTGACTTAGAAATCCTCACTTTTCTTCACTTGTTCTCTTTCTAAATCCTTGGAGAGAGGAGAACTAAGGCAAGGAGAAAAAGAGCTAGATCCGCCATTGGAGGAGCTTCGGAGCTCCGAATCGCAAGCTGACTCCGGATCCACGGAGGCAACGCAAGTGCGGTGATTTCCATCCGGATACTTTTCAATGGAGCCAAAGAGGAACTCAAGGGTAACGATCCTCATCTTGAGCATGAATAGCTCTCTTTCTTAGCATAGGAAGCCCGCTCTCGCGAGTTTGCGGAGAGTTGGAGGCGTTCCTTCGGGTAGATATGTGAAGTCCCCGTTGTTTAGAGTCCGTATGCGAGAACGGACATAGGCATGATGTGTGAAGCCTACCCGGACATGTTGGTCTGGATCGGTGATGTTGCATTGCATAAGGCCGGAGAAGACTCCGTGCTATTGGTTGTTTTCGGGTTTTCTACGCGGTAGATTGCAGCAGGGAGCCTTGGGGACTAACCCAAAGGTGCACCCGGAAAACTGGGCGGACACGAGGTCTTGCCAACTTGGTGGCCTGAGAGCCATCTTGAACATAACGGGGTTATGTGACTTGTGTTAGAATGGGACTCGGTGAAAGTTTGACCCGCGCATATGGCTTAAATTGTCATTGCGATGTGAGCACGGGTTAGATGGAGCCGTACCCGCTCTATGTCGTTCGGGTTAGAGAGACCTAAAGTTACATGGCACTCGCCGTTGGCATAGATGTGAGTCTTCGGCGGTCAATGGCTTAAATTGACGTGACCCATGCCAGGAAGACAAATTGCTCATAGGAATGGTCGTCAGTTGGCGGTGGTGAGTCCGGAATGTTGGTGGCTTAAATTGACGCGACATAGACCGGTTCACCGAGAATGTGCCCTGAGTGCACGGGGCGTGTGGCCGTGCGAGCCAACGCCTGTGATGAAATGGCTATGGTTATATACTTTGCTCGCTTATGCTAATGAAATGCAGGGAAGGAGCATCGCCGCCCCGAGTTGGGGGCGGGATCGTTATAATTTGGTCAGCATTGCTGACCGTTGCCTTGTTTTGCCACCGTGCGGTGGTTTGTTGTTTGCAGGTGCAGCTGGACCAAGCGGTCAATAGCGGGCTAAAGCCCTTTTTGCGAAACCGGCCCTCGAAGGCCCGAATGGAAATGTTTATTGCTTTATTCATGTATGACCGGCCTGCGTGCCGTGGTTTGTAAATCATGTAACAGACAAGTGAAACTTTTTGTAAGGCCTTAAGGCTTGTTTTGAGTATTTTTGTAATAACATTCCTATTTTCGTATTAGTGGACATTCATGCTCTTATGCTGGGTTCTTGTTTTACAACTCTTTTAAACTGCTTCCGCTAGAATGCTCTGAGTAGGATGTTGAGATTGGTTGGATGGTTTCCATACGTAACCACCCGGTCTGTCCGTGGTATATGGCGTCGGGCCCCGGCCGGACCTACTGCTATATGCTATGCGACGGATAGGGGGTGTTACACCGTGTGCCTTGTCTTGACACAAAGTCGAGCGAAAAATGTCGACACCCCGGGCCGAGTGTCGACACGCCCGTGTCGCAGGTCGTGTGCCATAACTCGACACTTCGTCGAGCGCAAAGTGTCGACCACGCGGCCAAGTCGTCGACACAGCCTGACATGGCCTGGGACACGCCCGTGTCCCGGGCCGTGTGCCCCCTGCCAGAAACCAAAAAAATGTCCAGAAACGCACACCGACCCTTTCTCCAAAACTGGGGTGTTACATTGGAGGCTCAAAAGGGCGAGAGCAGCGCCTGGGAGATAATTGATGGGATTCTGAGGAAGGACGGAAGGGTTTGTGTACCGCAGTTCGGCAAACTCCGTGAGGAGTTGATGTTTGAGGCTCACTTCACAAAGTACTCCATTCACCCGGGCAGTACAAAGATGTACTTGGATATGAAGAAATCCTTTTGGTGGCCGGGGCTGAAGCGGGATGTAGCTTTGTATGTGAATCGTTGCCTAACTTGCGCCTAGGTGAAGGCCGAATGTCAGAAGCCGGGCGGGTTCCTGAAGCCCCTTCCAATCCCTGAGTGGAAATTTGACGACATCTCCATGGATTTTGTACATGGTTTGCCTAGATCGCAGCAGGGTAATGATGCTATTTGGGTGATCGTGGATCTCTTAACCAAGGTGGCCCACTTCATCCCAAATCGGAAGGAGGACAGCATGGAGAAGCTGGTGGAGTTGTATGTTCGCAACATTGTGCGACTGCATGGGATTCCTAAGAGCATAGTCAGCGATCGAGATGGACGGTTTACGTCCAAGGACTGGAGATTGGTTCAGAAGAGTTTGGGCACGAAGCTAAAGTTCAGTACGGCGTTCCATCCTCAAACTGACGGGCAAACCGAAAGAACGAACCGTACTATGGAGGATATGCTGAGAATATGCGTTCTTGACTTCGGCAAGAAGTGGGAAGATCACCTCTTCATGGTGGAATTCGCGTACAATAACAGTTATCAAGCAAGTATAAAAATGGCGCCATACGAAGCTTTGTATAGGAGACGGTGTCGAACACCGATGTCTTGGACAGAGGCGGGAGACACCAAAATTTTTGGAAAGGAGGTGGTAGTTAACGCTTGTGAGTTGGTACGGACCATTCAATAGCGTATGAAGGTGGCGCAAGACCGACAAGCAAAATACTTTAATGCTCGTCACAGGAAGTTGGAGTTTGCGGTAGGTGATTGGGTCTTTTTGAAGATCAAGCCATTCAAACGCGTCTCATGGATTTGCCGACTCAAGAAGTTGAGTCCATGGTTTTTGGGGCCTTTTGAAGTTGTTGAACGGGTGGGAGAAGCATCCTATCGGTTGGCGTTGTCCGCGGAGCTGAGTGGATTGCATGACGTCTTCCATGTCTCCGTCTTGAGGAAAGCCTTGGTGGAGGCTACTGTGGTGATCGAGCCGGCATCGGTGCCGATTGAGGAATACTTGAGGATGCGGGTCCTTCCAATTGCTTTAGAGGATTCGGAGACTCAGTAGTTGCGGAATAAAGAGGTTAAACTCGTGAAAGTCCGATGGGACAACTGCGGTCGTGAGGAGTTCTCTTGGGAGCGAGAACAAGCCATGCTAGAAGAGCATCCAGAACTCTTCAAATCAGGTACCATTTAAGTTGTGTTCCATTTTGCTTTGTAATTTCGGGACGAAATTCTGTTAAGGGGGGAGAGCTGTAACATCCCAAAATTTTGAAGAGGGAATTTTGGTTTCTGGCAGGGGGCACACGGCCTGGGACACGGGTGTGTCCCAGGGCGTGTCAGGCTGGAATCGATGACTTGGCCGCGTAGTCGACATTTTGCGCTCGACGAAGTGTCGAGACTGGGCACATGGCCTGAGACACGGGCGTGTCTCAGGGCGTGTCGAGCCCGTGTTGATAACCGGCCCGGGTGTCGGCATTTTCGCTCGACAATGTGTCGAGACAGGGCACACGGCCTGAGACACGGGCGTGTCCCAGGGCGTGTCAAGCCCGTGTCGACAACCGGCCCGCGGTGTCGACATTTTTCTCTCGACGATGTGTCGAGACAAGGCACACAGCCTGGGACACGGGCGTGTCCAAGGCCGTGTCAGTCAGTCGACGAACTTCTCTCGACGAAGTTCACTCGACGAGTGTCGAGTGTCGAGACAAGGGCACACGGCCTGTGACATGGGTGTGTCACAGGGCATGTCCCGCATGGTCGACGAACTTCGCTCGACATTTTTTCTGTGGTGTTGACACAAAGGCAGTCGACGAGTGTCGAGACTTCGCACACGGCTTGGGACACGGGCGTGTCCCAGGCCGTGTCCTTCTCGGGTTGTTTTCGGGGTTGTGTCGATGGAGGCACACGGCCGACCACACAGCCGTGTTAGTCGGGACACGGGCGTGTCAGGTCGAACATGGGCATGTCGGATGCCCGTGTATTGTTCCAGGCACGTCGATTTGTGACGGAGAATGAGGGACACGGCCCTGGACACGGGCGTGTGCCAGGCTGTGTTCGGCCCAGGTGTTTTATTTTTCAGGCGGATCGTGGCCATTCTTTCCCTTATTTTGGGATCTGATTGTCCAGGACTGCTCTTGGGGAGTAAAGTACGAGAATAGGGTTGGAAACCCTCATTCTTCTCCAAGCTTTCTCTTACTAAAATTATAGAGAGAAGGGAGAGCAAGGAAGAAGGTGAAGGAGGGTTTGGGCTGTAGGAGAGGTTTTGGTGCTCCAAATCGCGAGCCGAGTCCAGATCCGTGGACGCTAGATCTTTGCGAAGGTTTTCATCCGGATAATCTTCCATGGCTAGGAAGTGGAGTCGGAAGTTAACGACACTTCTCCTCTCGGTTTTAGGATGTACGTTTTAGCATCTTTTCTTTTCTAGTTTTGGGCACCAAACACTCAAATGAGAGGGGTTTTGGGTCTCCAAGGTTCAAGAGGAACCTCCGGGTCGATTGAGTCCGTCCCCGGCATATTTTGCATTAGAGATCCGCTCCATTAGTGGATTAGGCATGGTGTGTGAAGCCGTAGTCGCGACCGTTAGTCCGACTCCGTGATGTTGCATACGAGCTTTAAGGATTCGTAGAGATCCATTGTGGCAAGATGCCATTTTGTGATGTGGTGATGTTTTCCCCTTTTTCTCGAGTAAGTACGTGTAGTCAGAACCGGACAAGGTTAGCTCCTCAATGGCGGTAGATGGTTTCCTTGGTGGACAAGGTTAGCTCTGCATGAGTAGTAGATGGTTTTGTTGGTGCGCAGGAACGTTGCAGTACAAATGAGGGACTAGGGTGAAATTGTCTTGGTTTGTGATGTGCCAAGGCGTGGCTGTGTCTCCGTGGTCGGCTGGCTATCCCATGATGTATACGTCATGTGTGGAGAGTGTCCCGGCGAGACTAGTCCCATTCTGTGAGACTGACGAGAATGCCAAGCATGGGGGCAAGCCCGGGCAATAAGGCCATGAGCGGGTGGGGTCCAGCAAGGCTTCTTAGAATCGGTCAGTTTGTGTTTGTTGGAATCCTGACATTAGACGTCAGAGCTTGCAGGCAAGCCCGGGTCTAAGACCTTGAGCGGGTGGGGCCTTAGCAAGAGTTCCTTGTGGCGGCCTGTGCGCCGTTGGGGGAGATTGTGTTACTCCCTTTGTTTTTGGCTTTATGCCAATGGGGAAGCGATGAGTACCCAATTGATGTGATTTTGTGCTAGATGCATACGCTATAGGGTGTCTTGGGTGAAACCCAGGTGTTGCATTCATGTTGCATAGTAGGCCCTAACATTATATGCTCAACAATAGAGAACATATATGATGTTTGAGACATCCAAGCCTGTTTCTTTTATTGCTTTTCTTGCCTATGATTATTGCATACGAAGTGCTAACTTGCAGGTTGGAGGAGTACCCCGGGGTCCGTTAGGGGCGGCAGGGAGGAGATGTGTTGGTTATGCAGTTTGAGGTCAGCCTTTGCTGACCCACGTTACTAATAATTTTTACAGGGCAAGGATCGCAAGCAGGAGCTAGCTCGCCGGCCATAAAGGCCTAAGCCTCATGAAGTGTTCCCCACTTTTGTAGCTCTACTTTTATAATATTGTATGTTTGAGACTCATGTTGTCCGGCTTGCACGCCGAGGTAGACTAGGAGTGCTTATGCACTTTCAAGATTGTTGTATTATGTGAGTTTGGACTCTCTTATGTTGTAAGGCCATAAGGCCGTCTTTTTATTACTCTTGTAGTGGTGGATAACTTCTAGTTTTGCTTGTGTTTCCGCTGTGTTGTGCAAAGAGTTTTGAGTGTGGGTAGTTATATCATCTTATAATACTAAAGTTGTGGCGTCCGTATGTTGTGGGGCCCCGGCCGGACCCATATTATACGGTCATTACAGGGGAGGTGTTACACTCCGACTGTACTTCATGGATTGAAATGCTCAATGTTTGACTGTTGGGTTGTGACCCTGATACGGTGGTGGGCGACTGGTTCTCTGGTACACCAAGAATGTGCCCTAAGTGCACGGATCGTCGGGCCGGGTGGCTGACGGTTATGATGGACTATGTGCATGCAAGCACATTATATGAGATATATATATATGCTTGTGAAATGCTATGCCTGCAGGGAAGAATACCACTGCTCCAAGAAAAGGGGTAGGGTCGTTATAATTTGGTCAGCTGAATGTTGATCGTTGCCTCTATTTGCCACCATTGGGTGGAATGTCCCTATGCAGGTGTTGGAGAGCCGAGTGGGATGCATAAGGGCTGAAGTTCCTGCTGTATTTGCTGCTGCTACTGCTGCTAGCCCTCGAAGGCTAAATAAAATGAAATGGTAGTGTTATGTTTTCTTTTAATATGGTCGGCCTGCGTGCCAATGTTTGAGGCCACTATTTTGAAGCCCTGTATGGCCATAAGGCCAACTACTTGTGAAAGAAATAGTGTCTAATCACCTAGAGGGGGGGTGAATAGGTGAACTTTATCTTTTTTTAAATATAAGGCAGAAATTCTGTACAGCAAATGCAATTCTACAACTATCACAACACAGCAATCATAGAAACAAACATACACAGAGTGCACACAGTATTTATAGTGGTTCCCCAAGGTCTGGGTACATCCACTTTCCCCCTTCGCATATCTAGTAGTGTACTAGATTCGGCCTAACTTCAGCACTTCTCCTCAGATCCTCAGATCTTACAGCTCAGAACCCCAAACAAATTCCTACAACTCAGAGTGTCCCCACTCCTACAACACAGGCAAAAAGCCCTACCACTCAGTCTTCAACAAGACCTACACTCAGAGAACAAAGTCTCCTACAACTCAGGCACTAGGCCCTACCTCAGTCTTCAACAAGACCTACACTCAGAGCACACAGTCTCCTACACTCAGCCTTTATAAAATAGGATTACAGCTCAGATCTATGCAAGATCCTACAGAAATTTGGATTATACAAAGTAATTAACCACAACTCTGACAGAGAGAGATGAGTTGACTGGCTTCTTGATGAGTTCTTGGAAGAACTTGGCAGAGATCAACCTCACTTGGCTTTCTTCAAAGCTTCTTGAATTAGAACTCAGTATTGTTGAATCTCCTGTGAAGATGATCTTCAATCAGCTTCTGTCTTGTGATTCAGATCTCAATCTGAATCTTACTTTGCAGCCTGGTTCAGCAGCTGCTCTTCTTAGAAGGAGCTCTCTCTCCAACTTCTTAGATCTTCTGTCGAAGGTCTTCTTCTTTTTTTTTTGTTAGATCTCTTGATTAATTGTTATCAATCTGTCATCTCACACACCCATTGAAGGAGAAAGGTCTTTATATAGTCTTCCTCCAAGGTAACCGGCTGATCCGGTTTCTAACAACCTTCTGACGGCTCTGACAGTTGCAGTTGACCGGTTGAAATGCCAGCTGACCAGTCATCCAGTCACTTCTTGAAATCACTGTCACTGTCTGAAAGTGTCGAGACAGATAGACATTATGTGTCGACACAAATAGACTAAGTGTCGACACAAGTAGACTAAGTATCGACACTAGCCTTGATGGTGTCGACACAACTCCTTCTGTTGTTGTAACAGCTTCTCGACACTGCTTCTTCAGAATGTGTCGACACTGATTCTGTGTGTCGACACAAGCCTTCTATTGAATGTGTCGACACTGGTTGAGTGTGTCGACACAAGTACTTCTTCTTTAATACTTAGTTGAATCCTGCTGTGTGTCGACACAACTCCTTTGTGTCGACACATGCCTTCATGTGTTGAAACTTGCTAAGTGTCGACACATCTCCTTTGTGTCGACACAAGTACTTTAACTTTGTTGAAGCTTGCTGAGTGTCGACATAGCCTCCTGGTGTTGACACTTTTGATGTCGACAAAGTTTCTCTGGGTGTCGACACTGCCTCTAAGTGTCGACACAGACTGTATATGTCGACACTTTTCTTCTAGTGTCGACACTGCCTTTCCTGGTGTCGACACAATTGCTCCAAGTGTCGACACAGCTTCTCTAGGTGTCGACACAAGCCTTCATAAGTGTCGACACTTCACCTCTAGGTGTTGACACATGGACTTAGAAACTTTTCTGCATTTCCTGCAATTACTTAACCTGCACATATAAAATCAAAGCACATCAAATACACCTTGATGTATATCATTGAGTAAGGTGAGGCTTCTTCAAATCAGGTACATATATTCCAATGTACCCAACAATCTCCCCCTATTTGGAGAAGTCATAACCCTTAGTCAATGATATACACCATTCATAACAAATACTCAATATGATGTATAACAGTATTATATGACAGGGTAAAAACTAAATATGTATAAACAAAACATATATAAACAATTATCTCAGAATAACAATGTAATAGATTGAACATTAAACATTGTTTTTACAACTTCCAAAAGTTTTATTAATCAAAATTTTACATGGAATTTAATGCAAATGATTACAAATTGTAAACTTAAGAAAATTCTATCATATGGCTGCTCTGGCTCCTTGATAACAATGCCCTTTCCATATTGAATCTTTGCTTGAACTGGAGCATCATTGTCATCAGCAAGCTTCTTTCCCTTAAGATCTTTCTTTTTCTGTTCTTCAGCCCTTATCCTCTGTCTCTCAAAATAATGATAAGGCTTAGGAAAATACTTGCTAGGCTTCTGTGCATTAGGAGGTAGCTTCCCTAATTTAGCCTTTCTTATGTATTGAACAATGGCCTCTTGCCTAGCTTCATGTTTTTTCCACTCTTGTTCAGAATACCATTTGCCCCTCTCTAGGAAATTATCCTTTACAGCCTTCCAAGCAGTCAATATGATATTCCTAGAGGTTGGGCTCCATTGCTCAAAGTCTGGCCTTAATTCAACCTGTTCTCTGAACCTCTTCTTAGATAATTGGGCTTCCTGCTCTTTTAATACTGGCTCTTACTCTTTTAGCACTGCCTCTGGCACAGGCTGTACTACTTTCTCAATGATCACATTATGTGCACCTTCAGGAGGACTATACATAGATTGTATCTCTTGATGTATCATGTCAAAATCTGCAGCAGGGTAGATCACCTGAGCTACTTCAGCTTGTTCTCCTCCAAAATATGCAGGATTTACCCCAGATTCTGCTACATTATCATCATCACATAAGGGTGGATATCCAAGGGTAGCTCTGGTGCTGTTTGAAATCCATTTAGCATGGTCAGAGCCTACTTTGACTAGTACCCTCTCCCCCTTTATGACTTCTCTTTCTATATGATCCCTAAGATCATCCTTCTGGAATGTGATCTGAGCGTTCAAATAGTTAACTCCATCTTTATAAAAAGGTTTTAACCTTTGGAGCCTGTCAGTAATAATCTTTTGAGAATCTGCAATAGCAGTTGTAATAGCAGTGAGGTGTTCTTGTAAATGCTTGTCAAATTCTTCCTTGGCAGTAGCACTTTGTGCAGTCTGTGCAGTAGCTAGATTTTGCATTTCACTTACAATCACATTATGGGATTCAGTTAAATTGTCATTCATTCTAATCTGGTTTTCCAGAACATATCCTTGTTTTACTGTCATATCATCAACTTGTTTCTTTATCTGCTCTTGATGAGTAGCCAGATATACCACTGCATTGCCTCCTTTATGAAAGCAGTTAGTCATTTCTTTTTTATGTTGATTCACTTCAAATCTTATGGACTTTATGTCTTGAGCTAAGGGAAATTGTAGCTCCTTATGGTGCTCATCCATATAATTTTCCATAGCCTTTCTTTGCTCATCCAATTTTATTTGCAATGCCACCAACATAGAACTATAATCAGTAGTTGGGGCAGGCTGTGGAGCAATTGTTTGCAGTGCTTTCTTGTAGTTCTGGCTTCTTCTCTTGAAAACCGGTAACTTTCTTTTCTTGGCTATAGCAGCCTCTTCATCTTCAGAAGCAGAAGTACTGGCAATGTCTACTCTATCCTTAGGACTAGGATGCAAGTCCTTCTCTGCTCTTTGTAGCTCCTTAGCATTCCTTTGCTCCTCAGTTTCTTTTCTAGAAGTCTCCTCTACATGCTCTCCCTCAAGATTGACCTTCTCCCCCTCAAAAGCTGCTTTCTCTCCCTCAAAATCAGTCTGTAACAAATCAGGGAACAGCTCTTCTAGAGTAAACTCATGTTGAGGTTGTACAGGAGAATCTCTGATCTCTGTAGCAGTAACAGCAACTGATGTGTCCTCCATGACAACATCTTATGGTTGACTGTGTAAATGGGTTTGCTGATCAACATCAAGTAATGATTCAGTCAATACTTCATCCTCAATATTTAAAATAGATTGATTAATTTCATTGATTACCGCAAGAATTGTTTGGGTAGCCAGTTCACTATCCAAGTGAGTGGACTCTTTCACATGTTGAGGCTCCCCCTTGAGTGGATCCAGGTGAATAAAGCTAGTTGATGGTAGCTCCCCCTGCCTCTGGGCATCTTCTTGTCTTGCTGGTGACTGTCCAGCATTGCCATCCTCGCCATCATCAGAACTAAAAACCACTTGCTCTTCTGAGCTACTTGAGGATTCAGAAGCCACAATGGCTTTCTTCTTCTTCTTCTTCTGAGGTGTTTCCTTTTCTGGAGTTGGCATTTCCTTTGTCAACACTCTATCCCACCTTGAGATAATTCTAACATCCATTCTCCTCATAGGGTTTATCTTAGATCCAGCAGCTTGGTTCATCACTTCAGGGATACTTCCAGCTAAGTATAAACTCAGAATCCTACCCAGATTGGGCTTCTTCAGACTTTCCTTTATCTTATCAAACATTACTACTGACCAAACAGTTTTAAGTTGGAAAATTATCCTGGTCATCAAACTGAACACGTGAGCTGATATTCTATCATGCCCACCAGGCTTGCTCAGAATTACCTTTCCAACTATTTCAGACAAGAACTTGTCCTGCATGTTCATGCCTTTCCTATTGAATACTGATCCAATCTTCATGCTTGAATCAAGGCCACAATATGCCAGTGCCTCCCTTCTCTTTGAAGCAGGTACATCTTCCTCTTCTTTAGTTCTAGGGAGATGTAGAATCTTTCTTAGACTTTTCTGGGTGATCTTGACTTTTGCCCCATGAACCTTGGACTTAATCTTGAGTCCAGTTTCATCAAGTGTAGCTGCATTAAAGAATTCAAATACCTCCTTCTTCCAAATCTTGATTTGTTCTGAAATAAGATACTCTAACCCAGTCTCTGCAACTAGGGTTACCACACCTTGGATTTCTGGTTCCGCGTCATCAAAGGCGTGTCGCACGAGCTCATAACCTTCATTGATGTTCTCTTATAGCTTGGGCGCCATTAGGGTTTGAAGAAATTTTGAATTTAGAGAAGAGAGATGTCTACACACAAGTTTGGTCTCGAAACTATGGTGAGCGTGTCGACAAACAATGGTGAAGACCTATTTATACATTTCTAAAATTGAAGGTGAAAAGGCGCGTCAAAATACTTGAAATGTGTCGACACTGTTGAAAAGTGTCGACACTTACTTCTAATGTCTCGACAACTAGGTGTCGACACAAATATAGTCGACAGAATATATGTGTCGACACTTATACATCTCAGCTCGACGATTAGTCGAGATTCTACCCGATGAATTCCGTGTAAATCCTAAGTGTCGACACCACCCTGGATGTGTCGACACCTACTCTGTATGTGTCGACACTAATTCTCTGAATTGTCGACACTGACTGTCTAGATGTGTCGACACCATTTCTCTGAAATGTCGACACCACTTCTATGTGTCGACACAGACAACTCTGTGTGTCGACACCATTTTACTTAGCCAATTTTTTTAAAAAAAAAACTATTCTAAGTTTATCATTCCTAATTCAATTTTAAACTTATTGAATTTGGTTTCATCTAGGGGCTTAGTAAACATATCAGCTAACTGATTATCTGTCTTAACATACTCTAGTGAAATATCTCCTTTTTCTACATGTTCTCTAAGAAAATGGTATTTAATTTTTATGTGCTTAGTCCTACTATGGGAGACAGGATTATTTGCAATAGAAATGGCACTTGTAGAATCATAAAATAAAGGTGTTCTAATTACTTGAATACCATAGTCTTCTAGCTGGTGTTAAATCCACAAAAGTTGTGCACAGCAACTTCCTGCAGCCACATACTCTGACTCAGCTGTGGAGATAGCCACACTGGTCTGCTTCTTACTGCTCCATGACACCAGCCTTCCACCTAGAAATTGACAGGTTCCTGTAGTACTCTTCCTATCTTCCTTGCAGCCTGCAAAATCTGCATCTGAATAACCTGTCAATACAAAATCTCCATTCCTAGGGTACCAAAGGCCTAGATAAGGTGTGCCCTTAAGATATCTCAAAATCCTTTTGACTGCAGTCAGATGAGATTCTTTAGGGCAAGCTTGGTTCCTAGCACAGACACATGTAGCATACATGATATCTAGTCTACTAGCAGTCAAATACAGTAGGGAGCCAACTATCCCTCTATACAAAGTCTCATCTACAGGTTTCCCTGCATCATCTTTGCTTAGAGACATGCTTGACCCCATAGGAGTTTTCATGGTACTGGATGATTCCATACCATACTTCTTTATTAACTCTAGGGTGAACTTAGACTGGAATATGGACAAGCCATCTTCAGTCTGTCTAACTTGGAGACCCAAGAATAACTTAAGTTCCCCCATACTGCTCATTTCAAATTGTCCTTGCATGAGTTTTGCAAACTTTCTGCAAAGACTATTTTCTATAGACCCAAATATTATGTCATCTACATATATTTGGACTAAGATAATCTTGCCTCTGGATTCCCTAAGGAATAGAGTCTTGTCTATTTTCCCCCTTGAGAATTTATTCTCAATGAGGAAACTAGATAGGGTTTCTTACCAAGCCCTAGGGGCTTGTTTTAACCCATACAATGCCTTCCTAAGTCTATAAACATAATCAGGTTTAATAGAATCAACAAAACCTGATGGCTGTTCTACATAGACTTCTTCCTTCAGATTTCCATTCAGAAAAGCTGACTTAACATTCATTTGATATACCTTGAACACTTGATATGTTGCATAGGCAAGGAACATCCTTATTGCTTCCAGTCTTACTTCTGGAGCAAAGGTTTGATTAAAATCAATACCTTCTTCCTGCCTATATCCCTTTGCAACAAGTCTAGCTTTATTCTTTATGATGATTCCATTCTCATCCAACTTGTTCCTAAAGATCCACTAAGTTCCAATAATGTTGTGGTCCTTGGGTTTAGGAACTAGCTCCCAGACCTTGCATCTTTTGAATTGATTCAGCTCCTCTTGCATGGCCTCAATCCAATGAGGGTCTAGGATTGCTTCTTCAAATTTCTTTGGCTCAACTTGGGATAGGAAACTGGAGTAAAGAACTGTACTTAGATTCTTGCTCCTTGTTTGCACTCCTTGTCTGAGATCTCCAATTATTTGATTGGTTGGATGATCTTTTAAGTGTCTATTTGCTGGAGGCAGCCTGTCTTCAGGTTGTACACCTTCAGTCTCTTCATTTAGCTGCACCTCTTGGTCTTCTTCAGCATAAGGAGTATCTTGTACTCCCCCTAGATAGCAGCCACTATCTTCCACTTGCTGACTTGCATAAGGACCTTCTGTTAAGGTAAGCTTGTCAATTCTCTCAGTTACGCCTGTGGAGCTGCAAACACTTCTTGGCAATTCACAGTTAATGAATCTTGCTTCATCAAAAACTACATGAACAGACTCTTCTACAACTTGAGTAATCAAGTTGTAGACCCTATAAGCCTTACTATTATTGTTGTACCCAACAAAGATCCCCTCTTGGGATTTGGCAGCAAACTTAGTTAGATATGACTTTCCATTGTTAAGTATATAGCACTTGCAACCAAAGATCCTGAAATAGGATAAATTTGGTTTTCTGCCCTTCACAATCTCATAGGGGGTCTTCTTGTGGCTCTTAGTGATAGTAGCCCTATTGATCACATGACAAGCAGTATTTATAGCCTCAGCCCAGAAATATTCTGGGAGAGATGTGTCACTCAACAGGGTTCTACCAGCCTCTATTAATGTTTTATTCTTCCTTTCAGCAATACCATTTTGCTGAGGTGTTCTTGTGAGGAAAATTCCTGAAAAATCCCAAACTCTTCACATAGTTTTGTCATACTTTCAGACTGAAATTCAGTACAATGGTCACTTCTGATTTTGACCACTGTACTGTTCAATTCATTCTGAATTTGTTTAACAAAACTATATAAGATACTTGGGGTTTCAGATTTTTGTCTTAGTAAGAACACCCAGGAATATCTAGAATAGTCATCAACTACCACAAATGTGTAGACCTTCTTACCTAGGCTGTGAACTAGCATAGGACCAAAAAGATCCATATGCAAGAGGTATAGACACCTCACAGAATCCTTGTTCTCAAGGCTAGGAAAGGTGGATTTGGTCTGCTTGCCTTTTTGACAAGCTGAGCATATCACATCCTTTATACGCTTAACTTAAGGACCATTCCTCACTAACTCTTTACTAAAGAGTTGCCCAATTGTCTTATAGTTAAGATGAGCCAGCCTCTTATGTCATTTAACACAATGTGAGACTCTCTCATCAGCTACAAGACAAATAGGAGAAACAATGTTCTCACACACAAAGTCTAGACAATAGACATTTCTCTTCCTATATCCTATCAAAATGATCTTTTGATCACTTGACCTTTTGATATGACAACCATTCTTGACAAATGAGATGTCATATCCTAAATCACTCAGCTGACTTATGCTAATGAGGTTATGTTTCAAACCCTTTACATAAGCCACTTGAGTAACTGTAATCAGGTTACTAGAAATGTTACCAAAGCCTTTGATGATTCCTTTTTCTGAACCACCAAAGGTAACTTTAGGACCATCCTTGATAGGTGTATAGTCCTTCAGCAACCCCCTTGTTCCAGTCATGTGCCTGGAACATCCACTGTCCAAGTACCATATAGGGGCATGGCCACTTGGACTCACCTGCAAAACAGATTACTTAACCTTAGAACCCAAATAACTCTTGGGTCCTTGGTACAGGTTAGTTTGACTTTTAACAAAACTACATGTAGCTCTTCTAGCAGGCAGTTTGCTACTCTCCTTGATACTTGAATTGTGCCAACAATCTAAGGCAAAGTGGCCTATCTTGCCACAACACCAGCACTCAAACCGATTGTACCTTTATTTAGGTACAACCCTGGCTGGATTATCTACTGCAGCCTTCTTGTTTAGTGCTGGGGCTTTGCCCTTAGATTTGGACCTAGCTGTCCTGGCATGTTTTGTAAACTCCAATCCAGTCTTACCCTTTTGAGGTACAAACACATCTATCAAAGGTAAAATAGATTTAGGTTTAGAAAAACTTGCTACAATCTCTCTCTCCTTCTGAAGTCTAACCTCCAGATTTCTAATTTGATCATTCTTAAATGTAATAGTACCCATCTGAATAACAGTAATGTTCTTCAACCTGGCTATTTCATTCAGTTTCTAATCAAATAACTTATCTAAATCAGCAGCAGGCAACTTAAGATTAGCAATTTCCTTAGTCAGTGTTTTGACCAGATTTTTGCTCTTCTTAAGTGTCTGCAATAAATCTCTATATTCATCTATCAACTGATGAATATCACCTTCAGACTCAGACCCATCTACATCACTTGATGCAGATGTATCTGACTCTGATTCAGTAATGTAATCTGAAAGACATTGTACCTTACTTGGTCCAGGCTGATCTTGGATCTTGTCTCCTTCAGATAAAGCCATCAGTCCCTTGCACTGATTGTCTTCTTGTTCATATATAGAGTTCAGCAATTGCAGGAACTCTTCTTCTTCATCTGCAGCAAACAGACCAATGTAAGCCTCAGCTTCAGATTCTGACTCTAAAGATGACTGATCTGACAAGGTCTTCTCATTCTTTGCAACAAAGGATTTCTCCTTCTTGCTCTGATGTTGACTCTTCTTCTTATCTGTAGTCTCTTTTCTTTTATCTGGACATTCATCTACTACATGTCCAGGCCTATTACAACAGTAGCAAATAATCTTTGATGTTGTAGACTTGTTTGACTTAGATTTGTTCCTGTCTTTCCTGGATGACTTCCTCTTTTGATAGTAATCATCCTTAGGCTTAGATGTGGAAGGCTTAGACTTCCACTGCTTCTTCTTCAAAAATCTCTGAAACTTCCTTGTGAAGGCAGCAAAATCTTCATCTGAATCACTGTTGTCTTAATTCAGGTTATCTTAATTTTCTGAAGCAGTATCAGCAACTATTTGAGGTGGAGATGGAGACTTTCTTCTATACTTCCTAGGGACTTCAGTCTTGAAGTCCACAGATCTTTCCTTGTTATCCACTCTAGTAGTCTTCTCTTCCTCCTTTCTAGCCATTAACTGCATCTCATAATATAACAGTTTTCCAAACAAAGTTGGAGGAGGTATATCAGCTAGTTTGGACACTTCCCTAATGGCACAAATCTTGGTGTCTCAGTCCTTATTCAGGGATCGTAAAAACTTGTCATTCAGCTCATAGTTGCTGAATTCTCTTCCATAGGACATCAATTCATTTACTATCCTATAGAACTTCTTGTAGCATTCAGTAATGCCATCAGACTTTCCTTGTCTAAAGCTTTCATATTCCTGATTTAACAAGGACTTTCTGTCTTGTCTTACTTCTTCAGACCCTTCCATATAGACTATCAAAGTATCCCACATTTCCTTTGAAGTCTTGCAATGAATCAAATTCTGAAAGGTAGAATCATCAATGGCACTCACTATGATGTTCTGAGCCCTCTTATCCATAGTTGCCAAGATTATTTCATCCTTGGTCATTTCTGAATAATCCTTGGGAGTTTTCTGATTTGCATCCAGAATAGATACCTTCATTGGCACATATGGCCCTTCTTTGACTGTAATGTATATTCTTGGGTCAGATGCTTCCATAAAGAGTCTAACCCTCTCTTTCCATATGCCAAAAATCTCTTTTCTACAGATTGGCAATTTCATGGACCCCAGCTCTTTGTGATTCTCACTAGAACCCATTTTCTTGATTCTTATTTATTCTGATTCTGCCTACAGGATCTTACTCAGACTGTTATGTCCTTTTTGAGTAACCTCCCTCTGATACCACTTGAAAGAAATAGTGTCTAATCACCTAGAGGGGGGTGAATAGGTGAACTTTATCTTTTTTTTTAAATTTAAGGCAGAAATTTTGTACAGCAAATGCAATTCTACAACTATCACAACACAGCAACCATAGAAACAAACATACACAGAGTGCACACAGTATTTATAGTGGTTCCCCAAGGTCTGGGTACATCCACTTTCCCCCTTCGTCTATCTAGTAGTGTACTAGATTCGGCCTAACTTCAGCACTTCTCCTCAGATCCTCAGATCTTACAACTCAGAACCCCAAACAGGTTCCTACAACTCAGAGTGTCCCCAATCCTACAACTCAGGCAAAAATCCCTACCACTCAGTCTTCAACAAGACCTACACTCAGAGAACAAAGTCTCCTACAACTCAGGCACTAGGCCCTACCTCAGTCTTCAACAAGACCTACACTCAGAGAACAAAGTCTCCTACAACTCAGGCACTAGGCCCTACCTCAGTCTTCAACAAGACCTACACTCAGAGCACACAGTCTCCTACACTCAGCCTTTATAAAATAGGCTTACAGCTCAGATCTATACAAGATCCTACAGAAATTTGGATTATACAAAGTAATTAACCACAACTCTGACAGAGAAAGATGAGTTGACTGGCTTCTTGATGAGTTCTTGGAAGAACTTGGCAGAGATCAACCTCCCTTGGCTTTCTTCAAAGCTTCTTGAATTAGAACTCAGTAGGGTTGAATCTCCTGTGAAGATGATCTTCAATCAGCTTCTGTCTTGTGATTCAGATCTCAATTTGAATCTTACTTTGCAGCCTGGTTCAGCAGCTGCACTTCTTAGAAGGAGCTCTCTCTCTCCAACTTCTTAGATCTTCTGTCGAAGGTCTTCTTCTTTTTCTGTGTTGTTAGATCTCTTGATTAATTGTTATCAATCTATCATCTCACACACCCGTTGAAGGAGAAAGGTCTTTATATAGTCTTCCTCCAAGGTAACCGGCTGATCCGGTTTCTAACAACCTTCTGACGGCTCTGACAGTTGCAGTTGACCGGTTGAAATGGCAGCTGACCAGTCATCCAGTCACTTCTTGAAATCACTGTCATTATCTGAAAGTGTCGAGATAGATAGTCATTATGTGTCGACACAAATAGACTAAGTGTCGATACAAGTAGATTAAGTGTCGACACTAGCCTTGATGGTGTCGACACAACTCCTTGTGTTGTTGTAACAGCTTCTCAACACTGCTTCTTCAGAATGTGTCGACACTGATTCTGTGTGTCGACACAAGCCTTCTGTTGAATGTGTCGACACTGGTTGAGTATGTCGACACAAGTACTTCTTCTTTAATACTTAGTTGAATCCTGCTGTGTGTCGCCATAACTCCTTTGTGTCGACACATCTTCTTGTATTGAAACTTGCTGAGTGTAGACACATCTCCTTTGTGTCGACACATACCTTCATGTGTTGAAACTTGCTGAGTGTCGACACATCTCCTTTGTGTCGACACATGCCTTCATGTGTTGAAACTTGCTGAGTGTCGACACATCTCCTTTGTGTCAACACATGCCTTCATATGTTGAAACTTGCTGAGTGTCGAGACATCTCCTTTGTGTCGACACAAGTACTTTAACTTTGTTGAAGCTTGCTGAGTGTCGACACATCCTCCTGGTGTCGACACTTTTGATGTCGACAAAGTTTCTCTGGGTGTAGACACTGCCTCTAAGTGTCGACACAGACTGTATGTGTCGAAACTTTTCTTTTGGTGTCGACACAGCCTTTCCTGGTGTCGACACAATTGCTCCAAGTGTCTACACAGCTTCTCTAGGTGTCGACACAAGCCTTCATAAGTGTCGACACAAGCCTTCATAAGTGTCGACACTTCACCTCTAGGTGTCGACACATGGACTTAGAAACTTTTCTGCATTTCCTGCAATTACTTAACCTGCACATATAAACTCAAAGCACATCAAATACACCTTGATGTATATCATTGAGTAAGGTGAGGCTTCTTCAAATCAGGTACATATATTCCAATGTACCCAACAATCTCCCCATATTTGGAGAAGTCATAACTCTTAGTCAATGATATACACCATTCATAACAAATACTCAATATGATGTATAACAGTATTATATGATAAGGTAAAAACTAAATATGTATAAACAAAACATATATAAACAATTATCTCAGAATAACAATGTAATAGATTGAACATTAAATATTGTTTTTACAACTTCCAAAAGTTTTATTAATCAAAAGTTTACATTTAGTTTAATGCAAATGATTACAAATTGTAAACTTAAGAAAATTCTATCATATGGCTACTCTGGCTACTTGATAACAATGCCCTTTCTAGATTGAATCTTTGCTTGAACTGGAGCATCATTGTCATCAGCAGGCTTCTTTCCCTTAAGATCTTTCTTTTTCTGTTCTTCAGCCCTTATCTTGTCTCTCAAAATAATGATAAGGCTTAGGGAAATACTTGCTAGGCTCCTGTGCATTAGGAGGTAGCTTCCCTAATTTAGCCTTCCTTCTGTATTGAACAATGGCCTCTTGCCTAGCTTCATGTTTTTTCCACTCTTGGTCAGAATACCATTTACCCCTCTCTAGGAAATTATCCTTTGCAGCCTTCCAAGCAGTCAATATGATATTACTAGAGGTTGGGCTCCATTGCTCAAAGTCTGGCCTTAATTCAGCCTGTTCACTGAACCTCTTCTTAGATAATTGGGCTTCCTGCTCTTTTAATACTGCCTCTTGCTCTTTTAGTACTGCCTCTGGCACAGGCTGTACTACTTTCTCAATGATCACATTGTGTGCACCTTCAGGAGGACTATACATAGACTCTATCTCTTGATGTATCATGTCAAAATCTGCAGGAGGGTAGATCACCTGAGCTACTTCAGCTTGTTCTCCTCCAAAATATGCAGGATTTACCCCAGATTCTGCTATATTATCATCATCACATAAGGGTGGATATCCAAGGGTAGCTCTGATGCTGTTTGAAATCCATTTAGCGTGATCAGAGCCTACTTTGACTAGTACCCTCTCCCCCTTTATGACTTCTTTTTCTATATGATCCCTAAGATCATCCTTTTGGAATCTGATCTGAGCATTCAAATAGTTAACTCCATCTTTATAAAAAGGTTTTAACCTTTGGAGCCTGTCAGTAATAATCTTTTGAGAATCTGCAATAGCAGTTGTAACAGCAGTGAGGTGTTCTTGTAAATGCTTGTCAAATTCTTCCTTGGCAGTAGCACTTTGTGCAGTCTGTACAGTAGCTAGATTTTGCATTTCAGTTACAATCACATTATGGGATTCAATTAAATTATCATTCATTCTAATCTGGTTTTCCAGAACATATCCTTGTTTTACTGTCAAATCATCAACTTGTTTCTTTATCTGCTCTTGATGAGTAGCCAGATATACCAATGCATGAAAGCAGTCAGTCATTTCTTTTTTATGTTGATTCACTTCAAATCTTATGGACTTTATGTCTTGAGCTAAGGAAAATTGTAGCTCCTTATGGTGCTCATCCATATAAGTTTCCATAGCCTTTCTTTGCTCATCCAGTTTTATTTGCAATGCCACCAACATAGAACTATAATCAGTAGTTGGGGCAGGTTGTGGAGCAATTATTTGCAGTGCTTTCTTGTAGTTCTGGCTTCTTCTCTTGAAAACCTGTAACTTTCTTTTCTTGTCTCTAGCAACCTCTTCATCTTCAGAAGCAGAAGTACTGGCAATGTCTACTTTATCCTTAGGACAAGGATGCAAGTCCTTCTCTGCTCTTTGTAGCTCCTCAGCATTCCTTTGCTCCTCAGTTTCTTTTCTAGCAGTCTCCTCTACATGCTCCCCCTCAAGATTGACCTTCTCCCCCTCAAAAGCTGTTTTCTCTCCCGCAAAATCAGTCTGTAATAAATCAGGGAACAGCTCTTCTAGAGTAAACTCGTGTTGAGGTTGTACAGGAGAATCTCTGATCTCTGTAGCAGTAACAGCAACTGATGTGTCCTCCATGACAACATCTTGTGGTTGACTGTGTAACTGAGTTTGGTGATCAACATCAAGTAATAATTCAGTCAATACTTCATCCTCAATATTTAAAATAGATTGATTAATTTCATTGATTATCTCAAGAATTGTTTGGGTAGCCAGTTCACTATCTAAGTGAGTGGACTCTTTCACATGTTGAGGCTCCCCCTGGAGTCGATCCAGGTGAATAGGGCTAGCTGATGGTAGCTCCCCCTGCCTCTGGGCATCTTCTTGTCTTGCTGGTGACTGTACAGCATTGCCATCCTCTCCATCATCAGAACTAAAAACCACTTGCTCTTCTGAGCTACTTGAGGATTCAGAAGCCACAATGGCTTTCTTCTTCTTCTTTTGAGGTGTTTCCTTTTCTGGAGTTGGCATTTCCTTTGTCAACACTCTATCCCACCTTGAGATAATTCTAACATACATTCTCCTCAAATGGTTTATCTTAGATCCTGCAGCTTGGTTCATCACTTCAGGGATACTTCCAGCTAAGTATAAACTCAGAATCCTACCCAGATTGGGCTTCTTCAGACTTTCCTTTATCTTATCAAACATTACTACTGACCAATCAGTTTTAAGTTGGAAAATTATCCTGGTCATCAAACTGAACATGTGAGCTGATATTCTATCATGCCCACCAGGCTTGCTCAGAATTACCTTGCCAACTATTTCAGACAAGAACTTGCCCTGCATGTTCATGCCTTTCCTATTGAATACTGATCCAATCTTCATTCTTGAATCAAGGCCACACTATGCCAGTGCCTCCCTTGTCTTTGAAGCAGGTACATCTTCCTCTTCTTTAGTTCTAGGGAGATGTATAATCTTTCTTAGACTTTTCTGGGTGATCTTGACTTTTGCCCCATGAACCTTGGACTTAATCTTGAGTCCAGTTTCATCAAGTGTAGCTGCATTAAAGAATTCAAGGACCTCCTTCTTCCAAATCTTGATTGGTTCTGAAACAAGATACTCTAACCCAGTCTCTATAACTAGGGTTACCACACCTTGGATTTCTAGTTCTGCATCATCAAAGGCGTGTCGCACGAGCTCATAACCTTGATTGATGTTCTCTTCCAGCTTGGGCGCCATTAGGGTTTGAAGAAATTTTGAATTTAGAGAAGAGAGATGTCGACACACAAGTTTGGTCTCAAAATTATGGTGAGCGTGTCGACAAACAATGGTGAAGACCTATTTATACCTTTCTAAAATTGAAGGTGAAAAGGCGCGTCAAAATACTTGAAATGTGTCGACACTGTTGAAAAGTGTCGACACTTACTTCTAATGTCTCGACAACTAGGTGTCGACACAAATATAGTCGACAGAATATATGTGTCGACACTTATACATCTCAGCTCAACGATTAGTCGAGACTCTACTCGACGAATTCTGTGTAAATCCTAAGTGTCGACACCACCCTGGATGTGTCGACACCTACTCTGCATGTGTCGACACTAATTCTCTGAAGTGTCGACACTGACTGTCTAGATGTGTCGACACCATTTCTCTGAAATGTCGACACCACTTCTATGTGTCGACATAGACAACTCTGTGTGTCGACACCATTTTACTTAGCCAATTTTTTTTTAACTATTTTAAGTTTATCATTCCTAATTCAATTTCAAACTTATTGAATTTGGTTTCATCTAGGGGCTTAGTAAACATATCAGCTAACTGATTATCTGTCTTAATATACTCTAGTGAAATATCTCCTTTTTCTACATGTTCTCTAAGAAAATGGTATTTAATTTCTATGTGCTTAGTCCTACTATGGGAGACAGGATTAATTGCAATAGAAATGGCACTTGTAGAATCACAAAATAAAGGTGTTCTAATTACTTGAATACCATAGTCTTCTAGCTGGTGTTGAATCCACAAACGTTGTGCACAGCAACTTCTTGCATCCACATACTCTGACTCAGCTGTGGAGATAGCCACACTGGTCTGCTTCTTACTACTCCATGACACCAGCCTTCCACCTAGAAATTGACAGGTTCCTGTAGTACTCTTCCTATATTCCTTGCAGCCTGCAAAATATGCAACTGAATAACCTGTCAGTACAAAATCTCCATTCCTAGGGCACCAAAGGCCTAGATAAGGTGCGCCCTTAAGATATCTCAAAATCCTTTTGACTGCAGTCAGATGAGATTCTTTAGGGCAAGCTTGGTACCTAGCACAGACACATGTAGCATACATGATATCTAGTCTACTAGCAGTCAAATACAGTAGGGAGCCAACTATCCTTCTATACAAAGTCTCATCTACAGGTTTCCCTGCATCATCTTTGCTTAGAGACATGCTTGACCCATAGGAGTTTTCATGGTACTGGATGATTCCATACCATACTTCTTTATTAACTCTAGGGTGAACTTAGACTGGCATATGGACAAGCCATCTTCAGTCTGTCTAACTTGCATGAGTTTTACAAACTTTCTGCAAAGACTACTTTCTGTAGACTCAAATATTATGTCATCTACATATATTTGGACTAAGATAATCTTGCCTCTGGATTCCCTAAGGAATAGAGTCTTATCTATTTTCCCACTTGAGAATTTATTCTCAATGAGGAAACTAGACAGGGTTTCATACCAAACCCTAGGGGCTTGTTTTAACCCATACAAAGCCTTCCTAAGTCTATAAACATAATCAGGTTTAATAGAATCAACAAAACCTGATGGCTGCTCTACATAGACTTCTTCCTTCAGATTTCCATTCAGAAAAGCTGACTTAACATCCATTTGATATACCTTGAATCCTTGATATGTTGCATAGGCAAGGAACATCCTTATTGCTTCCAGTCTTGCTTCTGGAGCAAAGGTTTGATCAAAATCAATACCTTCTTCCTGCATATATCTCTTTGCAACAAGTCTAGCTTTATTCTTTATGATGATTCCATTCTCATCCAACTTGTTCCTAAAGATCCACTTAGTTCCAATAATGTTGTGGTCCTTGGGTTTAGGAACTAGCTCCCAGACTGTTAAAAGTAGCGAACATGCAACAACAAATGGATAGAATTTTGAATAATTGAAATTTTATTATCCAAAAAAGTTATCATTTACAAAGGTATGACCTCCCTTTTATAGAATGGAGGAGATATGAGAGAGTATAAACAAACAATGTGGGACTAAACATGTACAGGGCTGAGCAGCTAGAAATAAAGGAGACCGCACAGGCCACGCGGTTAGACAGATGGGTTAACTGCACGGCAACTCCAGCAGGATAAGAACAAGCAGCAATGTGAGTCTGATAGACCGCCCGGTCTCCAAGCTCCTGAGTGAGACCGCCAGACCGCTCGGTCAACAAACCGCCAGACAAGACCGCAAGGCCGCCCGGTCTAATACTTCAACACTCCCCCTCAAGCTGGAGCATAGATATCAATCATGCCCAGCTTGTCATAAATGTGGAAGAAGGAAGTAGAGACTGGCTTGGTGAAGATATCTGTCAATTCCTTGTCAGAGGTGACAAACGGAGTACAAATCTGTTTCTTCAAAATCTCTTCCCGAATGAAGTGGCAGTCAACCTCTATATGCTTTGTTCTCTCATGAAAGACCGGATTTCTGGATATGTATATAGCGGCCTTGTTGTCACAGAACATAAGAAGAGGATAGTCATAGACATCGCCTAGGTCAAGCATGAGAGCCCGCAACCACTTTAACTCACACGTGTTTGATGCCATACTCCGGTATTCGGCTTCTACACTGGATCTGGAGACAACTGACTGTTTCTTGCTCTTCCAACTCACAAGATTTCCTCCAACAAAAGTACAGAAACCTAATGTGGACTTACGATCGCCTTTATCATCCGCATAGCTCGAATCTGAGTAGGCCTCAACCCTCAGATGACCATTCTTCTGAAAGATTAGCCCTTTGCCTGGTGCTGCTTTGATATACTCTAAAATCCTCAAGGCAGAATGAAGATGGCACTCCCTAGGAGCTTGCATAAACTGACTGACCTTGCCTACGGCATAGCAGATGTCGGTTCTAGTCACTGTGAGATAGATAAGTTTGCCTACCAAATGTTTGTACCTTGTGACATCAGATAGAAGAGGCGAGTCATCCGTCCACGTTTTGTCTTCTCCAATAGCCATGGGAAACCGAGCCGGTTTGGCACTGTCAATCTTGCTTCTTGTAGAAGATCAAGGGCATACTTCCGTCGGGAGAGAACCAACGAGTCAGGTTTCCGAGAGATTTCTATCCCCAAAAAGTACTTCGGGGAGCCCATATCCTTCGTGACCAAGTGTTGACGGAGGTGCTTCTTCGTCAAGTCCACCCCATCTTGGTCATCGCCAGTAAGAAGAATATCATCCACATATACTGCCAAAACCACCAGTCCTGAGGCTGTTTTGCGAATGAATAAGGAGTGATCGGCCGAACTCCTTGTAAAGCCGATGGTAGCCACAATGCCATTGAATTTGTCGAACCACGCCCGAGGGCTCTGCTTTAGGCCATAAATGGCCTTCTTCAAACGGCATACGCGTGTCTCCCCCTGAGCAACATACCCAGGAGGTTGCTCCATGTAGAAGTCCTCCTAAAGATCACCATAGACGAAGGCATTCTTCACATCAAGCTGGGAAATAGCCCAATCCCGGTTAACAGCCACAGAGAGAAGAACCCGGATGGTGCTGAGGCGAGCAACCGGAGAAAAAGTGTCGAAGTAATCAACGCCGTAAGTCTGAGTGAAGCCTTTGGCCACCGGCCGGGCCTTGTAGCGATCCACAGTGCCGTCGGGGCGAAATTTCACAACAAAGACCCAGCGACAGCCAACCACATTAGTGCCCACGGGAGGAGGAACAAGGGTTCAGGTACCCCTCTTAGTAAGAGTAGCCATTTCTTCATCCATGGCAGATTTCCAATAAGGGATAGCAAGAGCCTCCTGGTAGGTGCGGGGAGTAGAAGTAGTGGAGATAGCCAAGGTAAAGCACCTGCAAGAAGGAGAAAGCCGGTCATAGGAAACAACTGCCGCAATCGGGTGTTGAGTACACGACCGCACCCCTTTGCGAAGAGCAATGGGAAGATCCAGGTCGACGGGTGCGTCAGCGACCGGAGCATCCGTGGCGGAGAAGGCTGGCCCGGGACTAGAGAGAGACGGCTCCGGAGAAGAGGGAGGAGGGGTGGGTTGGGAGACGGACAGGGAAGGAGATAGAGGAGGAGAGGATGGAAGGGGGGAGATGTCAAGAGGCGTGGAGGGAACGGAGATAAGCGGTGGAGAATCAGAGACAGTAGGAGGAAGAGAGGAGGTAGGAGAGAAGTAGGAAGCATGCTCGAAAAATGTCACATCTGCGGAGACAAATTGCTTGCGTAGAAGGGGATCAAAACAGCAATAGCCTTTTTGGGTGGTAGAGTACCCCAAAAAGACACACTTGGTGGAACGGGGGGAAAGTTTGTCGCGGGTAGCGGAGGGAGCATGAACAAAAGTCGTACATCCAAAGATATGGAGAGGGAGAGGAAAAGGTTCCTTGTGGGGGTAGAGAATGGAGAAGGGGGTCTGGCCGTAGAGAACTGTGGAGGGAAGATGATTGATGAGATAGCAGGCGAGGAGCACAACGTAGCCCCAGTAGGAGCGAGGTACCTGCATTTGCATCATGAGAGTACGAGCAACATCAAGGAGGTGACGGTTTTTACACTCTGCCACCCCATTCTGATGGGAGGTGTAAACACAAGTAGTTTGATGAAGAAGACCATGTTGGTGAAAGAAAGAGGAGAACTCATGATTAAGATATTCCTTAGCATTATCAGAGCGTAAAATTTTAATAGAAAGGTCAAACTAATTCTTAATCATAAAATAAAATGATTTCCAAACAGAAAACAGTTCAGAGCGATCTTTTAGTAGATACACCCAGGTACATCATGAGAAATCATCTATAAAAGTGACAAAATAGGAACTACCCCGACCAACAGTGAGGGTAGGAGCAGGACCCCAGACATCAGAATGAATGAGATCAGACGGGCGAGAGGACCCCGGCCTTGCTTAGGTAGGAAGGATGAGCGATGATGTTTACCAAGCTGACACGCATCACAGTGGAGCGGAGGACTGGTCGGAGGTAAGTGGGGCAGAAGCTGTCGAAGAATCCGAGGAGGAGGATGTCTAAGGCGAAGATGTCATTGAATCAGATCTGTAGAGGAGGAGTAGGCGAACAGAGCAGAAATGTCGTCGAGGAAATAGAGGTCGCCGCTCTCAGTCCCAGTAGCAATCATCTGCTGGGTCCTCGGGTCCTGAAAAGAACAAGAAGTGGGAGTGAATAAGACAGAGCACTGTAGTTGCCGGCATAAAGTGGTAACAGATAATAAATTACACGGGAACTTCGGGACATAGAGAGTGTCCTCTAAGCGAAGCGACGGGGTGACTTGAACCATGCCTGTCCCGAGCACCGGGGACGGTGAACCATCTGCCACACGAACCGGGGGTAGGCGGTCATGCGTTCCAAGGAGAGAGAATCAATGAGGGTTGCCAGTCATATGATTGGTAGCACCCGAGTCAATCAGCCATTTACCTTGGGTAACAACGTGGGCACTACCTGAAGTCGTGGCCACAGAGGCAGACGGCCGAGAGGAGGCAGAGGTCGAGGAAGGAGCATCACTAGAAGGGCAAAGACGAGGATGTTTCTGCCAGCAGCGGTCAACAGAGTGGCCGGTATGACCATAGTAAGAGCAGAGGAACTTGGACGAAGCACGCATACCGGAGTGGCTACGGCCACTAGGACCCCCCCCCCTGCTGAGCCTGGTGAGCATAGGAGTCCTGAGAAGGGGGAGGCCAACAGAGGCCGTTGAAGCAGCGAAGTAACAGCGGTAATGTGAGCCGCAGTGGCATCCAAAGTAGGATATTCCACCTCACCCAAGATCTGGTAGCGGATCATATCATAGGAATCGGGAAGACGGAGAAGATAACAAACAACCAGGAGTTCCTGGAAGTGTTTGTGCTGGTCAGCCAAGTCCGTGGAGAAGGGATGATTCTGTAGGATCTCGGCGCCAAGAGCCTGAACTTGCTGGTAAGCCGCAGCAGGAGACATGGAGGGGAGGGCAAAGAGGTCCGCATAAAGAGTATAAATGCGGGACGTCTGGCCCCCCTTGGAATAGAGAGCAGTGAGGTGAAGCCAGGCGGCCTTGACCATCTCATCATGGCGAATGACAGGAAGGCACTCATCAGAGAGTCTATTGGCGATCCAAGTGCGGACAAGGGCATCACTCGCATCCCAGTCGTCAAATTCAGGCGAGGTACGAGGAGGAGGGTCATCGGTGAGGTGATGACACTTGCGCTGAGAGCGAAGAGGAAAGGTGAAAGAAACGCTCCAATCGGGATAGTTGGAGCCAACAAGCTTCGATAGCGTGCCAAGGTTGCCCGAAGGAGTAGGTGGAGGAGGAGCGGCAGGAGTGGTGGAGATAACGGGGGTGGAGAGACCAGAAGTAGTCATAGGAAACCGCGCGAGAAGAGGAGAAGCCGCGGGGAGACGAAAAAAGGAGAGCAACCCGCGCGAACACTAGCGGCCAGGAAGCATACCAAGGCACAGCAGGGAAGAGGTCGCGCGGACTGAAAAGTCCGAGTGAACAGAAGAGAAGAGAAATTAAGAAGCAGCGGCGACAACAACAAGTCGCAAGGCGGGCGAACAGATTCAGGCCACACAGATAGGGGAAAACAGGCGGCTAGAAGGAAACAGGTCGCTGCGACAACTAGACAGGTCGCGGCGATGAAAAATAGCTAGAGAAGAGAAGCAACAAGCCACGCGAACAGGACAGCGGGCTAAAGAGAAGGCAAGCCGCGAGAATTAGAGAGTGCACACAATCAGGAGGAAAAGACCGTGTCCTCTGATACCATGTTAAAAGTAGCGAACATGCAACAACAAACGGATAGAATTTTGAATAATTGAAATTTTATTATCCAAAAAAGATATCATTTACAAAGGTATGACCTCCCTTTTATATAATGGAGGAGATATGAGAGAGTATAAACAAACAATGTGCGACTAAACATGTACAGGGCTGAGCGGCTAGAAATAAAGGAGACCGCACAGGCCGCGAGGTTAGACAAATGGGTTAACCGCACGGCAACTCCAGTAGGATAAGAACAAGCCGCAATGTGAGTCCGATAGACCGCCCGGTCTCCAAGCTCCTGAGTGAGACCGCCAGACCGCTCGGTCAACAAACCGTCATACAAGACCGCAAGGCCGCCCGGTCTAATACTTCAACACAGACCTTGCATCTTTTGAATTGATTCAGCTCCTCTTGCATGGCCTCAATGCAATGAGGGTCTAGGATTGCTTCTTCAAATTTCTTTGGCTCAACTTGGGATAGGAAACTGGAGTAAAGAACTGTACTTAGATTCCTGCTCCTTATTTGCACTCCTTGTCTGAGATCTCCAATTATTTGATTGGCTGGATGATCCTTTAAGTGTATATTTGCTGGAGGCAGCCTGTCTTCAGGTTATACACCTTCAGTCTCTTCATTTAGCTGCACCTCTTGGTCTTCTTCAGCATCAGGAGTATCTTGTACTCCCCCTGGACAGCAGCCACTATCTTCCACTTGCTGACTTGCAGAAGAACCTTCTGTTAAGGTAAGCTTGTCCATTCTCTCAGTTATGCTTGTGGAGCTACAAACACTTCTTGGCAATTCACAGTTAATGAGTCTTGCTTCATCAAAAACTACATGAACAGACTCTTCTACAACTTGAGTAATCAAGTTGTAGACCCTATAAGCCTTACTATTATTAATGTACCCAACAAAGATCCCCTCTTGGGATTTGGCAGCAAACTTAGTTAGATAAGACTTTCCATTGTTAAATATATAGCACTTGCAACTAAAGATCCTGAAATAGGATAAATTTTGTTTTCTGCCCTTCACAATCTCATAGGGGGTCTTCTTGTGGCTCTTAGTGATAGTAGCCCTATTGATCACATGACAAGCAGTATTTACAGCCTCAGCCCAGAAATATTCTGGGAGAGAAGTGTCACTCAACAGGGTTCTACCAGCCTCTATTAATGTTCTATTCTTCCTTTCAGCAATACCATTTTGTTGAGGTGTTCTTGGTGAGGAAAATTCCTGAAAAATCTCAAACTCTTCACACAGTTTTGTCATACTTTCAGAATGAAATTCAGTACCATAGTCACTTCTGATTTTGACCACTATACTATTCAATTCATTCTGAATTTATTTAACAAAACAATATAAGATACTTGGGGTTTCAGATTTTTGTCTTAGGAAGAACACCCAGGAATATCTAGAATAGTCATCAACTACCACAAATGTGTAGACCTTCCTACCTAGGCTGTGAACTGGCATAGGACCAAAAAGATCCATATGCAAGAGGTATAGACACCTCACAGAATCCTTGTTCTCAAGGCTAGGAAAGGTGGATTTGGTCTGCTTGCCTTTTTGACAAGCTGAGCATATCCCATCCTTTATACACTTAACTTGTGAACCATTCCCCACTAACTCTTTACTAAAGAGTTGCCCAATTGTCTTATAGTTAAGATGAGTCAGCCTCTTGTACCATTTAACACAATGTGAGACTCTCTCATCAGCTACAAGACAAATAGGAGAAACATTGTTCTCACACACAAAGTCTAGACAATAGACATTTCTCTTCCTATATCCTATCAAAATGATCTTTTGATCACTTGACCTTTTGATATGACAACCATTCTTGACAAATGAGATGTCATATCCTAAATCACTCAGCTGACTTATGCTAATGAGGTTATGTTTCAAACCCTTTACATAAGCCACTTGAGTAATTGTAATCAGGTTACTAGAAATGTTAACAAAGCCTTTGATGATTCCTTTTTCTGAACCACCAAAGGTAACTTTAGGACCATCCTTGATAGGTGTATAGTCCTTTAGTAACCCCCTTGTTCCAGTCATGTGCCTGGAACATCCACTGTCCAAGTACCATATAGGGGCATGGCCACTTGGACTCACCTGCAAAACAGATTACTTAACCTTAGAACCCAAATAACTCTTGGGTCCTTGGTGCAGGTTAGTTTGACTTTTAACAAAACTAACTGTAGCTCTTCTAGCAGGCAGTTTGCTACTCTCCTTGACACTTGAATTGTGCCAACAAACTAAGGCAAAGTGGCCTATATTGCCACAACACCAGCACTCAAACCTGTTGTACCTTTGTTTAGGTACAACCCTAGCTAGATTATCTACTGTAGTCTTCTTGTTTAGTGCTGGGGCTTTGTCCTTAGATTTGGACCTAGCTGTCCTGGCAGGTTTTGTAAACCCCAATCCAGTCTTACCTTTTTGAGGTACAAACTCATCTATCAAAGATAAAACAGATTTAGGTTTAGAAAAACTTGCTACAATCTCTCTCTCTCCTTCTGAAGTCTAACCTCCAGATTTCTAATTTGATCATTCTTAAATGTAATAGTACCCATCTGAATAACAGTAATGTTCTTCAGCCTGGCTATTTCATTCAGTTTCTGATCAAACAACTTATCTGAATCAGCAGCATCCAACTTAAGATTAGTAATTTCCTTAGTCAGTGTTTTGACCAGATTTTTGCTCTTCTTAAGTGCCTGCAATAAATCTCTATATTCATCTATCAACTGATGAATATCACCTTCAGACTCAGACCCATCTACATCACTTGATGCAGATGTATTTGACTCTGATTCAGTACTATAATCTGAAAGACATTGTACCTTACTTGGTTTAGGCTGATCCTGGATCTTGTCTCCTTCAGATAAAGCCATCAGTCCCTTGCACTGATTGTCTTCTTGTTCATATATAGAGTTCAGCACTTGTAGGAACTCTTCTTCTTCATCTGCAGCAAACAGACCAATGTAAGCCTCAACTTCAGATTCTGACTCTGAAGATGACTGATCAGACAAGGTCTTCTCATTCTTTGCAACAAAAGATTTCTCCTTCTTGCTCTGATGTTGACTCTTCTTCTTATCTGCAGTCTCTTTTCTTTTATCTGGACATTCAGCTACTATATGTCCAGGCCAATTACAACAGTAGCAAATAATCTTTGATATTGTATACTTGTTTTACTTAGACTTGCTCCTGTCTTTCCTGGATGACTTCCTCTTTTGATAGTAATCATCCTTAGGCTTAGATGTGGAAGGCTTAGACTTCCACTGCTTCTTCTTCAAAAATCTCTGAAACTGCCTTGTGAAGGCAGCAAAATCTTCATCTGAATCACTGCTGTCTGAGTTCTGGTTATCTGAATTTTCTGAAGCAGTATCAGCAACTATTTGAGGTGGAGATGGAGACTTGCTTCTATACTTCCTAGTGACTTCAGTCTTGAAGGCCACAGATCTTTCCTTGTGCTCCACTCTAGTAGTCTTCTGTTCCTCCTTTATATCCATTAACTGCATCTCATAAGATAACAGTTTTCCAAACAAAGTTGGAGGAGGTACATCAGCTAGTTTGGCCACTTCCCTAATGGCCCAAATTTTGGTGTCCCAGTCCTTAGTCAGGGATCTTAAAAACTTGTCATTCAGCTCATAGTTGCTGAATTCTCTTCCATAGGACATCAATTCATTTACTATCCTATAGAACTTCTTGTAGCATTCAATAATGCTATCAGACTTTCCTTGTCTGAAGCTTTCATATTCCTGATTTAACAAGGACTTCATGTCTTGTCTTACTTCTTCAGACCCTTCCATATAGACTATCAAAGTATCCCACATTTCCTTTGAAGTCTTGCAATGAATCAAATTCTGAAAGGTAGAATCATCAATGGCACTCACTATGATGTTCTGAGCCCTCTTATCCATAGTTGCCAAGATTATTTCATCCTTGGTCATTTCTGAATAATCCTTGGGAGTTTTCTGATTTGCATCCAGAATAGATACCTTCATTGGCACATATGGCCCTTCTTTGACTGTAATGTATATTCTTGGGTCAGATGCTTCCATAAAGAGTCTAACCTTCTCTTTCCATATGCCAAAAATCTCTTTTCTACAGATTGGAAATTTCATGTACCCCAGCTCTTTGTGATTCTCACTAGAACCCATTTTCTTGATTCTTGTTTATTCTGATTCTGCCTACAGGATCTTACTCAGACTGTTATGTCCTTTTTGAGTAACCTCCTGATGGTTAAAACTCCAAAATTATTTACGGTCACGCGGCGACCCGGCGGTTTTATATGAGAAAAAGGCGGAAGTGATTTTATTTAAGAAAACGAGGCGCGCGTATTTATTTATTTGGATATAAAACGGTTTAGATCGAGTTTTAACGAAAGAAGGCAAGTGCACCTATCGTGAGTAGTACAGGATATTCCGGGTGGAATATCGAGGTCGTATTGTTCTCGGGGCTGGTTCGATTATTTCTACTCTTCCCTGGAGGGGACTATTATTTTACCGATAATTATCTTGTCGGGATATTTTATATATAATAAAAAGCAGAAAAAGACAGAAAGAAAATGAAAGCATGAAGGTGGTGCCGATGAAGAGCTTAGCTCGATGGCACCGAGAAAACAATTGAACTAAAATAAACTTTAAATAAAAAGAGCTCCTAAATTTCTAATTAATTAAGGCGGAGACTTGGCCGTGGAGGTTCCACTAAAATGAGCTCACCTAGCTATAGGGCTATCGCTCACCTGAATGCTAAGACTATTCGACCGGGCTCTCGTCCGACGAAGGATTCCTCTTAACGCACGCATTACGCTAAGAACCCGGCTATTGGGTGGGGAACCCAATCCGGTAGAGTTGGCGCGCCTCCTCTCTCGAGGGTTAGTGCGGAACTCTCTTTGCCAAGGGGTGATCTGTCCATACGCACGGCCTCTTGGCGAGCATATGGAAAACGGAAATAGGGCCCACACATCGATATGTGGTCCTACGCATCGTTAACCCCGGGCAAACCTTAAGTACTTTTAATTAATTAGAAAAATTTGACCTTTAGTTATTTTAAGCTATTTTATCTGTCCCAATGCTCTTCGATGCCGAGGGCTAAGAACTGTTAGCCACTCATCGGAATGGGGACGGCGTGCGGGAAAAGCAGAAAAAGAAAGCAGTAAATGAAAGCGATAAAATGAAAGCAGTAAAATAAAGCAGTAAATTGCAAGTCCTACCCAAACGAGTAGGACTGAAGAAAGCTGTAAAGTGCCAGTCCCGGCGCAAACGCGTGGGCGGGAGAAATGAAAGCAGTAAAACGCACACACGCAAGTCCTACTCAAATGAGTAGGAGAAAATAAATACGGGTCCTACTCAATCGAGTAGGACAAAATAAATGCAACGCACACACACTCTCTCTCGACATAAATGAAAACACACACACTCTACCGAAATAAAATCCAGCCATTAAACTCAAGTGAGTAGGCAGAAAAAAGGAAAATTACAAACTCACGCACTCTACAGAAAGTAAAATAAGCGAGCGCCATTTAACTCTTAACGAGTAGGCGGAAATAAATGCGCACAAGTACAGAAAAATGTAAAAAAAACTAAGTTGTCTAAAAATGAAAACAACTGCATTTCTACCGCTAGAATGCGGTAGAAATGCATAAAAAGCGAAAATAAAAATTAAACGGGAAGAAAGTTTTGCAAATAAAAATGAAAACGCAAGTGCTCGAAAAATGAAAACGAATACATTTCTACCGCTAGAATGCGGTAGAAATGCATAAAAAGAGAATGAAAAAAATTAAAAGAGCAAAAAGTTTTTGAAATAAAATTAGAAACGAAAATGCTTGAAAAATTAAAACGATTATGTTTTCATTCTTATAATTTTATAGAAATGCCTAAAAAGTGGAAATAAGACTAAAAGAGAACGAAAAGTTTTACAATCCTAAAGAGCCTAAGTTAAAAGAAAATTTAAAAATCACCTTTTAAAACATTGTTTTATAAACTTATAGGAATGAAAACAAAGTAAAAATAATAAAGTAAACCTAAACAAGTATTTGTATGAAAATAAAATTGCGATTATAACGGCTAGAAATTAGACAAAAGTTAAAAGCTAAAAAGATTTTAGAAGACATAAAAGAAAAACAAAATAAGAACAAACATAAAAAATCACTTCGAGTAGGGCGCATGAATGGATTCCAAGCTATGCAAAGAGAGAAAAAACTAACACATTTTATTAATGAAAAAGTGATTACAAGAAAGCTAAAAACAAACACTAAGAGAGGGGGGAGAAAATCCCTTACATAGCATAAGAAGGCAATTCGGCAGCACCTACCCTAAGCAAAGTGGTTCAAAAAAGGGAACAGAAATCCAGAGCAGAACCTCTGAATTTATAGAAAAAATTTACATGGGTCACGCCCTTGGTCACGGGCGTGACAGGGGGCGTGACAGTACTATTTGAGAAGGCGGCCGGCGATTTGACGGGAAAGTTGACTTCGGCTGGACACGTGTCTGTCTCGCAGTGGTCACGCCCCAGGTCACGGGCGTGACGTTGGGCGTGTCAAGCAGGTGGATCTGGGCGCGGGTTGCGCCGAAAGTCTTCGGGCAGGTCTTGTCGGGCTAGCTGGAAAGGTCACGCCCCAGGTCACGGGCGTGACTCTGGGCGTGTCGGCAGGTGTCGACATTCGACGAATGTCGAGCTGAAAGTGTCGAGTTGAAAATCGTCGAGCGGAAATTGAGTCACGCCCCAGGTCACGGGCGTGACGCTGGGCGTGACTGTTGGTGTCGACACTCGACGATCGTCAAGATGAATTCGTCGAGTGGAGTGAACACGGGCTTGGGTCACGCCCCGTGTCGGGTGACACGGGCGTGACCCCGGGCGTGTCAGGCTTTGCACTTCAAAATTTTGCTGATTGACGGAGTTTGTCGTGTCACGCCCTGGTCACGGGCGTGACCAATATGTCACGGGCGTGACATTGACTTTTTTTGGCAGATTTTTGTTTTTTTCTGAAAAATAAAATAAAACAAGTCAGCAAAATTATTTACAAAAAAGGAGCTATTTATTAAGCAAAAATATATAAAAAAAGACGAAAAGAAATGAAAATGACTAAATTAATGTACAGAAAAATAGGTATATTTACAATTCATCAAATACCCCCATACTTAAGCTTTTGCTATTCCAGAGCAAAAGTTGGAGATGAACTTATTAGGAATAAAAGAAATCCTAAGTTTAGCTACCGCTTGACTTAATTAAAAGGAAGATCAAAATAAACATCCGGGGTTAAAGAATTAAATCCTAATTTATGAAATGTTATGAATAGAGGAACAGTTTCAAAAAGACTTCTAGATAAAATAAAATAGGAAGCAAAAATTTATTTTTGTTAGTTTAACAAAGATGGATTGGATTTATATAAAAAACTTTAGCTTAAAAGAAGTTAAAGGAAATAATGCAATTTAAAAGTTATGCTCTCAAAAAATTTTAAATTAATTCTAGAATCATTGAAATATGCTAAGTGGTTTGGTGGTTTATGAAGAAGGCTTGAATATTGAGGTGAGGTAATTTTTTCTCGAACCTCCATTTTTTTCTTTTTTGGATAGTTAGGAAAACAAAATCTTATTTTCCTAACACATAATAAATTTTTTTCTTTCTTCATAATAAATAACCCAATGTATATGTGTAGGAGTAATGAATTTTATCCTCTTACTCCATATATAATCTTTTTAAATTATTGGGTGTCTATGTTTACGGAACGAAATCTTATTCCCATTGACATAAGATCTTTTAAGGGATAGGGGTAAACATGCCAAGTAAGACATGAAAAAAAGGAAGTGGGTTTATTTTTTTCAAAAAGAAAACTAGATTTTAATAAAAAAAGTTTTGAGAGCAACCTTTTTAAAATGAACGTTCCAATGTTTTTAAAAGCATGAAGTAGAAATAATTGAAATCCATGGATGTTATTTTCTAACATAAAAAACGAGCTTCTATTTATAAAATTAGAAGTGGTGGTGAAAAACAAGTTCCCTATTATAAGGATAAGACATAAAAAATTCTTTAAGACTTAACCCCAGACACTTAAATCTATCAAACTTTAATTAATAAACGAATAATAAGCAAAGAATAACTAAAATTCGCATATAAATTAACTCGAAACTAGATTTTTGGAAAGCAAAAAGGGTTAAGAAATGGTATATTCGAATTATTTTGTTACATAATTAACAAAACATTTTTTTGATTTTTTTAGGGATTTTATCATTTTTTTGTGTTTTAATTATTATCTTTTTAAGATTTTTAGAGTTATTATCTTTTTTTGGTATTTTTGGTTTTTCTAATTTTTTTGATGTTTTAGTGGTTTTATGATAAGTAATTTACAAGAAAGAGGAGAGAAAGAAGTGTTATTTAAAGAAGATAGGGGGGAAAGAGAGATTTTTACAAAAAAAGAACAAAGTAAAAACTCGAATGCAGCCCCCGCGAACAGACTCTTATTTGAATGGTTGGTTCGATGAGTCGAACGTCGCGGGCAGGCAGAATGCAAGCTTTTACAAAAAGAGAGAAGAAGAGGGGGGAAGAGAGTTTTTTTTTTTATGAAAATAAAAACAAGGGAAAAATTTTTTAGGTTTTATTTTTTGTAATGTTTTTGTATTTTTATGTGTTTTTGTAAAGTGCAGAAATAAAGAAATACGAAAACACCCCCATACTTAAACCCAACATTGTCCCCAATGTTGCAATCTAAGTATGCGGAACAGATAATATACAAAATATAATAAGTAAAAAAAGAAAAAGGGAGGGTAGGAGCTTCCTTTAGACGAGTCCGGGAGGCCCAGGTCGAAACCCTGCATTATTATTAGAAGAGGAAAGAACAGCAAAACAATAATAGAAAAAACAAAAAACGAAAAAGTGGGCTAAAGGGTTGTAGGCGGTAGGGGGGCAAGTGCGTGGGGGACTCGAAGGTAGCTAAGGCCTTAGCTACGTGAGTGTGATGGAAATGCGCACCACTAACGAGCACAAAAATGGAAGTACGCCGAAGCGAAACAAAACAGAACAAGTTAAAAGAAAATAAAAAGACAAAATATATACACTTGTAGTTTTTTTTTTTTAAGGACGTTTTTTTTTCTTCGTTTTTTTTTTGGTTAAGTTTTTTCATTTTTTTTTCGAAATTTTTTTTTAGTTTTGTTTGTTTTATAGTTTTTTTTTGTTTTTTTTTATTATTATTAAAAGAATGAAAATAAAAAAAAAATTTTGTTAAGTTTTTTTTTTTGTTCATTTTTTTTTTGGGGTTAGTTGTTTTTTATTTAGTTTTTTTTTAGTTTTATAGTTTTTTCAAATTTTTAATTTTTAAGGTTTTTCAAAAAAAATTTTGTTTTGTAAGCTTTTCAAAATTTTTTTTTTTTTTTTAATTTGTAAATATATATTTTTTGGTATTTATTATTATTATTATTATTATTATTATTATTATATTTTTTTGTTAGTTGGCCAAACTATTTTTTTATATAAATATATATAGGTAAAATTAATAGAACTCCAAGGTTCAAAATAACGAACCGAAAACCTCCCCGGCAACGGAGCCAAAAACTTGATGGTTAAAACTCCAAAATTATTTACGGTCACGCGGCGACCCGGCGGTTTTATATGAGAAAAAGGCGGAAGTGATTTTATTTAAGAAAACGGGGCGCGCGTATTTATTTATTTGGATATAAAACGGTTTAGATCGAGTTTTAACGAAAGGAGGCAAGTGCACCTATCGTGAGTAGTACAGGATATTCCGGGTGGAATATCGAGGTCGTATTGTTCTCGGGGCTGGTTCGATTATTTCTACTCTTCCCTGGAGGGGACTATTATTTTACCGATAATTATCTTGTCGGGATATTTTATATATAATAAAAAGCAGAAAAAGACAGAAAGAAAATTAAAGCATGAAGGTGGTGCCGATGAAGAGCTTAGCTCGATGGCACCGAGAAAACAATTGAACTAAAATAAACTTTAAATAAAAAGAGCTCCTAAATTTCTAATTAATTAAGGCGGAGACTTGGCCGTGGAGGTTCCACTAAAATGAGCTCACCTAGTTATAGGGTTATCACTCACCTGAATGCTAAGACTATTCGACCGGGCTCTCGTCCGACGAAGGATTCCTCTTAACGCCCGCATTACGCTAAGAACCCCGCTATTGGGTGGGGAACCCAATCCGGTAGAGTTGGCGCGCCTCCTCTCTCGAGGGTTAGTGCGGAACTCTCTTTGCCAAGGGGTGATCTGTCCATACGCACGGCCTCTTGGCGAGCGTATGGAAAACGGAAATAGGGCCCACACATCGATATGTGGTCCTATGCGTCGTTAACCCCGGGCAAACCTTAAGTACTTTTAATTAATTAGAAAAATTTGACCTTTAGTTATTTTAAGCTATTTTATCTATCCCAATGCTCTTCGATGCCGAGGGCTAAGAACTGTTAGCCACTCATCGGAATGGGGACGGCGTGCGGGAAAAGTAGAAAAGAAAGCAGAAAAAGAAAGCAGTAAATGAAAGCGATAAAATGAAAGCAGTAAAATAAAGCAGTAAATTGCAAGTCCTACCCAAACGAGTAGGACTGAAGAAAGATGTAAAGTGCCAGTCCCGGCGCAAACGCGTGGGTGGGAGAAATGAAAGCAGTAAAACGCACACACGCAAGTCCTACTCAAATGAGTAGGAGAAAATAAATACGGGTCCTACTCAACCGAGTAGGACAAAATAAATGCAACGCACACACACTCTCTCTCGACATAAATGAAAACACACACACTCTACCGAAATAAAATCCAGCCATTAAACTCAAGTGAGTAGGTGGAAAAAAGGAAAATTACAAACTCACGCACTCTACAGAAAGTAAAATAAGCGAGCGTCATTTAACTCTTAACGAGTAGGCGGAAATAAATGCGCACAAGTACAGAAAAATGTAAAAAAAACTAAGTTGTCTAAAAATGAAAACAACTGCATTTCTACCGCTAGAATGCGGTAGAAATGCATAAAAAGCGAAAATAAAAATTAAACGGGAAGAAAGTTTTGCAAATAAAAATGAAAACGCAAGTGCTCGAAAAATGAAAACGAATACATTTCTACCGCTAGAATGCGGTAGAAATGCATAAAAATAGAACGAAAAAAATTAAAAGAGCAAAAAGTTTTTGAAATAAAATTAGAAATGAAAATGCTTGAAAAATTAAAACGATTATGTTTTCATTCTTATAATTTTATAGAAATGCCTAAAAAGTGGAAATAAGACTAAAAGAGAACGAAAAGTTTTACAATCCTAAAGAGCCTAAGTTAAAAGAAAATTTAAAAATCACCTTTTAAAACATTGTTTTATAAACTTATAGGAATGAAAACAAAGTAAAAATAATAAAGTAAACCTAAACAAGTATTTGTATGAAAATAAAATTGCGATTATAACGGCTAGAAATTAGACAAAAGTTAAAAGCTAAAAAGATTTTAGAAGACATAAAAGAAAAACAAAATAAGAACAAACATAAAAAATCACTTCGAGTAGGGCGCATGAATGGATTCCAAGCTATGCAAAGAGAGAAAAAACTAACACATTTTATTAATGAAAAGGTGATTACAAGAAAGCTAAAAACAAACACTAAGAGAGGGGGGAGAAAATCCCTTACATAGCATAAGAAGGCAATTCGGCAGCACCTACCCTAAGCAAAGTGGTTCAAAAAAGGGAACAGAAATCCAGAGCAGAACCTCTGAATTTATAGAAAAAATTTACATGGGTCACGCCCTTGGTCACGGGCGTGACAGGGGGCGTGACAGTACTATTTGAGAAGGCGGCCGGCGATTTGACGGGAAAGTTGACTTCGGATGGACACGTGTCGGTCTCGCAGTGGTCACGCCCCAGGTCACGGGCGTGACGCTGGGCGTGTCAAGCAGGTGGATCTGGGCGCGGGTTGCGCCGAAAGTCTTCGGGCAGGTCTTGTCGGGCTAGCTGGAAAGGTCACGCCCCAGGTCACGGGCGTGACTCTGGGCGTGTCGGCAGGTGTCGACACTCGACGAATATCGAGCTGAAAGTGTCGAGTTGAAAATCGTCGAGCAGAAATTGAGTCACGCCCCAAGTCACGGGCATGACGCTGGGCGTGACTGTTGGTGTCGACACTCGACGATCGTCGAGATGAATTCGTCGAGTGGAGTGAACACGGGCTTGGGTCAAGCCCCGTGTCGGGTGACACGGGCGTGACCCCGGGCGTGTCAGGCTTTGCACTTCAAAATTTTGCTGATTGACGGAGTTTGTCATGTCACGCCCTAGTCACGGGCGTGACCAATATGTCACGGGCGTGACATTGACTTTTTTTGGCAGATTTTTGTTTTTTTCTGAAAAATAAAATAAAACAAGTCAGCAAAATTATTTACAAAAAAGGAGCTATTTATTAAGCAAAAATATATAAAAAAAAAGACGAAAAGAAATGAAAATGACTAAATTAATGTACAGAAAAATAGGTATATTTACAATTCATCAAATACCCTCATACTTAAGCTTTTGCTATTCCAGAGCAAAAGTTGGAGATGAACTTATTAGAAATAAAAGAAATCCTAAGTTTAGTTACCGCTTGACTTAATTAAAAGGAAGATCAAAATAAACATCCGGGGTTAAAGAATTAAATCCTAATTTATGAAATGTTATGAATAGAGGAACAGTTTCAAAAAGACTTCTAGATAAAATAAAATAGGAAGCAAAAATTTATTTTTGTTAGTTTAACAAAGATGGATTGGATTTATATAAAAAACTTTAGCTTAAAAGAAGTTAAAGGAAATAATGCAATTTAAAAGTTATGCTCTCAAAAAATTTTAAATTAATTCTAGAATCATTGAAATATGCTAAGTGGTTTTTTGGTTTATGAAGAAGGCTTGAATATTGAGGTGAGGTAATTTTTTCTCGAACCTCCATTTTTTTCTTTTTTGGATAGTTAGGAAAACGAAATCTTATTTTCCTAATATATAATAAATTTTTTTCTTTCTTCATAATAAATAACTCAATGTATATGTGTAGGAGTAATGAATTTTATCCTCTTACTCCATATATAATCTTTTTAAATTATTGGGTGCCTATGTTTACGGAACGAAATCTTATTCCCATTGACATAAGATCTTTTAAGGGATAGGGGTAAACATGCCAAGTAAGACATGAAAAAAAGGAAGTGGGTTTATTTTTTTCAAAAAGAAAACTAGATTTTAATAAAAAAAGTTTTGAGAGCAACCTTTTTAAAATGAACGTTCCAATGTTTTTAAAAGCATGAAGTAGAAATAATTGAAATCCATGGATGTTATTTTCTAACATAAAAAACGATCTTCTATTTATAAAATTAGAAGTGGTGGTGAAAAACAAGTTCCCTATTATAAGGATAAGACATAAAAAATTCTTTAAGACTTAACCCCAGACACTTAAATCTATCAAACTTTAATTAATAAACGAATAGTAAGCAAAGAATAACTAAAATTCGCATATAAATTAACTCGAAACTAGATTTTTGGAAAGCAAAAAGGGTTAAGAAATGGTATATTCGAATTATTTTGTTACATAATTAACAAAACATTTTTTTGATTTTTTTAGGGATTTTATCATTTTTTTGTGTTTTAATTATTATCTTTTAAAGATTTTTAGAGTTATTATCTTTTTTTGGTATTTTTGGTTTTTCTAATTTTTTTGATGTTTTAGTGGTTTTATGATAAGTAATTTACAAGAAAGAGGAGAGAAAGAAGTGTTATTTAAAGAAGATAGGGGGGAAAGAGAGATTTTTACAAAAAAAGAACAAAGTAAAAACTCGAATGCAGCCCCCGCGAACAGACTCTTATTTGAATGGTTGGTTCGATGAGTCGAACGTCGCGGGCAGGCAGAATGCAAGCTTTTACAAAAAGAGAGAAGAAGAGGGGGGAAGAGAGTTTTTTTTTTTTTTTAGTTTTATGAAAATAAAAACAAGGGAAAAATTTTTTAGGTTTTATTTTTTGTAATGTTTTTGTATTTTTATGCGTTTTTGTAAAGTGCAGAAATAAAGAAATACGAAAACACTCCCATACTTAAACCCAACATTGTCCCCAATGTTGCAATCTAAGTATGCGGAACAGATAATATACAAAATATAATAAGTAAAAAGGAAAAAGGGAGGGTAGGAGCTTCCTTTAGACGTGTCCGGGAGGCCCAGGTCGAAACCCTGCATTATTATTAGAAGAGGAAAGAACAGCAAAACAATAATAGAAAAAACAAAAAACGAAAAAGTGGGCTAAAGGGTTGTAGGCGGTAGGGGGCAAGTGCGTGGGGGACTCGAAGGTAGCTAAGGCCTTAGATACGTGAGTGTGATGGAAATGTGCACCCCTAACGAGCACAAAAATGGAAGCACGCCGAAGCGAAACAAAACAGAACAAGTTAAAAGAAAATAAAAAGACAAAATATATACACTTGTAGTTTTTTTTTTTAAGGACGTTTTTTTTTTCTTCGTTTTTTTTGTTAAGTTTTTTCATTTTTTTTCGAAATTTTTTTTTAGTTTTGTTTGTTTTATAGTTTTTTTTTTATTATTATTATTAAAAGAATGAAAATAAAAAAAAAAATTGTTAAGTTTTTTTTTTTGTTCATTTTTTTTTTGGGTTAGTTGTTTTTTATTTAGTTTTTTTTTAGTTTTATAGTTTTTGAAATTTTTAATTTTTAAGGTTTTTCAAAAAATTTTTTATTTTGTTAGCTTTTCAAAATTTTTTTTTTTTATAAATTTGTAAATATATATTTTTTGGTATTTTTTATTATTATTATTATTATATTTTTTTGTTAGTTGGCCAAACTATTTTTTTTATATAAATATATATAGGTAAAATTAATAGAACTCCAAGATTCAAAATAACGAACTGAAAACCTCCCCGGCAACGGCGCCAAAAACTTGATGGTTAAAACTCCAAAATTATTTACGGTCACGCGGCGACCCGGCGGTTTTATATGAGAAAAAGGCGGAAGTGATTTTATTTAAGAAAACGGGGCGCGTGTATTTATTTATTTGGATATAAAACGGTTTAGATCGAGTTTTAACAAAAGGAGGCAAGTGCACCTATCGTGAGTAGTACAGGATATTCTGGGTGGAATATCGAGGTCATATTGTTCTCGGGGCTGGTTCGATTATTTCTACTCTTCCCTGGAGGGGACTATTATTTTACCGATAATTATCTTGTCGGGATATTTTATATATAATAAAAAGCAGAAAAAGACAGAAAGAAAATGAAAGCATGAAGGTGGTGCCGATGAAGAGCTTAGCTCGATGGCACCGAGAAAACAATTGAACTAAAATAAACTTTAAATAAAAAGAGCTCCTAAATTTCTAATTAATTAAGGCGGAGACTTGGCCGTGGAGGTTCCACTAAAATGAGCTCACCTAGCTATAGGGCTATCGCTCACCTGAATGCTAAGACTATTCGACCGGGCTCTCGTCCGACGAAGGATTCCTCTTAATGCCCGCATTACGCTAAGAACCCCGCTATTGGGTGGGGAACCCAATCCGGTAGAGTTGGCGCGCCTCCTCTCTCGAGGGTTAGTGCGGAACTCTCTTTGCCAAGGGGTGATCTGTCCATACGCACGGCCTCTTGGCGAGCGTATGGAAAACGGAAATAGGGCCCACACATCGATATGTGGTCCTACGCGTCGTTAACCCCGGGCAAACCTTAAGTACTTTTAATTAATTAGAAAAATTTGACCTTTAGTTATTTTAAGCTATTTTATCTGTCCCAATGCTCTTCGATGCCGAGGGCTAAGAACTGTTAGCCACTCATCGGAATGGGGACGGCGTGTGGGAAAAGCAGAAAAGAAAGCAGAAAAAGAAAGCAGTAAATGAAAGCGATAAAATGAAAGCAGTAAAATAAAGCAGTAAATTGCAAGTCCTACCCAAACGAGTAGGACTGAAGAAAGCTGTAAAGTGCCAGTCCCGGCGCAAACGCGTGGGCGGGAGAAATGAAAGCAGTAAAACGCACACACGCAAGTCCTACTCAAATGAGTAGGAGAAAATAAATACGGGTCCTACTCAACCGAGTAGGACAAAATAAATGCAACGCACACACACTCTCTCTCGACATAAATGAAAACACACACACTCTACCGAAATAAAATCCAGCCATTAAACTCAAGTGAGTAGGCGGAAAAAAGGAAAATTACAAACTCACGCACTCTACAGAAAGTAAAATAAGCGAGCGCCATTTAACTCTTAACGAGTATGCGGAAATAAATGCGCACAAGTACAGAAAAATGTAAAAAAAACTAAGTTGTCTAAAAATGAAAAAAACTGCATTTCTACCGCTAGAATGCGGTAGAAATGCATAAAAAGCGAAAATAAAAATTAAACGGGAAGAAAGTTTTGCAAATAAAAATGAAAACGCAAGTGCTCGAAAAATGAAAACGAATACATTTCTACCGCTAGAATGCGGTAGAAATGCATAAAAAGAGAACGAAAAAAATTAAAAGAGCAAAAAGTTTTTGAAATAAAATTAGAAACGAAAATGCTTGAAAAATTAAAACGATTATGTTTTCATTCTTATAATTTTATAGAAATGCCTAAAAAGTGGAAATAAGACTAAAAGAGAATGAAAAGTTTTACAATCCTAAAGAGCCTAAGTTAAAAGAAAATTTAAAATCACCTTTTAAAACATTGTTTTATAAACTTATAGGAATGAAAACAAAGTAAAAATAATAAAGTAAACCTAAACAAGTATTTGTATGAAAATAAAATTGCGATTATAACGGCTAGAAATTAGACAAAAGTTAAAAGCTAAAAAGATTTTAGAAGACATAAAAGAAAAACAAAATAAGAACAAACATAAAAAATCACTTCGAGTAGGGCGCATGAATGGATTCCAAGCTATGCAAAGAGAGAAAAAACTAACACATTTTATTAATGAAAAAGTGATTACAAGAAAGCTAAAAACAAACACTAAGAGAGGGGGGAGAAAATCCCTTACATAGCATAAGAAGGCAATTCGGCAGCACCTACCCTAAGCAAAGTGGTTCAAAAAAGGGAACAGAAATCCAGAGAAGAACCTCTGAATTTATAGAAAAAATTTACATGGGTCACGCCCTTGGTCACGGGCGTGACAGGGGGCGTGACAGTACTATTTGAGAAGGCGGCCGGCGATTTGACGGGAAAGTTGACTTCGGCTGGACACGTGTCGGTCTCGCAGTGGTCACGCCCCAGGTCACGGGCGTGACGCTGGGCGTGTCAAGCAGGTGGATCTGGGCGCGGGTTGCGCCGAAAGTCTTCGGGCAGGTCTTGTCGGGCTAGCTGGAAAGGTCACGCCCCAGGTCACGGGCGTGACTCTGGGCGTGTCGGCAGGTGTCGACACTCGACGAATGTCGAGCTGAAAGTGTCGAGTTGAAAATCGTCGAGCGGAAATTGAGTCACGCCCCAGGTCACGGGCGTGACGCTGGGCGTGACTGTTGGTGTCGACACTCGACTATCGTCGAGATGAATTCGTCGAGTGGAGTGAACACGGGCTTGGGTCATGCCCTGTGTCGGGTGACACGGGCGTGACCCCGGGCGTGTCAGGCTTTGCACTTCAAAATTTTGCTGATTGACGGAGTTTGTCGTGTCACGCCCTGGTCACGGGCGTGACCAATATGTCACGGGCATGACATTGACTTTTTTTGGCAGATTTTTGTTTTTTTTTGAAAAATAAAATAAAACAAGTCAGCAAAATTATTTACAAAAAAGGAGCTATTTATTAAGCAAAAATATATAAAAAAAAAAGACGAAACGAAATGAAAACGACTAAATTAATGTACAGAAAAATAGGTATATTTACAATTCATCACCTCCCTCTGATACCACTTGAAAGAAATAGTGCCTAATCACCTAGAGGGTGGGTGAATAGGTGAACTTTTTCTTTTTTAAAAATTTAAGACAGAAATTCTGTACAGCAAATGCAATTCTACAACTATCACAACACAGCAATCATAGAAACAAACATACACAGAGTGCACACAGTATTTATAGTGGTTCCCCAAGGTCTGGGTACATCCACTTTCCCCCTTCGCATATCTAGTAGTGTACTAGATTCGGCATAACTTCAGCACTTCTCCTCAGATCCTCAGATCTTACAGCTCAGAACCCCAAACAGGTTCCTACAACTCAGAGTGTCCCCACTCCTACAACTCAGGCAAAAATCCCTACCACTTAGTCTTCAACAAGACCTACACTCAGAGAACAAAGCCTCCTACAACTCAGGCACTAGGCCCTACCTCAGTCTTCAACAAGACCTACACTCAGAGCATACAGTCTCCTACACTCAGCCTTTATAAAATAGGCTTACAGCTCAGATCTATACAAGATCCTACAGAAATTTGGATTATACAAAGTAATTAACCACAACTCTGACAGAGTGAGATGAGTTGACTGGCTTCTTGATGAGTTCTTGGAAGAACTTGTCAGAGATCAACCTCCCTTGGCTTTCTTCAAAGCTTCTTGAATTAGAACTCAGTAGGGTTGAATCTCCTGTGAAGATGATCTTCAATCAGCTTCTGTCTTGTGATTCAGATCTCAATCTGAATCTTACTTTGCAGCCTGGTTCAGCAGTTGCTCTTCTTAGAAGGAGCTCTCTCTCTCCAACTTCTTAGATCTTCTGTCGAAGGTCTTCTTCTTTTTTTGTGTTGTTAGATCTCTTGATTAATTGTTATCAATCTGTCATCTCACACACCCGTTGAAGGAGAAAGGTCTTTATATAGTCTTCCTCCAAGGTAACCGGCTGATCCGGTTTCTAACAACCTTCTGACGGCTCTGACAGTTGCAGTTGACCGGTTGAAATGGCAGCTGACCAGTCATCCAGTAACTTCTTGAAATCACTGTCACTGTCTGAAAGTGTCGAGACAGATAGTCATTATGTGTCGACACAAATAGACTAAGTGTCGACACAAGTAGACTAAGTATCGACACTAGCCTTGATGGTGTCGACACAACTCCTTGTGTTGTTGTAACAGCTTCTCGACACTGCTTCTTCAGAATGTGTCGACACTGATTCTGTGTATCGACACAAGCCTTCTATTGAATGTGTCGATACAAGTACTTCTTCTTTAATACTTAGTTTGTTGGGTACATTGGTTAAATGTACCTGATTTGAAGAAGCCTCATCCAACTCAATGATATACATCAAAATGTATTTGATGTGTTTTTGAGTTACTTGTGCAGGTTAAGTATTTGCAGGACTGAAGCAAAAATTTCTAAGTCCATGTGTCGACACCCAGAGGGAAAGTGTCGACACTTAAGAAGACTTGTGTCGACACCCAGGCAAGCTGTGTCGACACTAGGAGTCATTGTGTCGACACCTGGGATGCAGAGTCGACACCAGACACAAAGTGTCGACACAAGGAGCTGTGTCGACACTCAATGAAGAAAGTACAGAAAAGCAGTGTCGACACTTAACAGCAGTGTCGACACCCAGTGAAGCTGTGTCTACACCAGAAAGTGTCGACACTTGGAGCTGTGTCGACACTCAGCAAAAGTCAGCAGAGACTAAGTATAAGTGTCGACACTCAGAACAATGTGTCGACACTCAACAGAAGAGTCAGCCCTTGAAGTAAGTGTCGACACCCAGAATAATGTGTCGACACTCAGCTGAAGACTCAACACTTGAAGAAAGTGTCGACACATGGAGCTGTGTCGACACTTAGCAAAGAACAGTAAGATCGACAAAATATTCTAAGTACAAGTGTCGACACTAAGGGAATGTGTCGACACTCAGCTGAAGTCTCAATAGAAGAATCAAGTGTCGACACAAGGAGCTGTGTCGACACTCAGCAAGTATCAACATAGAAGACTATGTGTCGACACCAAGAAGCAGTGTCGACACCAAGAAGCAGTGTCGACACTTAACAGATTCAACACAAGAAATTGTGTCGACACAAAGGAGATGTGTCGACACTTAGAAGAATTCAGCAAAAGATAGAAGATCAAGTACTTGTGTCGACACTCAATTTTAGTGTCGACACCTGAAGAAGAATCTGTGTCGAGACATAGTATCTACAACACAAGGAGTTGTGTCGACACCTTGTAGACTTGTGTCGACACTTACACAACTTGTGTTGACACTTGGTCTATAAGTGTCGACACTTAAAGACAGAAAGTCTCGACACTTTCAGACAGTTAGAGAACTTTCAAGAATTGACTGGATGACTTGACAGCTGCCGTTCCAGCCGGTCTACAGCACCTATCAGAGATGTCAGAATTCAGTTATGGACCGGACCAGCCGGTTACCATGAAGAAGGCCTATAAATAGGCTCATACAGTTTACAGAAACTGTTGTTCAGATTGTTGTTCAAGTAGTAGTTGAAGTAATTCAACAAGTGGTTCACAGAGTTATTGATCAAGTATCAAGACAAGAAGATCTAGCTGTCCAAGTGCAGATCTAAGAAGTTGGAGAGAGAGAGGGCTCCATCCAAGAAATCAGCCATTGGAACTAGGCTGAGAAGAAAGATTCAGATTCATTCTGGATCTTAAGAAGCAGAGGTCAAGGATCAACTGCAGAAGGAATCAGTCTTATTCAGTTATACTTTCAAGAAGCTTTGAAGAAAGCTAAGTCAGATTGAATCCAGCTGAGTTCTTCCAAGAACTCATCAAGAAACTCTCAACTCCCCTCTCTTGTTTCTGAGTTGCTGAGTTAGCATTTCTATAAACATTTTTATCTTGTAGGATCCTTTGGATCTGAGTGAATTGTAAGCCTGTAATTATAAAGGCTGAGGGTAGGGCTTGAGAGCATGAGTGTAGGAGATTGAAATCTCTGAGTGTAGGCCTTGTTGGCTGAGTGTAGGCCTTGTTGGCTGAGTGTAGGCCTTTGTGGCTGAGTGTAGGCTTTGGGATAAAGCTGAGTTGTAGGGCCTTGGGCCTGAGGTGTAGGAACCAATTTGGGTTCTGAGATAGTGGTGTAGTTTGGCCGAATCTAGTACACTGCTAGATAGGCGAAGGGGGAAAGTGGATGTACCCAATGCTTGGGGAACCACTATAAAACTCTGTGTCTGCTGTGATTGTGCTGTGATTGTGAATGCTTGTGTGATTGCTGTGCAAAAGTAGTATAGATTCTGTGATATAACTGATTGCTGCCATTAAAGTTTTAAAAAGAATTTGGTCACCTATTCATCCCCCCCCCCCCCTCTAGGTGTTTAGGTACTCTATCTTTCAAGTGGTATCAAAGCGAGGTTCCTTAAAAAGGACTAACAGTCTAAGGAGATCCTGATTGGCAGATTCAGTTTAAGTGAATTACATATTCAAGAAAATCAAGAAACATGGGTTCCTCTGAGAATCACAAGGAATTGGGTTCCATGAAATTACCCATATGCAGGAAAGAGATCTTTGGGATCTGGAAGGAAAGGGTAAGGCTGTTTATGGAGGCCTCAGACCCTAGGATCTACATCACAGTAAAAGAGGGGCCTTATGTGCCCATGAAGATATCAGTTATAGATGCAAATCAGAGAACCCCAAAGGATTTCTCTGAAATGACTAAGGATGAGATTGTCCTAGCCACCATGGACAAAAGGGCACAAAACATCATAGTAAGTGCCATAGATGATGCAAGATTTCAGAATCTTATACATTGTAAGACAGCCAAAGAGATGTGGGACACTCTTATAGTGTATATGGAGGGTTCTGAAGAAGTTAGACAAGATAGAAAATCCTTGCTAAATCAGGAGTATGAAAGTTTTAGACAAGGAAAGGGTGATAGAATAACTGAGTGCTATAAGAAGTTCTACAGAATAGTGAATGAACTCATGTCTTATGGAAGAGAGTTCAGCAATTATGAACTAAATGACAAGTTCTTAAGGTCCCTAACTAAAGATTGGGACACAAAGATTTGTGCCATTAGAGAAATGGCTAAGTTGGGAGAAATTCCTCCACCTACACTGTTTGGCAAGTTACTGTCTTATGAAATGCAGTTGACAGTGAGGAAAGAGGAGGAGAAATCAACAAGAACTGAACACAAGGAAAGAACAGTAGCCTTCAAGACAGAAGCCTCCAGAAAGTGCAGGAATAAGTCATCAACTCCACCTCCAAAGGTAGTTGAATCAGAGTCAGATGAGTCAGTCAGCACAAAATCTGAAAGTAGTGAAAGTGATGAAGACTTTGCTGCCTTCACTAGACATTTTCAGAAATTCTTGAAGAAGAAACAGTGGAGGTCAAGGCCTTCTACTTCAAAGGGAAAAGAAGACTTTTATCAGGATAAAAAGGCTTCAAAGAAGGACAGGAAGAGGACTAAATCTAGCAAGGCAACTGTTTCTAAAATAGTGTGCTATTGCTGCAATAGACAAGGCCATGTTGTTGCAGATTGTCCTGAGAAGAGAAAAGAGTCTAGTGACAGGAAGAAGACTCATTTCAAAGGCAAGAAAGAGAAGTCTTTTGTTGCCAAGAAGGAGAAGACTCTATCAGATATCTCCTCTTCAGAAACTGAGTCTGATGCTGAGGCATACATAGGGATGTTTGCTGAAGAAGAAGAAGAAGAAGAAGAATTCATGCAGATAATGGAGTTTATTTATGAACAAGAAGACTGTCAGTGCCAAGGACTGATGGCATTGACTGAGAGTGACAAAATCCTGGAGCAGCCAGGACCCAGTAAGGTACAAAGTTCAACTCTAAGTTCAGTTTCTTGTTCCAGTTCAGAATCAGATTCATCATCATCAAGTGATGAGAATGTATCTGAGTCTGAGGATGATATTCATCAGCTTATAGATGAATATAAAGTGTTGTTGCAAGCTTACAAGAAAAGCAAGTCCCTAGCCAAAAGTCAGGCAAAGGAAATTGCTGATCTTAAAGCTGCTGCAACAGATTCTGAGAAGCTATTTGATCAAAAGCTAAATGAGATAGCCAGGCTGAAACACATAACAGTGATTCAGATGGGGACTATCACCTTTAAGAATGATCAAATCAAGAGTCTGGAGATCAATCTTCAGAAAGAGAGAGAGCTTGTTGCTAGGTTTTCTAAACCTAAGTCAGTGCTACCTTTAATTGATGAATTTGTTCATCATAAAGGCAAGGCTGGACTGGGTTTTATTAGACCTGCAAGGACTGAGCAGTCCAAGTCCAAGGGCAAAGCCCCAACATTCAACAAGTCTGTTGTAGATAAGACAGCAAAGACAGTACCTAAGCAAAGGTACAATAAATTTGAATGTTTGTGCTGTGGCAAAGTTGGCCATTTTGCAATGGACTGTTGGCACAATGCTAGTGCCAAAGTGAGTAGCAAATTACCTGTTGGAAAGCCAGTAGGTAGCTTTGTCAGATTGCAAACTAACAGGTACCAAGGACCCAAGAATACTTTGGGTTCTAAGGTTCATTAATCTGTTTTGCAGGTGAGTCCAAGTGGACATACCCCAACATGGTACTTGGACAGTGGATGTTCCAGACATATGACTAGAACTAGAGGATTACTAAAGGACTACATTCCAATAAAAGATGGTCCAAAAGTAACCTTTGGTAGTTCTGAAAAAGGAATCATCAAAGGATTTGGTAACATTTCTAGCAACTTAGTTACCATTACTCAAGTGGCTTATGTTAAAGTGTTGAAACACAACCTAATAAGTATAAGTCAATTAAGTGATGTAGGGTATGACATCTCATTTGTTAAAAATGGTTGTCATATCAAGAGGTCAAGTGATCAAGAGATCATTTTGACAGGTTATAGGAAGAGGAATGTTTATTGCTTAGACATTATGATTGAGAACAATGGTTCTCCAGTGTGTCTTGTAGCTGATGAGACAGCGTCTCATTGTGTCAAATGGCACAAGAGGCTTGCCCATCTTAACCACAAGACTATTGGCAAACTCTTTAGCAAAGAGTTAGTGAGGAATGGTCCTCAAGTTAAGTGTGTCAAAAATGGTATTTGCTCAGCTTGTCAAAAGGGCAAGCAGACTAAAACCACCTTTAGAAGCATAGAAAACAAAGATGTTGTGAGGTGTTTATACCTCTTGCATATGGATCTCTTTGGTCCAATGCCAGTTCACAGCTTAGGTAGGAAGGTCTATACCCTTGTAGTTGTAGATGACTACTCAAGGTTTTCCTGGGTGTTCTTCTTAAGACAGAAATCTGAAACACCTAGTGTCTTCTATAGCTTTGTCAAGCAAATTCAGAATGAACTAAATAGTACAGTGGTCAAGATTAGAAGTGACCATGGTACTGAATTTCAGTCTGAAAGCATGACAAAACTATGTGAAGAATTTGGGATATTTCAAGAATTCTCTTCACCAAGAACACCTCAGCAAAATGGCATTGCTGAGAGGAAGAATAGGACCTTGATAGAGGCTGGTAGGACCCTATTAAGTGATACATCACTGCCAGAGTATTTCTAGGCTGAAGCAGTTAACACTGCATGTCATGTTATAAATAGGGCTACCATCACTAAAGGCCTCAACAAGACCCCCTATGAAGTTGTGAAAGGCAGGAAACCAAACCTATCCTACTTCAGGATCTTTGGCTGCAAATCTTCATACTTAACAATGGAAAGTCTTACTTGACTAAGTTTGCTGTCAAGTCCCAAGAGGGAATTTTTGTTGGGTACAGCAATAATAGTAAGGCTTATAGAGTCTACAACTTGACTACACAAGTTGTAGAAGAATCTGTGCATGTAGTTTTTGATGAGACTAAACTTATTAATAATGAGTTGTCTAGTAGTATATGCAGCCCCACAGGGTTAACAAAGAAGATGGACAAGATTACAATAGAATAAGTACCTGCTGCAAGACAGCATGTAGAAGACAGTAGCAGTTGTTCAGGGGGAGAACTACATGTACCAATTGCTGATGAAGTACAAGGAGTACAGCATGATGGAGATGCTGAAGAGGTTCAACCAGAAGTTAGGATGCCTCCAGCCAATAGGCATCTTAGAGATCATCCAGTAGAGCAGATTATTGGAGATCCAAGACAAGGAGCACAAACCAGGAGCAGATACATGAATGCAGCAATCTACTCCAGTTTTCTATCTCAAGTTGAACCTAAGAAGTTTGAAGAAGCAATACAAGATCCACAATGGACTGAAGCAATGCAAGAAGAGCTTAATCAGTTCAAGAGGTGCAAGGTCTGGGAACTTGTTCCTAAACCTAAAGACCACAATGTAATAGGAACCAAGTGGATCTACAGGAATAAGATGGATGAACAAGGGGTCATCATTAAGAATAAAGCAAGACTGGTTGCTAAAGGATATAGGCAAGAAGAAGGTATTGACTTTGATCAAACCTTTGCTCCAGTGGCCAGACTGGAAGCCATAAGGATGTTCTTGGCCTATGCAACCTATCAAGGATTCAAGGTTTACCAAATGGATGTCAAGTCAGCATTCCTAAATGGTAATCCTAAGGAAGAAGTCTATGTGGAACAGCCTTCAGGTTTTGTTGATCCAACTCTACCTCATCATGTCTATAGACTTAGGAAAGCATTATATGGGTTAAAGAAAGCCCCTAGGGCTTGGTATGAAACCCTATCTAGTTTCCTCATTGAGAACAAGTTCTCAAGGGGGAAAATAGATAAGACTTTATTCCTTAGGGAATCTAGAGGCAAAGTTATACTAGTCCAAATATATGTAGATGACATTATATTTGGGTCTACTGAAAGCAGCCTTTGCAAAAAGTTTGCAAAACTGATGCAAGGTCAATTTGAGATGAGTAGTATGGGAGAGCTGAAGTTTTTCTTGGGTCTCCAAGTTAAATAGACTGAAAATGGTTTATCCATATGTCAGTACAAGTTCACCCTAGAACTCATAAGGAAGTATGGTATGGATTCATCCAGTACCATGAAGACTCCTATGGGGTCAAGTATGTCTCTTAGCAAGGATGATGCAGGGAAACCTGTAGATGAAACCTTGTATAGAGGGATAGTTGGCTCCCTATTATACTTGACTGCTAGTAGACCAGATATCATGTATACTACATGTGTCTGTGCAAGGTATCAAGCCTGCCCTAAAGAGTCTCATTTGACAGCAGTCAAAAGAATATTGAGATATCTAAAGGGCACTCCCTATCTAGGCCTCTGGTACCCTAGGAATGGAGATTTTGATCTAACAGGTTATTCAGATGCAGACTTTGTAGGATGCAAAGAAGATAGAAAAAGCACTACTGGAACCTGTCAATTCCTAGGTGGGAGACTAATTTCATGGAGTAGCAAAAAGCAAACCAGTGTGGCTATCTCCACTACAGAGTCAGAGTATGTGGCTGCAGGAAGTTGCTGTGCTCAACTTCTGTGGATACAACATCAGCTAGAGGACTATGGATTTCAGGTAAGTAGAACTCCACTCTTCTGTGATTCTACAAGTGTTATTTCAATAGCTAATAATCCTGTATCCCATAGTAGAACTAAATATATTGAAATTAAATATCATTTTCTTAGGGAGCATGTAGAAAGAGAAGATATTTTACTTGAATATGTTAAAACTGATAATCAAGTAGCTGATATGTTTACTAAGCCCCTAGAAGAAGCTAACTTCAATAGATTCAAAATTGAACTAGGAATGATAAACTTAGAGTAAGTTTACAGAATTGAAATTGGCTAAGTAAAAAGGTGTCGACACATAGACAAGTCTATGTCGACACAGAAAAATGGTGTCGACACTTCAGGAAAAAGGTGTCGACACATCTAGGAAGTTGGTGTCGACACTTCAGAATGTTAGTGTCGACACATGCCAAGTAGGTGTCGACACATCCAGAGTGGTGTCGACACTTAGTTTTACTCAGAATTTTCTAAGTAACGTCTCGACAATGTGTCGAGTTATGTTGTGTCGACACATAACCAAGTGTCGATACATAAAATCTGTTGACTAAACTTGTGTCGACACATATGTGTCGAGACATTATAAGTCAGTGTCGACACTTATTGCCAGTGTCGACACATTTTAAGTTAGCTGTCCCGCCTGTTCATCTTCAAAATTAGAAAGGTATAAATAGGGTTTTGTCTTTGTTTGTCGACACGCTTTCAAAGTTTCGAGACCAAAACTACTGTGTCGACACCTCTCTTCTCTCAAGACAAATTCTACAAACCCTAATGGCGCCTAAGCTAGAGGAGAACGTCAACGAAGGATATGAGCTGGTGCGCGGCGCTTTCACTGATGCTGATCAAGAAATCCAGGCGGTCGTAACCCTAGTTGCCGATTCTGGGTTAGAATATCTAGTGTCTGAACCAACTAAGATATGGAAAAAAGAGGTACTTGAATTCCTTAATGGAGCTAAGGTGGATGAATCTGGATACAAAATCAAATCCAGAGTTTATGGAGCAAGGGTTAAGGTATCCCCTAAAAGTCTGAGGAAGATTCTCCAGCTACCAAGAACTCCAGAAGAAGATGAAGTTACTGTTACAAAGACCAGGGAAGCTCTAACCTGGTGTGGCCTTGATCCTAAAATGAAGATTGGTTCTGTTTTCAACAGAAAAGGCATGAACAATCAAGGCAAATTCATGTCTGAGATAGTTGGTAAAGTATTACTCAGTAAGCCAGGAGGGCATGACAGAGTGTCTGCCTATATGTTTGGGATAATGACAAGGATAATCTTCACTCTCAAAACTGACTGGACTATGGTAGTTTATGATAAGATTAAGGAAAGCTTGAAGAAGCCCAACCTGGGCAGAATTATAAGTCTATACCTAGCTGGTGCCATACCAGAGGTAATGCAACAAGCTGCAGGAAGCAAGATAAATCATATGAGAAGGATGGATCTGAGGATCTTTTCTAGATGGGACAGGGTGTTGACTAAGGAGATGCCAACCCCTGAGAAGACAGTTACTGCGAAAGAAATTCCTCCCAAGAAGAAAAGGAAGACTGCTCTAGTGGCTCAAGAGTCCACTAGCAGCTGAAAGTGAAGAACAGGTTGTCTTCACTCTAGATGAGCATGAGGAAGAGCCTGCAGTGAAGACTCCTGCTCCTCAAGAGGTTGCTGAGATCCAGGGGGAGCTACCTCAAGCTAGCCCCATCCACAAGGATCACAGCCAGGGGGAGCTTCCAGTTGTAGAAGAACCCTCTACACTGGAAAGTGAACAAGCCACCAACACCATACTAGAGGTACTCACTGACCTAAATACTTTAGAATTTCTTATAGAAGATGCTGATTTGTCTGATGTTCATCAGCAAACTCAGCTGGATAGTCAAGTTCCAGATGCTGTTATAGAAGACACATCTGCTGTTGTACTAGAAGTGGTTCCTGATCCAGTGGTTGAAGAGCCTAGAATTACTCCAGCTCCTTCACCACAAGAGTACACTATGGAGGATTTATTTTTAAATCTGGATCAAGTGGATTTTGACAAAGAACCTACTGCTGCTGAAGGAGAGAATGCTGCTGCTGAGGGGGAGCAAGTGCAAGTTCATGAAGAGCCTGTGAGGCAAGAAACTGAGAAGGCACAAGATGTGCACACTGAAAGGCCTCCAAGCCCTAAGGAGAGGGTGGATATAGCCAGCACCTCTGCCTCAGAAGATGAGGAAGCTGAAAGGGCAAAGAAAAAGAAACTTTATGTCTTCAGGAGAAGAAGCCAGAGTTACAAGAAGGCTCTCCAAACAGTTGCACCACAGCCTATAATTCAACCAGCCCCAGCCATTGATTATAGTGCACTGATGGTGGCAATGCAAATCAAGTTGGATGAGCAAAGGCAGGCCATAGAGAAATATGTAGATGAAGGGCAAAAATCACTCCAATTTGATCTGGCCCAGGATATAAAATCAATCAGGTTTGAGATGAATCTCAACAAGAAGGAGATGACTGACTGCTTCCACAAGGGTGGGAATGCAGTAGTCTATCTTGCAACTCACCAGGAAAAGATAAAAGCACAAGTGGATGGCATAGCTGTGAAACAAGGTTATGTTCTTGAAAATCAGCTAAGAATGAATGACAACCTTACTGAATCCCACAATGCCATAGTCACAGAACTGAAGAATCTGGCTGCAGGGCAGACTCCAGCTATAGCTAAGGCAGATTTTGACAAAGTATTTCTAGCAGAAATCACTGCTCTTAAGACTGTCATCCAAGATTCACAGAAGCTGATAACTGACAAACTCCAAAAGTTAAAACCTTTCTTCAAAGATGGAGTGAATTACTTGGATAATCAGGTGAGATTTCAAAAGGATGATGTGCGAGATCATATTGAAAGAGAAGTCATAAAGGGGGAGAGAGTGTTAGTCAAGGCAAGTTCTGATCATGCAAAATGGATATCAAATTCAATCAGGGCTACACTGGGATACCCTCCTCTTTGTGATGATGACAATGTGGCAGAATCTGGGATTCAACCTGCATATCTAGGAGGGGAGCAAGCTGAAGTGGCTCAAGTCATATACCCTCCTCCAGATTTTGACATAATTCATGCAGATGTACAGACTATGTACAGCCTACCTGGGGGCAAGGACAATGTGATTATTGAAAAGGTTGTTCAGCCTATTTCTAAAGCTATGCAAGAGGCATTGCAGAAAGAGGAAGAGACAAGACTGTCTAAGAAGAGGTTTAGGGAACAAGTAGAACAAAGGCCAGACTTTGAACAGTGGAGCCCTACCTCTAGGAACATTATACTAACTGCCTGGAAAGCTGCCAAGGATAACATTCAAGACAGGAACAAATGGTTCTCTGAAGCTGAATGGAGAAAACATGAAACCAGACAAGAGGCAATAGTCCAATATAGAAGGAAGGCAAAGATGGGAAAGCTACCTCCTACTGCCCAGGAGCCTAGCAAGTACTTTCCTCAGTCATACCATTATTTTGAAAGGCAGAAGATCAAAGCTGAAGAGCTTAAGAAGAAAGATCTGAAAAGCAAGAAGCCTGCTGATGCTGAAACTGCTGATGCTGTTGTCCAAGCTAAAGTTCAAGCTGGCAAAGGGATAGTTATTAAAGAGCCAGAACTGAAATAGATTTAATATTTTCTTGAAGTTTATTTTGTAATCTTTTGGATGTAAAACATTTAGTGAACTTCTGAAAATGTATAAGACAGATATTAGAACAATATATGATTAATATATTTCATGTTTGTTCTGTGAATGTGTCTATGTCTATTTCTTATTTGTTCTGTGTTGATGTATGTGTATACATGTGTAATTGATACATGTTATGTTTACCCTGCTGTACTTAATTCTGCTTTACATCATTTTGTAATTTTATTATGAATGGTGTATATCATTGACTAAGGGTTATGACTTCTCCAAATAGGGGGAGATTGTTGGGTACATTGGTTAAATGTACCTGATTTGAAGAAGCCTCACCCAACTCAATGATATACATCAAAATGTATTTGATGTGTTTTTGAGTTACTTGTGCAGGTTAAGTATTTGCAGGACTGAAGCAAAAATTTCTAAGTCCATGTGTCGACACCCAGAGGGAAAGTGTCGACACTTAAGAAGACTTGTGTCGACACCCAGGCAAGTTGTGTCGACACTTGGAGTCATTGTGTCGACACCTGAGATTCAGAGTCGACACCAGACACAAAGTGTCGACACAAGGAGCTGTGTCGACACTCAATGAAGAAAGTACAGAAAAGCAGTGTCGACACTTAACAGCAGTGTCGACACCCAGTGAAGCTGTGTCTACACCAGAAAGTGTCGACACTTGGAGCTGTGTCGACACTCAGCAAAAGTCAGCAGAGACTAAGTATAAGTGTCGACACTCAGAACAATGTGTCGACACTCAATAGAAGAGCAGCACTTGAAGTAAGTGTCGACACCCAGAACAATGTGTCGACACTCAGCTGAAGACTCAACACTTGAAGAAAGTGTCGACACATGGAGCTGTGTCGACACTTAGCAAAGAACAGCAAGATCGACAAAATATTCTAAGTACAAGTGTCGACACTAAGGGAATGTGTCGACACTCAGCTGAAGTCTCAACAGAAGAATCAAGTGTCGACACAAGGAGCCGTGTCGACACTCAGCAAGTATCAACATAGAAGACTATGTGTCGACACCAAGAAGCAGTGTCGACACTTAACAGATTCAACACAAGAAGTTGTGTCGACACAAAGGAGATGTGTCGACACTTAGAAGAATTCAGCAAAAGATAGAAGATCAAGTACTTGTGTCGACACTCAATTTTAGTGTCGACACCTGAAGAAGAATCTGTGTCGAGACATAGTATCTACAACACAAGGAGTTGTGTCGACACCTTGTAGACTTGTGTCGACACTTACACAACTTGTGTCGACACTTGGTCTATAAGTGTCGACACTTAAAGACAGAAAGTCTCGACACTTTCAGACAGTTAGAGAACTTTTAAGAATTGACTGGATGACTTGACAGCTGTCGTTCCAGTCGGTCTATAGCACCTGTCAGAGATGTCAGAATTCAGTTATGGACCGGACCAGACGGTTACCATGAAGAAGGCCTATAAATAGGCTCATACAGTTTACAGAAACTGTTGTTCAGATTGTTGTTCAAGTAGTAGTTGAAGTAATTCAACAAGTGGTTCACAGAGTTATTGATCAAGTATCAAGACAAGAAGATCTAGCTGTCCAAGTGCAGATCTAAGAAGTTGGAGAGAGAGAGGGCTCCATCCAAGAAATCAGCCATTGGAACTAGGCTGAGAAGAAGGATTCAGATTCATTCTGGATCTTAAGAAGCAGAGGTCAAGGATCAACTGCAGAAGGAATCAGTCTTATTCAGTTCTACTTTCAAGAAGCTTTGAAGAAAGCTAAGTCAGATTGAATCCAGCTGAGTTCTTCCAAGAACTCATCAAGAAACTCTCAACTCCCCTCTCTTGTTTCTGAGTTGCTGAGTTAGCATTTCTATAAACATTTTTATCTTGTAGGATCCTTTGGATCTGAGTGAATTGTAAGCCTGTAATTATAAAGGCTGAGGGTAGGGCTTGAGAGCCTGAGTGTAGGAGATTGAAATCTCTGAGTGTAGGCCTTGTTGGCTGAGTGTAGGCCTTTGTGGCTGAGTGTAGGCTTTGGGATAAAGCTGAGTTGTAGGGCCTTGGGCCTGAGGTGTAGGAACCAATTTGGGTTCTGAGACAGTGGTGGAGTTTGGCCGAATCTAGTACACTGCTAGATAGGCGAAGGGGGAAAGTGGATGTACCCAATGCTTGGGGAACCACTATAAAACTCTGTGTCTGCTGTGATTGTGTTGTGATTGTGAATGCTTGTGTGATTGCTGTGCAAAAGTAGTATAGATTATGTGATATAACTGATTGCTGTCATTAAAGTTTTAAAAAGAATTTGGTCACCTATTCACCCCCCCCCCCCTCTAGGTGTTTAGGTACTCTATCTTTCATAGTTGAATCCTGCTGTGTGTCGACACAACTCCTTTGTGTCGACACATCTTCTTGTGTTGAAACTTGCTGAGTGTCGACACATCTCCTTTGTGTCCACACATGCCTTCATGTGTTGAAACTTGCTGAGTGTCGACACATCTCCTTTGTGTCGACACATGCCTTCATGTGTTGAAACTTGCTGAGTGTCGACACATCTCCTTTGTGTCGACACATGCTTTCATGTGTTGAAACTTGCTGAGTGTTGATACATCTCCTTCGTGTCGACACAAGTACTTTAACTTTGTTGAAGCTTGCTGAGTGTCGATACAGCCTCCTGGTGTCGACACTTTTGATGTCGACAGAGTTTCTCTGGGTGTCGACACTGCTTCTAAGTGTCGACACAGACTGTATGTGTCGACACTTTTCTTCTGGTGTCGACACTGTCTTTCCTGGTGTCGACACAGTTGCTCCAAGTGTCGACACAGCTTCTCTAGGTGGCGACACAAGCCTTCATAAGTGTCGACACTTCACCTCTAGGTGTCGACACATGGACTTAGAAACTTTTCTGCATTTCCTGCAATTACTTAACCTGCACATATAAACTCAAAGCACATCAAATACACCTTGATGTATATCATTGAGTAAGGTGAGGCTTCTTCAAATCAAGTACATATATTCCAATGTACCCAAAAATCTCCCGCTATTTGGAGAAGTCATAACCCTTAGTCAATGATATACACCATTCATAACAAATACTCAATATGATGTATAACAGTATTATATGACAGGGTAAAAACTAAATATGTATAAACAAAACATATATAAACAATTATCTCAGAATAACAATGTAATAGATTGAACATTAAACATTGCTTTTACAACTTCCAAAAGTTTTATTAATCAAAAGTTTACATGGATTTTAATGCAAATGATTACAAATTGTAAACTTAAGAAAATTCTGTCCTATGGCTGCGCTGGCTCCTTGATAACAATGCCCCTTCCAGATTGAATCTTTGCTTGAACTGGACCATCATTGTCATCAGCAGGCTTCTTTCCCTTAAGATCTTTCTTTTTCTGTTCTTCAGCCCTTATCTTCTGTCTCTCAAAATAATGATAAGGCTTAGGGAAATACTTGCTAGGCTCCTGTGCATTAGGAGGTAGCTTCCCTAATTTAGCCTTTCTTCTGTATTGAACAATGGCCTCTTGCCTAGTTTCATGTTTTTTCCACTCTTGGTCAGAATACCATTTGCCCCTCTCTAGGAAATTATCCTTTGCAGCATTCCAAGCAGTCAATATGATATTCCTGGAGGTTGGGCTCCATTGCTCAAAGTCTGGCCTTAATTCAGCCTGTTCTCTGAACCTCTTCTTAGATAATTGGGCTTCCTGCTCTTTTAATACTGCCTCTTGCTCTTTTAGTACTGCCTCTGGCACAGGCTGTACTACTTTCTCAATGATCACATTGTGTGCACCTTCAGGAGGACTATACATAGATTGTATCTCTTGATGTATCATGTCAAAATCTGCAGGAGGGTAGATCACCTGAGCTACTTCAGCTTGTTCTCCTCCAAAATATGCAGGATTTACCCCAGATTCTGCTACATTATCATCATCACATAAGGGTGGATATCCAAGGGTAGCTCTGATGCTGTTTGAAATACATTTAGCATGGTCAGAGCCTGCTTTGACTAGTACCCTCTCCCTCTTTATGACTTCTCTTTCTATATGATCCCTAAGATCATCTTTCTGGAATCTGATCTGAGCATTCAAATAGTTAACTCCATCTTTATAAAAAGGTTTTAACCTTTGGAGCCTGTCAGTAATAATCTTTTGAGAATCTGCAATAGCAGTTGTAACAGCAGTGAGGTGTTCTTGTAAATGCTTGTCAAATTCTTCCTTGGCAGTAGTACTTTGTGCAGTCTATGCAGTAGCTAGATTTTGCATTTCACTTACAATCACATTATGGGATTCAGTTAAATTGTCATTCATTCTAATCTGGTTTTCCAGAACATATCCTTGTTTTACTGTCATATCATCAACTTGTTTCTTTATATGCTCTTGATGAGTAGCCAGATATACCACTGCATTGCCTCCTTTATGAAAGCAGTCAGTCCTTTCTTTTTTATGTTGATTCACTTCAAATCTTATGGACTTTATGTCTTGAGCTAAGGAAAATTGTAGCTCCTTATGGTGCTCATCCATATATGTTTCCATAGCCTTTCTTTGCTCATCCAATTTTATTTGCAATGCCACCAACATAGAACTATAATCAGTAGTTGGGGCAGGCTGTGGAGCAATTGTTTGCAGTGCTTTCTTGTAGTTCTGGCTTCTTCTCTTGAAAACCTGTAACTTTCTTTTCTTGGCTCTAGCAGCCTCTTCATCTTCAGAAGCAGAAGTACTGGCAATGTCTACTCTATCCTTAGGACTAGGATGCAAGTCCTTCTCTGCTCTTTATAGCTCCTCAGCATTCCTTTGCTCCTCAGTTTCTTTTCTAGCAGTCTCCTCTACATGCTCCCCCTCAAGATTGACCTTCTCCCCCTCAAAAGCTGCTTTCTCTCCCTCAAAATCAGTATGTAATAAATTAGGGAACAGCTCTTCTAGAGTAAACTCATGTTGAGGTTGTATAGGAGAATCTCTGATCTCTGTAGTAGTAACAGCAACTGATGTGTCCTCCATGACAACATCTTGTGGTTGACTGTGTAACTGAGTTTGCTGATCAACATCAAGTAATGATTCAGTCAATACTTCATCCTCAATATTTAAAATAGATTGATTAATTTCATTGATTATCTCAAGAATTGTTTGGGTAGCCAGTTCACTATCCAAGTGAGTGGACTCTTTCACATGTTGAGGCTCCCCCTGGAGTGGATCCAGGTGAATAGGGCTAGCTGATGGTAGCTCCCCCTGCCTCTGGGCATCTTCTTGTCTTGCTGGTGACTGTCCAGCATTGCCATCCTCTCCATCATCAGAACTAAAAACCACTTGCTCTTCTGAGCTACTTGAGGATTCAGAAGCCACAATGGCTTTCTTCTTCTTCTTCTTTTGAGGTGTTTCCTTTTCTGGAGTTGGCATTTCCTTTGTCAACACTCTATCCCACCTTGAGATAATTCTAACATCCATTCTCCTCATATGGTTTATCTTAGATCCAGCAGCTTGGTTCATCACTTCAGGGATACTTCCAGCTAAGTATAAACTCAGAATCCTACCCAGATTGGGCTTCTTCAGACTTTCCTTTATCTTATCAAACATTACTACTGACCAATCAGTTTTAAGTTGGAAAATTATCCTGGTCATCAAACTGAACATGTGAGCTGATATTCTATCATGCCCACCAGGCTTGCTCAGAATTACCTTGCCAACTATTTCAGACAAGAACTTGCCCTGCATGTTCATGCCTTTCCTATTGAATACTGATCCAATCTTCATGCTTGAATCAAGGCCACACTATGTTAGTGCCTCCCTTGTCTTTGAAGCAGGTACATCTTCCTCTTCTTTAGTTCTAGGGAGATGTAGAATCTTTCTTAGACTTTTCTGGGTGATCTTGACTTTTGCCCCATGAACCTTGGACTTAATCTTGAGTCCAGTTTCATCAAGTGTAGCTGCATTAAAGAATTCAAGTACCTCCTTCTTCCAAATCTTGATTGGTTCTGAAACAAGATACTCTAACCCAGTCTCTGCAACTAGGGTTACCACACCTTGGATTTCTGGTTCTGCGTCATCAAAGGCGTGTCGCACGAGCTCATAACCTTCATTGATGTTCTCTTCTAGCTTGGGCGCCATTAGGGTTTGAAGAAATTTTGAATTTAGAGAAGAGAGATGTCGACACACAAGTTTGGTCGCGAAACTATGGTGAGCGTGTCGACAAACAATGGTGAAGACCTATTTATACCTTTCTAAAATTGAAGGTGAAAAGGCGCGTCAAAATACTTGAAATGTGTCGACACTATTGAAAAGTGTCGACACTTACTTCTAATGTCTCGACAACTAGGTGTCGACACAAATATAGTCGACAGAATATATGTGTCGACACTTATACATCTCAGCTCGACGATTAGTCGAGACTCTACTCGACGAATTCTGTGTAAATCCTAAGTGTCGACACCACCCTGGATGTGTCGACACCTACTCTGTATGTGTCGACACTAATTCTCTGAAGTGTCGACACTGACTGTCTAGATGTGTCGACACCATTTCTCTGAAATGTCGACACCAATTCTATGTGTCGACATAGACAACTCTGTGTGTCGACACCATTTTACTTAGCCAATTTTTTTTAAACTATTCTAAGTTTATCATTCCTAATTCAATTTTAAACTTATTGAATTTGGTTTCATCTAGGGGCTTAGTAAACATATCAGCTAACTGATTATCTGTCTTAATATACTCTAGTGAAATATCTCCTTTTTCTACATGTTCTCTAAGAAAATGGTATTTAATTTCTATGTGCTTAGTCCTTGAAAGAAATTGTACCTAATCACCTAGAGGGGGGTGAATAGGTGACCTTATCTTTTTAAACTTTTAGGCAGAATTAATCACAGAATTCACAGAACTGTAACACATCATACACAGAATCAATCACATACACAGAGTACACACAGTTTTATAGTGGTTCCCCAAGGTCTGGGTACATCCACTTTCCCCCTTCGCCTATCTAGTAGTGTACTAGATTCGGCCCAACTTCTCCACTATTTCTCAGATCCTCAGATCTTACACTCAGAACCCCAAATAGGTTCCTACAGCTCAGAGTGATCCCACTCCTACAACTCAGGCATAAAGCCCTACCACTCAGTCTTCTCAAAGACCTACACTCAGCCTTCAACAAGGTCTACACTCAGCCCTCAACAAGGCCTACACTCAGAGAAATGGATCTCCTACACTCAGGCACACAGGCCCTACCACTCAGCCTTTATAATTTCAGGCTTACAACTCAGATCCCTAAGGATCCTACAAGAAATTAAAATTACAAAGTATAAACCTACAACTCAGAATAAGAGAGAAGAGTTGACAGGTTTCTTGATGAGTTCTTGGAAGAACTTTGCTGAGATCAACCTCCCTTGGCTTTCTTCAAAGCTTCTTTAATTTAGAACACAATAGGGTTGAGTCTCTATGCAGCTGATCTTCAATCACTGCTAACTTAAGAATCAGAATTCAATCTGAAACTTTCTTCAAAGCCTGGTTCCACAGCTATACTTCTTGGATGGAGCTCTCTCTCTCCAACTTCTTAGATCTTCACTTGAAGGTCTTCTTCTAGTTGTATTGTTCTTCACTTTGTTGATTTCCAACTCTTGTCAATCATCATCTTCTGTTGAAGTATAAGCCTTTATATAGACTTTCTTCATGGTGACCGGCTGATCCGGTTCCTAACAGCTTTCTAACATCTCTGATAGTTGCAGTAGACCGGCTGGAATGGCAGCTATCAAGTCATCCAGTCACTTCTTGAATTTTTTGTAACTGTCTGAAAGTATCGAGACAGTCAGTCTTTAAGTGTCGACACTTATAGACTAAGTGTTGACACAAGTAGACTAAGTGTCGACACTAGCCTTCATGGTGTCGACACAACTCCTTGTGTTGTAGAATCTGCTTCTCGACACTGCTTCTTCAACATGTATCGACACTGATCCTGTGTGTCGACACAAGTCCTTCTTCTTTGATACTTAGTTGATTTCTTGTAAGTGTCTACACAACTCCTTTGTGTCGACACATCTTCTTGTGTTGATACTTGCTAAGTGTCGACACATCTTCTTGGTGTCGACACAACTCCTTGTGTTGATACTTGCTAAGTGTTGACACATCTTCTTGGTATCGACACATGTCTTCTGTGTTGATACTTTTGCTGAGTGTCGACACATCTCCTTTGTGTCGACACATGTACTTAGACTTTTATTGAAATTTGCTGAGTGTCGACACAGCCTCCTAGTGTCGACACTTTCTTCATGTGTTGAGACTTTTGTTGTATGTCGACACATTCTTCATTATGTTGACACTTGTACTTAAACTCTGTTGAAGTTTGCTGAGTGTCGACACAGCCTCCACGTGTCGACACTTTTGATGTCGACAAAGTTCCTCTGGGTGTCGACACTGCTTTTAAGTGTCGACACAGCTTCTCTGGACATTTCTTCATTGAGTGTCGACACAGCCTCCAAGTGTTGACACTTCCCTTCTGGTGTCGACTCTGCATTCCGGGTGTCGACACAATTACTCCAAGTGTCGACACAGCTTCTCTAGGTGTCGACACAAGTCTTCTTAAGTGTCGACACTTTCCTTCTGGGTGTCGACACATGGACTTAGAAACTTTTCAGCTTTCCCTGCAAATACTTAACCTGCACAAGGTAACTCAAAATACATCAAATACATTTTGATGTATATCATTGAGTAGGGTGAGGCTTCTTCAAATCAGGTACATTTATTCCAATGTACCCAACAATCTCCCCCTATTTGGAGAAGTCATAACCCTTAGTCAATGATATACACCATACATAACAAATTTACAGTATGATGTAAAATAGGATTATATAACAGGGTAAGTACATAAACATGTATTTAAACAAAACATGTATACACAAATATCTCAGAACAATAATGTAATAAATTTAACACATATCACATTGTTCTAAGAACTTCAACATTTTCATTATTCAAAAGTTTACAGAAAGTTTTAATACAACTGATTACACAGAGTAAACTTAAGAAAAATTTCTATCCTATTGCTGCTCAGGCTCCTTGATCACAATGCCCTTTCCTGATTGTATCTTTGCTTGGACTGGGGCTTCAGCATCTTCAGCAGTAGCAAGCTTCTTTCCTTTAAGATCCTTCTTTTTCTGCTCTTCAGCCTTGATCTTTTGCCTTTCAAAGTAATGATAAGGCTTAGGAAAGTACTTGCTAGGCTCCTGTGCAGTAGGAGGTAGCTTTCCCATCTTAGTCTTTCTTCTATATTGCACAATTGCCTCTTGCCTGGTCTCATGCTTCCTCCACTCCAGTTCAGAATACCACTTGTTTCTATCCTGGATATTGTCCTTGGCAGCCTTCCATGCAGTCAAGATGATATTCCTGGAAGTGGGGCTTCATTGTTCAAAGTCAGGCCTAAGTTCAGCTTGCTCTCTAAATCTTTTCTTAGACAATTGAGTCTCTTGGTCCTTTAATAAGGCTTCTTGTTCTTTCAGAATTGCCTCAGATACTGGTTGAACTACTTTCTCTATGATGACCTTCTGAATTCCCTCAGGAGGGCTATACATTGATTTTATGTCTTGATGTATCATATCAAAGTCTGGTGGAGGGTATATTACTTGAGCCACTTCAGCTTGCTCCCCTCCAAGATAAGCAGGATTAATACCAGACTCTGTCATATTGTCATCATCATATAATGGAGGATATCCAAGGGTGGCTCTGATGGAATTTGAAATCCACTTTGCATGATCAGAGCCTGCTTTGACTAACACCCTCTCCCCCTTTATGACTTCTCTTTCAATGTGATCCCTAAGATCATCTTTCTGAAATCTGATTTGTGCATTTAGGTAATTTACTCCATCTTTGTAGAAAGGTTTCAACCTTTGGAGCTTTTTAGTTATTAGCTTCTGGGAATCTTGAAGTGCAGAAGTAACAGCAGTGATACCCTCTTGTAATGCTTTATCAAATTCTGCCTTAGCTGTAGCACTTGCTGTAGTCTGACCAGTAGCTATATTCTTCATTTCTGTTACTATTGCATTGTGTGAAGCAGTGAGATTATCATTCATTCTCAGCTGGTTCTCCAGGACATAGCCTTGCTTCACTGCAATATCATCTACTTGAGTTTTGATCTTCTCCTGATGAGTGGCCAGATAGACTACTGCATTCCCTCCTTTATGAAAGCAGTCAGTCATCTCTTTCTTGTTCAGATTCATTTCAAATCTGATTTACTTGATGTCTTGGGCCAGATCAAACTGCAATGACTTATGTCCTTCATCCACATATTTTTCCAGAGCTTGTCTTTGCTCATCTAGCTTAATTTGTAAAGCCACCATCAATGAACTGTAATCTATAGATGGGGCGGGCTGTGGTGCAGGCAGTGGTACAATTGTTTGTAAAGCCTTTTTGTAAGTCTGGCTTCTTCTTTTAAAGACTTGAAATTTCCTCTTTTTGGCTCTTGCAGCCTCTTCATCTTCAGAAGCAGATGTGCTAGTTATATCTACTATGTCCTTAGGACTAGGATGTGAATCTTTCTTAGTCCTTTGTGGTTGCTTAGCATCCTTGGGCTGCTCAGTCTCTTTGCCTGCAGTTTTCTCTATATTCTCCACTTGCTCCCCCTCAATAATTACTTTCTCCCCCTCAGCAGCAGCTTTTTCCACTTCAATGTCAGTTTGAAGAAGGTCAGGGAACAGTTCTTCCAAAGTAAATTCCTGTTGAGGATGGGGTGGAGATTCTCTTATCTCATCAACCACTTGATTAGCAATAGATGTGTCCTCCATGACAACATCTTGGGGTTGGCTATGTGTATGTGTTTGCTGATTAACATTAGGTATTGAATCAGACAAAACATCATCCTCAATAGGGAAATCTAATTCATTAATTTCAGTTATTACCTCAAGTATTGTGTGGGTAGCTTGTTCACTCTCTAGTGGAGTTATCTCATCCACCAGTAGAGGCTCCCCCTGGATGGAATCCAGATGAATTGGGCTAGCTTGAGGTAGCTCCCCCTGCCTTGGTGCATCTTCTTGTCCTGCTGGAGATTGTCCAGCATTTACAGTTTCTTCATCATCTGGAGTGAACACTACTTGCTCTTCAGAGCTGCTAGAGGATTCTTGAGCCACAGGGGCTGTCTTCTTCTTCTTCTTCTGGGGTGTTTCCTTCTCAGGAGTTGGCATTTCTTTGGTCAAGACTCTATCCCACCTAGAGAATATTCTCAAATCCATTCTCCTCATGTGGTTAATTTTAGATCCAGCTACTTGACTCATCACCTCTGGTATACTACCAGCTAGGTAAATACTTAGAATTCTACCCATATTGGGTTTCTTCATACTTTCTTTAATCTTATCAAACATAACTGTAGCCCAATCAGTATTTAGTTTGAATATTATCCTTGTCATGAGGCTAAACATGTGAGCTGAGATTCTGTCATGCCCTCCAGGCTTGCACAGTATTACCTTTCCAACTATTTCAGACAAGAATTTTCCTTGCATATTCATTCCCTTTCTGTTGAAAACAGAACCTATTTTCATGTTGGAGTCTAGTCCACACCATGTTAATGCTTCTCTAATCTTAGAAGCAGAAACATCTTCTTCTTCCTTAGTTCTTGGTAGTTGTAGTACCTTTCTCAGACTCTTAGGAGAAACCTTCACCTTTGCCCCATGAACTCTAGACTTTATCTTGAGTCCTGATTCATCTATTGTTGCTCCATTCAGAAATTCCAGGACCTCCTTCTTCCAGATCTTGATCGGTTCTGAAACAAGAAATTCTAATCCAGTTTTTGCGATTAGGGTTATCACGCCTTTGATCTCAGGTTCCGCGTCATCAAATGCGTGTCGCACGAGTTCATATCCTTCATTCACATTCTCTTCTAGCTTGGGCGCCATTAGGATTTGAAGAAATTTGAATCTAGAGAAGAGAGATGTCGACACACAAGTTTGGTCTCGAAACTTTGGTGAGCGTGTCGACAGACAATGGCGAGAACCTATTTATACCTTTCTAGAATCGAAGATGAAAGGGCGCGTCAAAATACTTAAATTGTGTCGACACTGACTTATAATGTCTCGACAACTATGTGTCGACACAAGTATAGTCGACAGAATATATGTGTCAACACTTGTTTATGTGTCGACACCGCTTTGCTCGACACTTAGTCGAGACTTTACTAGACTAATTCTAAGTAAAGCCTAAGTGTCGACACCACCTTGGATGTGTCGACACCTACACTGCATGTGTCGACACTAATTCTCTGAAGTGTCGACACAGACTTCCTAGATGTGTCGACACCATTTCTCTGAAATGTCGACACCACTTCTATGTGTCGACACAGACAACTTTGTGTGTCGACACCTTTTTACTTAGCCAATTTTGAAAACTTATTCTAAGTTTATCATCCCTAATTCAATTTTAAATTTATTGAACTTGGTTTCATCTAAGGGCTTAGTATACATGTCAGATAGTTGATTATTTGTATTAATATACTCTAGTGAAATATCTCCTATTTCCACATGTTCTCTTATAAAATGGTATTTTATTTCTATGTGCTTAGTCCTACTATGGGAGACAGGATTGTTTGCAATAGAAATAGCACTAGTAGAATCACAAAATAGAGGTGTTCTACTTACTTGTATACCATAGTCTTCTAGCTGATGTTGAATCCATAGAAGTTGAGCACAACAACTCCCTGCAGCAACATATTCTGATTCTGCTGTGGAGATAGTCACACTTGTTTGTTTCTTGCTACTCCATGATATCAGTCTTCCACCTAGGAATTGACAGGTTCCAGTTGTACTTTTCCTATCTTCCTTGCAGCCTGCAAAATCTGCATCTGAATAACCTGTCAGTTCAAAGTCTCCATTCCTAGGGTACCAAAGGCCTAGATAAGGAGTGCCCTTAAGATATTCTTTAGGGCAAGATTGATACCTAGCACAGACACATGTAGCATACATGATATCTGGTCTACTTGCAGTCAAATAAAGTAGGGAGCCAACAATCCCTTTATACAAAGTCTCATCTGCAGGTTTCCCTGCATCATCTTTGCTAAGAGACATACTTGACCCCATAGGAGTCTTCATGGTACTGGATGATTCCATACCATACTTCCTTATCAACTCTAGGGTGAACTTAGACTGGCATATGGATAAACCATTCTCAGTCTGTCTAACTTGGAGACCCAAGAAGAACTTAAGTTCCCCCATACTGCTCATTTCAAATTGTCCTTGCATAAGTTTTGCAAACTTTTTGCAAAGACTATTTTCAGTAGACCCAAATATGATGTCATCTACATATATTTGGACTAGAATGATCTTGCCTCTGGATTCCCTAAGGAATAGAGTCTTGTCTATTTTCCCCCTTGTGAATTTATTCTCAATGAGGAAACTAGATAGGGTTTCATACCAAGCCCTAGGGGCTTGTTTTAACCCATACAAAGCCTTCCTAAGTCTATAAACATAATTAGATTTAGTTGAATCAACAAAACTTGATGGTTGTTCCACATAGACTTCTTCCTTCAGATTTCCATTCAGAAAAGCTGACTTAACATCCATTTGGTATACTTTAAACCTTTGATATGTTGCATAGGCCAGGAACATCCTTATAGCTTTCAGTCTGGCCATTGGAGCAAAGGTTTGATCAAAGTCAATACCTTCTTCCTGCCTATATCCCTTAGCAACCAGTCTAGCTTTGTTCTTTATAATCACTCCATGTTCATCCATCTTGTTCCTAAAGATCCACTTAGTTCCAATTATGTTGTGGTCTTTTGGTTTAGGAACAAGCTCCCAGACTTTGCATCTTTTGAACTGGTTCAGCTCCTCTTGCATTGCCTCAATCCAATGAGGGTCTAGGATGGCTTCTTCAAATTTCTTTGGCTCAACTTGGGATAGAAAGCTGGAATAGAGTACTGAACTTAGATTTCTGCTCCTTGTTTGTACCCCTTGTTTGAGATCACCAATAATTTGATTGGCTGGATGATCTTTTAGATGTCTATTAGCTGGAGGCAGCCTGTCTTCAGGTTGTACTCCTTCAGCTTCTTCAACTTGTTGCACCCCTTGGTCTTCTTCTGCATTAGGTGCATCTAGTACTCCCCCTGGACAACAGCCACTATCATCCACATGCTGACTTGCAGTAGATCCTTCTTCAATAGTGAGCTTGTTCATCTTCTTAGTCACACCTGTAGAGCTGCAAATACTTCTAGACAATTCATTGTTAATGAGTCTAGCTTCATCAAACACTACATGTACTGACTCTTCTACAACTTGAGTAGTCAAGTTGTAGACCCTATAAGCCTTACTGTTGTTGTTGTACCCAACAAAGATCCCCTCTTGGGATTTGGCAGCAAACATGGTTAAGTAAGACTTTCCATTGTTAAGTATATAGCATTTACAACCAAAGATCCTGAAATATGATAGATTTGGTTTTCTACCTTTCACAATCTCATAGGGGGTCTTATTGTGGCTCTTGGTGATAGTAGCCCTATTAATTACATGGCATGCAGTGTTTACTGCCTCAGCCCAGAAATATTCTGGGAGAGATGTGTCACGTAATAGGGTTCTACCAGCCTCAATCAAGGTTCTATTTTTCCTTTCAGCAATGCCATTTTGCTGAGGTGTTCTTGGTGAAGAAAATTCCTGAAATATCCCAAATTCTTCACATAGCTTTGTCATACTGTCAGACTGGAATTCAGTACCATGGTCACTTCTTATTTTGACCACTGTACTGTCTAACTCATTCTGAATTTGTTTGACAAAACTAAAGAAGATACTAGGTGTTTCAGATTTTTGTCTAAGGAAGAACACCCAAAAAATCCTTGAGTAGTCATCTACAACCACAAAAGTGTAGACCTTCCTACCTAGGCTGTGAACTAGCATAGGACCAAAAAGATCCATATGCAAGAGGTATAAGCACCTCACAGCATCTTTGTTTTCAATGCTATTAAAGGTGGATCTAGTCTGCTTGCCCTTTTGACAAACTGAGCATATCCCATCTTTAATACACTTAACCTGAGGACCATTCCTCACTAACTCTTTGCTATAGAGTTGGCCAATTGTCTTGTAGTTAAGATGGGCTAGCCTCTTGTGCCATTTGACACAATGAGAGACTTTCTCATCAGCTACAAGACACACAGGAGAAACATTGTTCTCACACATAATGTCTAGACAATAAACATTTCTCTTCCTATAACCAGTCAAAATGATCTTTTGATCATTTGACCTCCTGATATGACAACCATCTTTGACAAATGAGATGGCATATCCTAGATCACTCAGCTGACTTATACTAATGAGGTTGTGTTTCAAACCTTTAACATAAGCCACTTGAGTAATAGTAATAAGGTTGCTAGAAATGTTACCAAAGCCTTTGATGATTCCTTTTTCAGAACCACCAAAGGTGACTTTAGGACCATCCTTGATTGGTATATAGTCCTTCAGCAATCCCCTAGTTCCAGTCATGTGCCTGGAACATCCACTATCCAAGTACCATATTGGGGCATGGTCACTTGGACTCACCTGCAAAATAGATTAGTTAACCTTAGAACCCAAAGAATTCTTGGGTCGTTGGTGCTGGTTAGTTTGCCTCTTAACAAAACTAACTGTAGCTTTTCTAGCAGGCAGATTGCTACTCACCTTGGCACTTGAATTGTGCCAACAGTGTATGGCAAAGTGGCCTATCTTGCCACAACACCATCACTCAAATCTGTTGTACCTTTGCTTAGGTACAACCCTGGCTGTTCTATCTACAGCATGCTTATTGAGTACTGGGGCTTTGCCCTTAGACTTGGACTTTACAGTCCTGGCAGGTTTAGTAAACCCCAATCCAGTTTTACCCTTTTGAGAAATGAACTCATCTATCAAAGGTAGAACAGACTTTGGTTTAGAAAACTTTGCTACTATATCTCTCTCCTTCTGAAGACTAATCTCTAGATTTCTGATTTGATCATTCTTGAATGTAATAGTCCCCATCTGAATAACAGTAATATTTTTCAGTCTGGCTATTTCATTTAGTTTCTGATCAATCAACTTATCAAAATCTGTTGCAGCCACTTTGAGACTTGCAATCTCCTTAGCCTGACTCTTGGCCAAGGATTTGCTTTTCTTCAAAGCCTGCAACACTACTCTATATTCATCTATCAACTGATGAATATCCCCTTCAGATTCTGATCCACTAACATCACTTGATGCTGATGTATCTGAATCTGACTCAGTACTAGAAATTGAACTATCAGAATAATTTTGTACCTGACTTGGTCCAGGCTGATCCTGGATTTTGTCTCCTTTTGATAAGGCCATCAGTCCCTGGCACTGATTGTCCTCATGCTCATATATAGAGTTCATTAACTGGATGAACTCCTCTTCCTCTTCTTCAGCAAACAGTCCAATGTAAGCTTCAGCTTCTGAATCAGTTTCTGAAGAAGACATATCTGACAGACTTTTGTCTTTCTTAGCAACAAAAGACCTTTCCTTTTTGCCCTTGATCTGAGTCTTCTTCTTATCAGTTGACTCTTTCCTCTTCTCTGGACAGTCAGCAACAACATGTACCTGTCTATTACAACAATAACAAACTATCTTTGAAGATGTAGTTCTACTTGACTTGGGCTTTCTCCTGTCATTCTTTGATGATTTCTGTGAAGTGGATGGCTTAGACCTTCACTGTTTCTTCTTTAGGAACTTCTGAAAATGTCTTGTGAAAGCTGCAAAGTCCTCATCACTCTCACTGCTTTCAGAATTCTTGCTTTTTGTTTCATCTGTCTCAGTCTCAGCAACTTTTGGAGGTGGAGATGGAGACTTACTTTTATATTTCCTAGTGGCTTCTGTCTTGAAAGTCATATCTCTTTCTTTATGCTCAACTCTGTTAGTCTTCTCTTCCTCTTTCCTTACCATTAACTGCATCTCATATGATAACAGTTTTCCAAACAATGCTGGAGGAGGAATGTCTGCTAATTTGGCCATTTCCCTTATGGCACAAATCTTAGTATCCCAGTCTTTAGTTAGGGATCTCAAAAACTTATCATTCAGCTCATAGTTGTTGAATTCTCTTCCATAAGACATCAACTCATTGACAGTCCTATAGAATTTCTTGTAGCATTCTGTTATACAATCAGACCTGCCTTGTCTGAAACTTTCATACTCCTGATTTAGTAAAGACTTTCTATCCTGTCTAACTTCTTTAGAGCCCTCCATGTACACTATCAGTGTGTCCCACATTTCCTTTGATGTTTTACAGTGAATCAAATTCTGGAATGTGGCATCATCTATTGCACTCACAATAATATTCTGGGCCCTCTTGTCCATAGTGGCCAGAATAATCTCATCTTTAGTCATCTCTGAAAAGTCCTTAGGAGTTCTCTGATTTGCATCCAGGACTGATACTTTCATAGGCACATATGGCCCTTCTTTGACTGTGATATAGATTCTAGGGTCAGAGGCTTCCATAAATAGTCTAACCCTTTCTTTCCAGATGCCAAAAATCTCCTTTCTACAGATTGGCAACTTCATGGATCCAAGTTCTTTATGATTCTCTGTTGAACCCATTTTCTTGATTTTCTTGATTATGCTAAGTCTGTCCTTGATTATATTGAATCTGCCAACAGGATCTTTTACTCAGACTGTTATGTCCTTTTTGAGTAACCTCCCTCTGATACCACTTGAAAGAAATTATACCTAATCACCTAGAGGGGGGGTGAATAGGTGACCTTATCTTTTTAAACTTTTAGGCAGAATTAATCACAGAATTCACAAAACTGTAACACAGCATACACAGAATCAATCACATACACAGAGTACACACAGTTTTATAGTGGTTCCCCAAGGTCTGAGTACATCCACTTTCCCCCTTCGCCTATCTAGTAGTGTACTAGATTCGGCCCAACTTCTCCATTATTCCTCAGATCCTCAGATCTTACACTCAGAACCCCAAATAGGTTCCTACAGCTCAGAGTGATCCCACTCCTACAACTCAGGAACACAGCCATACCACTTAGTCGTCTCAAAGACCTACACTCAGTCTTCAACAAGGCCTACACTCAGCCCTCAACAAGGCCTACACTCAGAGAAATGGATCTCCTACACTCAGGCACACAGGCCCTACCACTCAGCCTTTATAATTTCAGGCTTACAACTCAGATCCCTAAGGATCCTACAAGAAATTAAAATTACAAAGTATAAACCTACAACTCAGAATAAGAGAGAAGAGTTGACAGGTTTCTTGATGAGTTCTTGGAAGAACTTTGCTGAGATCAACCTCCCTTGGCTTTCTTCAAAGCTTCTTTAATTTAGAACACAATAGGGTTGAGTCTCTATGCAGCTGATCTTCAATCACTGCTAACTTAAGAATCAGAATTCAATCTGAAACTTTCTTCACAGCCTGGTTCCACAGCTGTACTTCTTGGATGGAGCTCTCTCTCTCCAACTTCTTAGATCTTCACTTGAAGGTCTTCTTCTAGTTGTATTGTTCTTCACTTTGTTGATTTCCAACTCTTGTCAATCATCATCTTCTGTTGAAGTATAAGCCTTTATATAGACTTTCTTCATGGTGACCGGCTGATCCGGTTCCTAATAGCTTTCTGACATCTCTGACAGTTGCAGTAGACCGGCTGGAATGGCAGCTGTCAAGTCATCCAGTCACTTCTTGAATTTTCTGTAACTGTCTGAAAGTGTCGAGACAGTCAGTCTTTAAGTGTCGACACTTATAGACTAAGTGTCGACACAAGTAGACTAAGTGTCGACACTAGCCTTCATGGTGTCGACACAACTCCTTGTGTTGTAGAATTTGCTTCTCGACACTGCTTCTTCAACATGTGTCGACACTGATCCTGTGTGTCGACACAAGTCCTTCTTCTTTGATACTTAGTTGATTTCTTGTAAGTGTCGACACAACTCCTTTGTGTCGACACATCTTCTTCTGTTGATACTTGCTAAGTGTCGACACATCTTCTTGGTGTCGACACAACTCCTTGTGTTGATACTTGCTAAGTGTCGACACATCTTCTTGGTGTCGACACATGTCTTCTGTGTTGATACTTTTGCTGAGTGTCGACACATCTCCTTTGTGTCGGCACATGTACTTAGACTTTTATTGAAATTTGCTGAGTGTCGACACAGCCTCCTAGTGTCGACACTTTCTTCATGTGTTGAGACTTTTGCTGTGTGTCGACACATTCTTCATTATGTCAACACTTGTACTTAAACTCTGTTGAAGTTTGCTGAGTGTCGACACAGCCTCCACGTGTCGACACTTTTGATGTCGACAAAGTTCCTCTGCGTGTCGACACTGCTTTTAAGTGTCGACACAGCTTCTCTGGACATTTCTTCATTGAGTGTCGACACAGCCTCCAAGTGTCGACACTTCCCTTCTGGTGTCGACTCTGCATTCCTGGTGTCGACACAATTACTCCAAGTGTCGACACAGCTTCTCTAGGTGTCGACACAAGTCTTCTTAAGTGTCGACACTTTCCTTCTGGGTGTCGACACATGGACTTAGAAACTTTTTAGCTTTCCCTGCAAATACTTAACCTGCACAAGGTAACTCAAAATACATCAAATACATTTTGATGTATATCATTGAGTAGGGTGAGGCTTCTTCAAATAAGGTACATTTATTCCAATGTACCCAACAGTCCTACTATTGGAGACAGGATTATTTGCAATAGAAATGGCACTTGTAGAATCACAAAATAAAGGTGTTCTACTTACTTGAATACCATAGTCTTCTAGCTGGTGTTGAATCCATAAAAGTTGTGCACAGCAACTTACTGCAGCCACATACTCTGACTCAGTTGTGGAGATAGCCACACTGGTCTACTTCTTACTGCTCCATGACACCAGCCTTCCACCTAGAAATTGACAGGTTCCTGTAGTACTCTTCCTATCTTCCTTGCGGCCTGCAAAATCTACATCTGAATAACCTGTCAGTACAAAATCTCCATTCCTAGGGCACCAAAGGCCTAGATAAGGTGTGCCCTTAAGATATCTCAAAATCCTTTTGACTGCAGTCAGATGAGAATCTTTAGGGAAAGCTTGGTACCTAGCACAGATACATGTAGCATACATGATATCTAGTCTACTAGTAGTCAAATACAGTAGGGAGCCAACTATCCCTCTATACAAAGTCTCATCTATAGGTTTCCCTGCATCATCTTCGCTTAGAGACATGCTTGACCACATAGGAGTTTTCATGGTACTGCATGATTCCATACAATACTTCTTTATTAACTCTAGGGTGAACTTAGACTGGCATATGGACAAGCAATCTTCAGTCTGTCTAACTTGGAGACCCAAGAAGAACTTAAGTTCCCACATACTGCTTATTTCAAATTGTCCTTGCATGAGTTTTACAAACTTTCTGCAAAGACTATTTTCTGTAGACCCAAATATTATGTCATCTACATATATTTGGACTAAGATAATCATGCCTCTGGATTCCCTAAGGAATAGAGTCTTGTCTATTTTACCCCTTGAGAATTTGTTCTCAATGAGGAAACTAGACAGGGTTTCATACCAAGCCCTAGGGGCTTGTTTTAACCCATATAAAGCCTTCCTTAGTCTATAAACATAATCAGGTTTAATAGAATCAACAAAACCTGATGGCTGCTCTACATAGGCTTCTTCCTTCAGATTTCCATTCAGAAAAGCTGATTTAACATCCATTTGATATACCTTGAACCCTTGATATGTTGCATAGGCAAGGAACATCCTTATTGCTTCCAGTCTTGCTTCTGGAGCAAAGGTTTGATCAAAATCAATACCTTCTTCCTTCCTATATCCCTTTGCAACAAGTCTAGCTTTATTCTTTATGATGATTCCATTCTCATCCAAATTGTTCCTAAAGATCCACTTAGTTCCAATAATGTTGTGGTCCTTGGGTTTAGGAACTAGCTCCCAGACTGTTAAAAGTAGCGAACATGCAACAACAAATGGATAGAATTTTGAATAATTGAAATTTTATTATCCAAAAAAGATATCATTTACAAAGGTATGACCTCCCTTTTATAGAATGGAGGAGATATGAGAGAGTATAAACAGACAATGTGGGACTAAACATGTACAGGGCTGAGCGGCTAGAAATAAAGGAGACCGCACAGGCCGCGCGGTTAGACATATGGGTTAACCGCACGGCAACTCCAGCAGGATAAGAACAAGACGCAATGTGAGTCTGATAGACCGCCCGGTCTCCAAGCTCCTGAGTGAGACCGCTAGACCGCTCGGTCAACAAACCGCCAGATAAGACCGCAAGGCCGCCTGGTCTAATACTTCAACACTCCCCCTCAAGCTGGAGCATAGATATCAATCATGTCCAGCTTGTCACAAATGTGGAAGAAGGAAGTAGAGACCGGCTTGGTGAAGATATCTGCCAATTCTTTGTCAGAGGTGACAAACGGAGTACAAATCTGTTTCTTCAAAATCTCTTCCCGAATGAAGTGGCAGTCAACCTCTATATGCTTTATTCTCTCATGAAAGACCGGATTTCTGGATATATATATAGCGGCCTTGTTGTCACAGAACATAGGAAGAGGATAGTTATAGACATCGCCTAGGTCAAGCATGAGAGCCCGCAACCACTTTAACTCACATGTGGTTGACGCCATACTCCGGTATTCGGCTTCTACACTGGATCTGGAGACAACAGACTATTTCTTGCTCTTCCAACTCACAAGATTTCCTCCAACAAAAGTACAGAAACCTGATGTGGACTTACGATCGCCTTTATCATCCGTATAGCTTGAATCTGAGTAGGCATCAACCCTCAGATGACCATTCTTCTGAAAGATTATCCCTTTGCCTGGTGCTGCTTTGATATACTTTAAAATCCTCAAGGCAGAATGAAGATGGAACTCCCTAGGAGCTTGCATAAACTGACTGACCTTGCCTACGGCATAGCAGATGTCGGGTCTAGTCACTGTGAGATAGATGAGTTTGCCTACCAAACGTTTGTACCTTGTGACATCAGATAGAAGAGGCGAGTCATCCGTCCACGTTTTGTCTTCTCCAATAGCCATGGGAAACCGAGCCGGTTTGGCACCTGTCAATCCTACTTTTTGTAGAAGATCAAGGGCATACTTCCGTTGGGAGAGAACCAACAAGTTAAGTTTCCGAGAGATTTCTATCCCCAAAAAGTACTTCGGGGAGCCCATATCCTTCGTGACCAAATGTTGACGGAGGTGCTTCTTCGTCAAGTCCACCCCATCTTGGTCATCGCCAGTAAGAAGAATATCATCCACATATACTGCCAAAACCACCAGTCCTGAGGCTGTTTTGCGAATGAATAAGGAGTGATCGGCTGAACTCCTTGTAAAGCCGATGGTAGCCACAATGCCACTGAATTTGTCGAACCACGCCCGAGGGCTCTGCTTTAGGCCATAAATGGCCTTCTTCAAATGGCATACGCGTGTCTCCCCCTGAGCAACATACCAAGGAGGTTGCTCCATGTAGACGTCCTCCTGAAGATCGACATAGAGGAAGGCATTCTTCACATCAAGCTGGGAAATAGCCCAATCCCGGTTAACAGCCACAGAGAGAAGAACCCGTATGGTGTTGAGGCGAGCAACCGGAGAAAAAGTGTTGAAGTAATCAACGTTGTAAGTCTGAGTGAAGCCTTTGGCCACCAGCCGGGCCTTGTAGCGATCCAGTGCCATCGGGGCGAAATTTCACAACAAATACTCAGCGACAGCCAACCACATCAGTGCCCACGGGAGGAGGAACAAGGGTCCAGGTACCCCTCTCAGTAAGAGTAGCCATTTATTCATCCATGGCAGATTTCCAATGAGGGATAGCAAGAGCCTCCTGGTAGGTGCGTGGAGTAGAAGTAGCGGAGATAGCCAAGGCAAAGCACCTGCAAGAAGGAGAAATCTGATCATAGGAAACAACTACTGCAAGCGGGTGTTGAGTACACGACCGCACCCCTTTGCAAAGAGCAATGGGAAGATCCAGGTCGACGGGTGCGTCAGCGACCGGAGCGTCCGTGGCGGAGAAGGCTGGCCCGGGACTAGAGAGAGATGGTGTCGGAGAAGAGGGAGGAGGGGTGGGTTGGGAGACGGACAGGGAAGGAGATGGAGGAGGAGAGGATGGAAGGGTGGAGATGTCAAGAGGCGTGGAGGGAACGGAGATAAGCGGTGGAGAATCAGAGACAGCAGGAGAAAGAGAGGAGGTAGGAGAGAAGTAGGAAGCATGCTCGAAAAATGTCACATCTGCGGAGACAAATTGCTTGCGTAGAAGGGGATCAAAACAGCAATAGCCTTTTGGGGTGGTAGAGTACCCCAAAAAGACACACTTGGTGGAACGGGGGGAAATTTTGTCGCGGGTAGCGGAGGGAGCGTGAACAAAAGCCGTACAGCCAAAGACACGGAGAGGGAGAGGAAAAGGTTCCTTGTGGGGGTAGAGAATGGAGAAGGGGGTCTGGCCGTGGAGAACTGTGGAGTGAAGACGATTGATGAGATAGCAGGCGAGGAGCACAGCGTAGCCCCAGTAGGAGCGAGGTACCTGCATTTGCATCATGAGAGTATGAGCAACATCAAGGAGGTGACGGTTTTTACGCTCCGCCACCCCATTCTGCTGGGAGGTGTAAACACAAGTAGTTTGATGAAGAAGACCATGTTGGTGAAAGAAAGAGGAGAACTCATGATTAAGATATTCCTTAGCATTATCAGAGCGTAAAATTTTAATAGAAAGGTCAAACTGATTCTTAATCATAAAATAAAATGATTGCCAAACAGAAAACAATTCAGAGCGATCTTTTAGTAGATACACCTAGGTACATCGTGAGAAATCATCTATAAAAGTGACAAAATAGGAACTACCCCGACCAACAGTGAGGGTAGGAGCAGGACCCCAGACATCAGAATGAATGAGATCAGACGGGCGAGAGGACCCCCGGCCTTGCTTAGGTGGGAAGGATGAGCGATGATGTTTGCCAAGCTGACACGCATCACAGTGGAGTGAAGGACTGGTCGGAGGTAAGTGTGGCAGAAGCTGTCGAAGAATCCGAGGAGGAGGATGTCCAAGGTGAAGATGCCATTGAAGCAGATCTGTAGAGGAGGAGTAGGCGGACAGAGCAGAAACGTCGTCGAGGAAATAGAGGCCGCCGCTCTCAGTCCCAGTAGCAATCGTCCGCTGAGTCCTCGGGTCCTGAAAAGAACAAGAAGTCGGAGTGAATAAGACAGAGCACTGTAGTTGCCGGCATAAAGTGGTAACATATAATAAATTGCACGGGAACTTCGGGACATAGAGAGTGTCCTCTAAGCGAAGCGATGGGGTGACTTGAACCATGCCCGTCCCGAGCACCGGGGACGGTGAACCATCTGCCACACGAACTGGGGGTAGGCGGTCATGCGTTTCAAGGAGAGAGAAGCAATGAGGGTTGCCAGTCATATGATTGGTAGCACCCGAGTCAATCAGCCATTTACCTTAGGTAACAACATGGGCACTACCTGAAGTCGTGGCCACAGAGGCAGACGGCCGAGAGGAGGCAGAGGTCGAGGAAGGAGCATCACCAGAAGGGCGAAGACGAGGATGTTTCTGCCAGCAGCGGTCAATAGAGTGGCTGGTACGACCACACTAAGAGCAGAGGAACTTGGACGAACCACGCCCGCCGGAGTGGCTGCGGCCACTAGGACCCCCCCCCCCCCCCCCCCCCCCCCCCCCCGCTGAGCCTGGTGAGCATAGGAGTCCTGAGAAGGGGGGAGGCCAACAGAGGCCGTTGAAGCAGCGAAGTAACAGCGGCAATGCGAGCCGCAGTGGCATCCAAAGTAGGAGATTCCACCTCACCCAAGATCTGGTGGCGGATCATATCATAGGAATCGGGAAGACGGAGAAGATAACAAACAACCAGGAGTTCTTGGAAGTGTTTGTGTTGGTCAGCCAAGTCCGCGGAGAAGGGACGATTCTGTAGGATCTCGAAGCCAAGAGCCTGAACTTACTGGTAAGCCGCAGCAAGAGACATGGAGGGGCGGGCAAAGAGGTCCACATAAAGAGTATAAACGCGGGACGTCTGGCCCCCCTTGGAATAGAGAGCAGCGAGGTAAAGCCAGGCGGCCTTGACCGTCTCATCATGGCGAATGACGGGAAGGCACTCATCAGATAGTCTATTGGCGAGCCAAGTGCGGACAAGGGCATCACTCGCATCCCAGTCGTCAAATTCAGGCGAGGTACGAGGAGGAGGGTCATCGGTGAGGTGATGACACTTGCGCTGAGAGCGAATAAGAAAGGTGAAAGAAACGTTCCAATCGGGATAGTTGGAGCCAACAAGCTTCGATAGCGTGCCAAGATTGCCCGAAGGAGTAGGTGGAGGAGGAGCTGCGGGAGTGGTGGAGATAACGGGGGTGGAGAGACCGGAAGTAGTCATAGGAAACCGCGCGAGAAGAGGAGAATCCGCGGGGAGACGAAAAAAGGATAGCAACCCGCGCGAACACTAGCGGCCAGGAAGCAAACCAAGGCACAGCAGGGAAGAGGTCGGGCGGACTGAAAAGTCCGAGCGAATAAAAGAGAAGAGAAATCAAGAACAGCGGCGACAACAACAAGTCGCAAGGCAGGCGAACAGATTCAGGCTGCACAGATAGGGGAAAACAGGCGACTAGAAGGAAACAGGTCGCTGCGACAACTAGACAGGTCGCGGCGACGAAAAACAGCTAGAGAAGAGAAGCAACAAGCCGCGCGAATAGGACAGCAGGCTGAAGAGAAGGCAAGCCGCGAGAATCAGAGAGCGCACACAATCAGGAGGAAAAGACCGTGTCCTCTGATACCATGTTAAAAGTAGAGAACATGCAACAACAAATGGATAGAATTTTGAATAATTAAAATTTTATTATCCAAAAAAGATATCATTTACAAAGGTATGACATCCCTTTTATAGAATGGAGGAGATATGAGAGAGTATAAACAAACAATGTACGACTAAACATGTACAGGGCTGAGCGTCTAGAAATAAAGGAGACCGCACAGGCCGCACGGTTAGACAGATGGGTTAACCGCACGGCAACTCCAGCAGGATAAGAACAAGCCGCAATGTGAGTCTGATAGACCGCCCGGTCTCCAAGATCCTGAGTGAGACCGCCAGACCGCTCGGTCAACAAACCGCCAGACCAGACCGCAAGGCCGCCCGGTCTAATACTTCAACACAGACCTTGCATCTTTTGAATTGATTCAGCTCCTCTTGCATGGCCTCAATCCAATGAGGGTCTAGGATTGCTTCTTCAAATTTCTTTGGCTCAACTTGGGATAGGAAACTATAGTAAAGAATTGTACTTAGATTCCTGCTCCTTGTTTGCACTCCTTGTCTGAGATCTCCAATTATTTGATTGGCTGGATGATCCTTTAAGTGTCTATTTGCTAGAGGCAGCCTGTCTTCAGGTTGTACACCTTCAGTCTCTTCATTTAGCTGCACCTCTTGGTCTTCTTCAGCATCAGGAGTATCTTGTACTCCCCCTAGACAGCAGCCACTATATTCCACTTACTGACTTGCAGAAGAACCTTCTGTTAAGGTAAGCTTGTCCATTCTCTCAGTTACGCCTGTGGAGCTGCGAACACTTCTTGGCAATTCACAGTTAATGAGTCTTGCTTCATCAAAAACTACATGAACAGACTCTTCTACAACTTGAGTAATCAAGTTGTAGACCCTATAAGCCTTACTATTATTGATGTACCCAACAAAGATCCCCTCTTGGGATTTGGCAGCAAACTTAGTTAAATAAGACTTTCCATTGTTAAGTATATAGCACTTGCAACTAAAGATCCTGAAATAGGATAAATTTGGTTTTCTGCCCTTCACAATCTCATAGGGGGTCTTCTTGTGGCTCTTAGTAATAGTAGCCCTATTGATCACATGACAAGCAGTATTTACAGCCTCAGCCTAGAAATATTCTGGGAGAGAAGTGTCACTCAACAGGGTTCTACCAGCCTCTATTAATGTTCTATTCTTCCTTTCAGCAATACCATTTTGCTGAGGTGTTCTTGGTGAGGAAAATTCCTGAAAAATCTCAAACTCTTCACACAGTTTTGTCATACTTTCAGACTGAAATTCAGTACCATGGTCACTTCTGATTTTGACCACTGTACTGTTCAATTCATTCTGAATTTGTTTAACAAAACTATATAAGATACTTGGGGTTTTAGATTTTTGTCTTAGGAAGAACACTCAGGAATATCTAGAATAGTCATCAACTACCACAAATGTGTAGACCTTCCTACCTAGGCTGTGAACTGGCATAGGACCAAAAAGATCCATATACAAGAGGTATAGACACCTCACAGAATCCTTGTTCTCAAGGCTAGGAAAGGTGGATTTGGTCTGCTTGCCTTTTTGACAAGTTGAGCATATCCCATCCTTTATACACTTAACTTGAGGACCATTCCTCACTAACTCTTTACTAAAGAGTTGCCCAATTGTCTTATAGTTAAGATAAGTCAGTCTTTTGTGTCATTTAACACAATGTGAGACTCTCTCATCAGCTACAAGACAAATAGGAGAAACATTGTTCTCACACACAAAGTCTAGACAATAGACATTTCTCTTCCTATATCCTGTCAAAATGATCTTTTGATCACTTGACCTTTTGATATGACAACCATTCTTGACAAATGAGATGGCATATCCTAAATCACTCAGCTGACTTATGCTAATGAGGTTATGTTTCAAACCCTTTACATAAGCCACTTGAGTAATTGTAATCAGGTTACTAGAAATGTTACCAAAGCCTTTGATGATTCCTTTTTTTGAACCACCAAAGGTAACTTTAGGACCATCCTTGATAGGTGTATAGTCCTTCAGTAACCCCCTTGTTCCAGTCATGTGCCGGGAACATCCATTGTCCAAGTACCATATAGGGGCATGGCCACTTGGACTCACCTGCAAAACAGATTACTTAACCTTAGAACCCAAATAACTCTTGGGTCCTTGGTGCAAGTTAGTTTGACTTTTAACAAAACTACCTATAGCTCTTCTAGCAGGCAGTTTGCTACTCTCCTTGACACTTGAATTGTGCCAACAATCTAAGGCAAAGTGGCCTATCTTGCCACAACACCAGCACTCAAACCTGTTGTACTTTTGTTTAGGTACAACCCTGGCTGGATTATCTACTGCAGTCTTCTTTTTTAGTGCTGGGGCTTTGCCCTTAGATTTGGACCTAGCTGTCCTGGCAGGTTTTGTAAACCCCAATCCAGTCTTACCCTTTTGAGGTACAAACTCATCTATCAAAGGTAAAACAGATTTAGGTTTAGAAAAACTTGTTACAATCTCTCTCCTTCTGAAGTCTAACCTCCAAATTTCTAATTTGATCATTCTTAAATGTAATAGTACTCATCTGAATAACAGTAATGTTCTTCAGCCTGGCTATTTCATTCAGTTTCTGATCAAACAACTTATCTGAATCAGCAGCAGCCAACTTAAGATTTGCAATTTCCTTAGTCAGTGTTTTGACCAGATTTTTGCACTTCTTAAGTGCCTGCAATAAATCTTTATATTCATCTATCAACTGATGAATATCACCTTCAGACTCAGACCCATCTACATCACTTGATGCAGATGTATCTGACTCTGATTCAGTACTATAATCTGAAAGACATTGTACCTTACTTGGTCTATGCTGATCCTGGATATTGTCTCCTTCAGATAAAGCCATCAGTCCCTTGCACTGATTGTCTTCTTATTCATATATAGAGTTCAGCACTTGTAGGAACTCTTCTTCTTCATCTGCAGCAAACATACCAATGTAAGCCTCAGCTTCAGATTCTGACTCTGAAGATGACTGATCTGACAAGGTCTTCTCATTATTTGCAACAAAAGATTTCTCCTTCTTGCTCTGATGTTGACTCTTCTTCTTATCTGCAGTCTCTTTTCTTTTATCTGGACATTCAGCTACTATATATCCAGGCCTATTACAACAGTAGCAAATAATCTTTGATGTTGTAGACTTGTTTGACTTAGACTTGCTCCTGTCTTTCCTGGATGACTTCCTCTTTTGATAGTAATCATCCTTAGGCTTAGATGTGGAAGGCTTAGACTTCCACTGCTTCTTCTTCAAAAATCTCTGAAACTGCCTTGTGAAGGCAGCAAAATCTTCATCTGAATCACTGCTGTCTGAGTTCTGGTTATCTGAATTTTTTGAAGCAGTATCAGCAACTATTTGAGGTGGAGATGGAGACTTGCTTCTATACTTCCTAGGTACTTCAGTCTTGAAGGCCACAGATCTTTCCTTGTGCTCCACTCTAGTAGTCTTCTCTTCCTCCTTTCTAGCCATTAACTGCATCTCATAAGATAACAGTTTTCCAAACAAAATTGGAGGAGGTATATCAGCTAGTTTGGCCACTTCCCTAATGGCACAAATCTTGGTGTCCCAGTCCTTAGTCAGGGATCTTAAAAACTTGTCATTCAGCTCATAGTTGCTGAATTCTCTTCCATAGGACATCAATTCATTTACTATCCTATAGAACTTCTTGTAGCATTCAGTAATGCTATCAGACATTCCTTATCTGAAGCTTTCATATTCCTGATTTAACAAGGACTTCATGTCTTGTCTTACTTCTTCAGACCCTTCCATATAGACTATCAAAGTATCCCACATTTCCTTTGAAGTCTTGCAATGAATCAAATTCTGAAAGGTAGAATCATCAATGGCACTCACTATGATGTTCTGAGCCCTCTTATCTATAGTTGCCAAGATTATTTCATCCTTGGTCATTTCTAAATAATCCTTGGGAGTTTTCTGATTTGCATCCAGAATAGATACCTTCATTGGCACATATGGCCCTTCTTTGACTGTAATGTATATTCTTGGGTCAGATGCTTCCATAAAGAGTCTAACCCTCTCTTTCCATATGCCAAAAATCTCTTTTCTACAGATTGGCAATTTCATGGACCCCAGCTCTTTGTGATTCTCACTAGAACCCATTTTCTTGATTCTTGTTTATTCTGATTCTGCCTACATGATCTTATTCAGACTATTATGTCCTTTTTGAGTAACCTCCCTCTGATACCACTTGAAAGAAATAGTGCCTAATCACCTAAAGGGGGGTGAATAGGTGAATTTTATCTTTTTAAAAAATTTAAGGCAGAAATTATGTACAGCAAATGCAATTCTACAACTATCACAACACAGCAACCATAGAAACAAACATACACAGAGTGCACACAGTATTTATAGTGGTTCCCCAAGGTCTGGGTACATCCACTTTCCCCCTTCGCCTATCTAGTAGTGTACTAGATTCGGTCTAACTTCAGCACTTCTCCTCAAATCCTCATATCTTACAGCTCCGAACCCCAAACAGGTTCCTACAACTCAGAGTGTCCCCACTCCTACAACTCAGGCAAAAATTCCTACCACTTAGTCTTCAACAAGACTTACACTCAGAGAACAAAGTCTCCTACAACTCAGGCACTAGGCCCTACCTCAGTCTTCAACAAGACCTACACTCAGAGAACATAGTCTCCTACACTCAACCTTTATAAAATAGGCTTACAGCTCAGATCTATACAAGATCCTACAGAAATTTGGATTATACAAAGTAATTAACCACAACTCTGACAGAGAGAGATGAGTTGACTGGCTTCTTTATGAGTTCTTGGAAGAACTTGGCAGAGATCAACCTCCCTTGGCTTTCTTCAAAGCTTCTTGAATTAGAACTCAGTAGGGTTGAATCTCCTGTGAAGATGATCTTCAATCAGCTTCTGTCTTGTGATTCAGATCTCAATCTGAATCTTACTTTGCAGCCTGGTTCAGCAGCTGCTCTTCTTAGAAGGAGCTCTCTCTCTCCAACTTCTTAGATCTTCTGTCGAAGGTCTTCTTCTTTTTTTGTATTGTTAGATATCTTGATTAATTGTTATCAATCTGTCATCTCACACACCCGTTGAAGGAGAAAGGTCTTTATATAGTCTTCCTCCAAGGTAACCGGCTGATCCGGTTTCTAACAACCTTCTGACGCCTCTGACAGTTGTAGTTGACCAGTTGAAATGGCAGCTGACCAGTCATCCAGTCACTTCTTGAAATCACTGTCACTGTCTGAAAGTATCGAGACAGATAGTCATTATGTGTCGACACAAATAGACTAAGTGTCGACACAAGTAGACTAAGTGTCGACACTAGCCTTGATGGTGTCGACACAACTCCTTGTGTTGTTGTAACAGCTTCTCGATACTGCTTCTTCAGAATGTGTCGACATTGATTCTGTGTATCGACACAAGCCTTTTATTGAATGTGTCGACACTGGTTGAGTGTGTCGACACAAGTACTTCTTCTTTAATACTTAGTTGAATCCTGATGTGTGTTGACACAACTCCTTTGTGTCGACACATCTTCTTGTGTTGAAACTTGCTGAGTGTCGACACATCTCCTTTATGTCGACACATGCCTTCATGTGTTGAAACTTGCTGAGTGTCGACACATCTCCTTTGTGTCGACACATGCCTTCATGTGTTGAAACTTGCTGAGTGTCGACACATCTCCTTTGTGTCGACACATGCCTTCATGTGTTGAAACTTGCTGAGTGTCGACACATCTCCTTTGTGTCGACACAAGTACTTTAACTTTGTTGAAGCTTGCTGAGTGTCGACACAGCCTCCTGGTGTCGACACTTTTGATGTCGACAAAGTTTCTCTAGGTGTCGACACTGCATCTAAGTGTCGACACAGACTGTATGTGTCGACACTTTTCTTTTGGTGTCGACACAATTGCTCCAAGTGTCGACACAGCTTCTCTAGGTGTCGACACAAGCCTTCATAAGTGTCGACACTTCACCTCTAGGTGTCGACACATGGACTTAGAAACTTTTCTGCATTTCCTGCAATTACTTAACCTGCACATATAAACTCAAAGCACATCAAATACACCTTGATGTATATCATTGAGTAAGGTGAGGCTTCTTCAAATCAGGTACATATATTCCAATGTACCCAATAACTTGTATGTGTAAGACATTCCTATAATGTATAAATTGTGGAAGTTTTATGTGTTGGACATTCAGGTGTGGAGTTAAAGTGTAGTGTTATAGGCTTCCGCTAGAATGAAATGTGTTAGGGTGCGCTGCGCTACTCTGATATCATACCGTAATGTTACCGCCTTTTTTGTGGTATATGATGTGGGGCCCCAGCCGGACCTTCTAGTATATACTATGTAAACGGATGGGGTTGTTACATTTTTGGTATCAGAGCCAGGTTTTGATCCTGGGACCTATGGGTTATGGGCCCACCACGCTTCCGCTGCGAAAAACCAAGTTAACACGATTGAACTACTGAATGTCCATGATAGGAATGCAAATTCTTGTGTTTAAGGAACCTGTGCGTTCCAATTTTGTGTTGCTTGCTTGTGTAAGGCCGCTAATGTGTGTGTCTTGTCCCCCTTTAGGTGACCCGGAGTGGTGCGGGGAAATCGGAGCCCTAGCGTTTGGATGAAAGTACGGCACCAGCTGAGGTGCCTACGCCTCCGCCTTCCGCAGAAACTGTACGATTAGTTGTTGAGGCTTTGTTTACCATGATCCAAGCCCAGCTAATTGGGCAGGCACAACCGGCTGTGAGGCCAGAACAGGTGGTGGCAAGGCCAGAACCTGTAGCGGATGTGGATCCTCGAGCAGATGAGAAGCAGTTGACGCGGTTTATGAGTTTCCATCCGCCTACGTTTTCGGGAGTGGGATCTCCTACGCAGGCTGAGGATTGGCGATCGCGCGTCAAGTGGATAATGACGGTGATTGGATCGGAGGAACATCAGAAAGTCACCCTAGCTACCTTCCTACTTGAAGGAGAAGCTAGATTGTGGTGGGACGAGATGGAGCTGCATCACTTAGAGGGTCGACCCTTAACACAAGTATCGATGGAAATATTCTCCCGACTCTTCTTAGAGAAGCACCTCCCGGCGGCTCAACGGATTGCCATGGAGAACGAATTCCAAAGGCTGATGCAAGGTGATGGCAGTGTTGACGCGTACCTGCATGAGTTTACACGCTTGGGGCGGTATGCAAGTTCTATTTTTGCTGATGAGCAGAGGAAGACAAATAGGTTCTACGAAGAACTGTGGGACGAGTTAAGGTTCCTGCTCTCTAGTTCTATGAACCAAGGCTTCTAGGCGTTGGTCGACACTGCAAGCGCGCTGGAAAAAGACATGAAGAGGGTGCAGGGGAAGAGGGCTTTGGCTGTGACGCAACTGGAGTTTAAGGTGCCCCGACCTGGGAAACCGTATTATAAGAAGAGATGGGGCAAGAAGCCCAAGACAGCTGGACAAGCTCCTTCGTCAATTGTATCGGGAGCAACATCGGGGGCCACCTCACGGCCGGATACTCGTACATGCTTTAATTTTGGACGGGTGGGGCATATAGCCCGGGAGTGTCGGGTACCGCCAAAGAATGAAAAGAAGGCGGGAGCGTCGTATGCCGAGAAGGGAAAGGCAGTGGTAGACTCCTCTGCCTCTCAGGCGCAGCCCCGGGTCTACAATCTTGGCCTGCAGGAGGCCATCAAGCAGAGTGACGTCGTCACAGGTATGAGTTTAGTTTTGTGTATTATATTGCTTGTATGCTTTGCTTAGTGCATATGTGTACGCGGCTTGTGTGTGTGACATGATTGTCACAGGCTTTGTAATGATTCGGGACACGCTGGTGCGAGCACTGTTTGATACAGGTGCGTCACATTCTTTTCTGTCTAGCGAGTTCATAGCGCGGCTTGGGATACCTAGTCATGCGAAGACAGATAGCGTCAGAATGGTGTTGCTGAATGGTTGTATGATGCTTGCGGATCAAGCTTGCAATGTGGCGGTGCAAATAGGAAGTCGGGATATCTGCTTGACTGCATCTGTATTGCTGATATCGGAATTCGACGTGATATTTTGTATGGATTGGCTCGCGGAGCAACATGCCTTGATTGATTGTAATGCCAAAGAGATCACGTTGGGCCAGAATACCGAACAGGAGACGAGGTTCATGGGTATGCGAGGAGTTGGCGGGACGTTGATGTTTGCCCTCCAAGTTGTCAAAGCTGTTCGGAAGGGCGCGGAGTGCTACTTTGCGCTGATTCAGGTTGTGGAGTCTAAGGCCAGTGTGTGTGATGTTCCGATCGTGTCGGAGTTTGCAGATGTATTTCCCAAGGATCTCCCTGGGCTACCACCCCAGCGAGATATTGACTTCACGATCGAGTTGGTGCCAGGTGCGAAACCTGTGGCACGCTCACCATATCGCGTCGCGCCTAAGGAAATGGCGGAGCTGAAGGTCCAACTGCAAGAATTGCTAGAGCAGGGTTGTATACGCCCAAGCATGTCTCCTTGGAGCGCCCCTGTACTTTTTGTGAAAAAGAAAGACGGTGGCTTACGGTTATGTATTGATTACTGCGAACTGAATAAGCTGACCGAGAAAAATAAATATCTGATTCCGCGGATTGATGAGTTATTTGATCAGCTAGTGGGATCTTCCATCTACTCGAAATTGGACTTGAAGTCTGGTTATTACCAGTTGAGGATCCGGGAAGAATACATTCCCAAAACCGCATTTGGGACACGTTACGGGCACTATGAGTTCACTGTGATGTCGTTTGGGCTGTGTAATGCGCCCTCTGTGTTTATGGACTTGATGCACCAAATATTCCGAGAATACCTGGATCTGTTCATGATAGTGTTCATTGATGATATCCTGGTGTACTCGAAATCGGAAGCTGAGCATGAAAACCACTTGCGGTTGGTGTTGAATACGTTGAGGCAGAATCAGCTCTATGCCAAGTTCTCAAAGTGCGAGTTTTGGCTATCGTCGGTGGCTTTTCTATGCCATATAGTGATTGGAGCGGACATAGCAGTGGATCCAGCAAAGATAAGGGCCATACAGGAATGGCCAGTACTATCTTCAATGGACGAGGTCAGGAGCTTCCTTGGACTTGCGGGCTACTATCAACGATTTGTTGAGAATTTCTCGTGGATTGCTTTGTCGCTAACCACGCTGACGTGAAAAGAGCAGAAGTTCATTTGGTCGCCAGAGTGCGCGCGATCTTTTGAAGAGATGAAGGTTCGGTTGACCACAGCGCCTGTGTTGTCATCGCCATGTGGTACTGATGGGTTTGTAATCTACAGTGATGCCTCAGGGAGCGGCTTAGGCTGCGTTCTTCTAAAAAATGGAAAGGTGATTGCTTATGGCTCACGCCAGCTGAAGGTGCACGAGCGAAACTATCTCGTCCATGACTTAGAATTGGCGGCAGTGATCTTTGCACTAAAGCTGTGGCGACACTATCTTTATGGCGTGAAGGTGGAGATCTATACAGATCATAAGAGCCTAAAGTACCTGTTGGAGCAGAAGGACTTGAATATGCGACAACGAAGGTGGTTGGAGTTCCTCGGGGACTACACCTTCGAAATTCACTATACTCCCGGGAAGTGGAATGTGGTCGCGGATTCCTTGAGTCGGAGATCTCCTACAAGTGCAAGCTGGTTGCAGAGGCGTGATGAACGTCTCATCCAGGAGTTGGAAGCATTGGAGATCTCATGTATTGACAAGAATACTATTGTCGATGCATGTCTGAACTGGACGGAGGTGCAGTGTGACCTTGCAGACCGGATCCGACGAGCAACAGGGCTAGCTGAAGATCTCCTACACTATGCTAAAGATGGTCCAAAGGGAAAGTTCTCCTGGGATGACGGTCTTTTGCGGAAAGAGGGTCATTTGTGCGTCCCGAATTTGGGTAAATTGAGGGAAGAACTGATGTATGAAGCGCATTATACGAAGTACTCAATCCACCCTGGGAGCATGAAGATGTTCAGAGATATGAAAAAGCTGTTGTGGTGGACAGGGCTAAAGAACGATGTTGCGCATTATGTGGCCAAATGTCAAACATGTGCTATGGTGAAGGCGGAATGTCAGAAGCCGGGCGGTTATTTGAAGTCATTGCCGATTCCAGAATGGAAATTTGACGATATTTACATGGATTTCATACATTGGTTGCCGAGATCGCAACGAGGAAATGATTCCATCTGGGTGATTGTCGATCGGCTGACGAAAGTGGCACACTTCCTGCCAAACAAACAGGATGATTCGGTGGAGAGTTTGGCAAAGTTGTACGTTGAACAGATTGTGCAGCTCCATGGTGTTCCTCGAAGCATCGTAAGTGATCGAGATGGGCGGTTCACGTCAAAGGACTAGAGGCTAGTTCACCAGCTGTTCGGCACGAAGTTGACTTTCAGTATGGCCTTTCATCCCCAAACGGATGCCCAAACTGAACGAACCAACAGAACGATGGAGGACATGCTCCGGATGTGCACCCTAGACTTTGGAAAGAGATGGGAAGATCATCTCTACATTGTGGAGTTTGCCTATAATAACAGCTACCAAGCGAGCATTGGGATGGCACCGTATGAAGCTCTGTATGGACGAAAGTGTCGTACTCCCTTAGCTTGGGTAGGAGCGGGTGAAGCTAGAGTTTTTAATCGTAATGAAGTCAATGAAGCAAACTCGACAATACGCACTATTCTAGAACGACTCTTGATCGCTCAAGATCGACAAGCGAAGTACTACAATGTAACACCCCCTATCCGTCACATAGCATATAGCAGTAGGTCCGGCCGGGGCCCGACGTCGTATGCCACAGACAGACCGGGTGGTCACTCATGGAAACCATCCAACCAATCAACATCCTACACAGAGCATTCTAGTGGAAGCAGATTATAAAGGTTGCAATAAAGAACCTAGCATTAAAGCATGAATGTCCACTAACCAAAATAGGAATGTATACAAAAAAACCAACATAAGCCTTAAGGCCTACAAAATGTTTCACTTGATATTACATGATTTACAAACCACGACACGCAGGCCGGTCATACATGAATAAAATAGTAAACACTTCCATTTGGGCCTTTGAGGGCCGGCTTCGCCAAAAGGGCTTTAGCCCGCTATTGACCGCTTGGTCCAGCAGCACCTGCAAGCAACAAACCACCGCACGGTGGCAAAACAAGGCAACGGTCAGCAATGCTGACCAAATTATAACGATCCCGCCCCCAACTCGGGGCGGCGATGCTCCTTCCCTGCATTTCATTAGCATAAGCGAGCAATATATATGTATAGCCATTTCATCATAGACGTTGGCTCGCACGGCCACACGCCCCGTGCTCTCAGGGCACATTCTCGGTGAACCGGTCGATGTCACGTCAATTAAAGCCATAGACATTCCAGACTCACCACCGCCACTTTGACGGCCAAACCTATGAGCAATTTGTCTTCTTGGCCTGGGTCACGACAATTTAAGCCATCGACCGCCAAAGACCCTAATCTATGCCAACGGCAAGTGCCACGTGCCTTTAGGTCTCTTTAACCGAACGACATAGAACGGGTACGATTCCATCTAACCCGTGCTCACATCGCAACGACAATTTAAGCCATATGCGCGGGTCAAACTTCCACCGAGTCCCATATCCATCACAATTCACATAACCCGGTTATGTTCAAGTTGGCTCTCAGGCCACCAAGTTGGCAAGATCTCGTATCCTCCCAGTTTTCCGGGTGCACCTTTGGGTTAGTCCCCAAGGCTCCCAGCTGCAATCTACCGCGTAGAAAACCCGAAAAACAACCAATAGCACGGAGTCTTCTCCGGCATTATGCAATGCAACATCACCGATCTAGACCAACATGTCCGGGTAGGCTTCACATATCATGCCTATGTCTGTTCTCGCTTACGGACTCTAAACAACGGGGACTTCACATATCTACCCGAAGGAACACCTCCAACTCTCCGCAAACTCGCGAGAGCGGGCTTCCTATGCAAAGAAAGAGAGCTACTCATGCTCAAGATGAGGATCGTTACCCTAGAGTTCCGCTTTGGCGCCATTGAAAAGTAATCGGATAAAAAGCACCGCACTAGCTTTGCCTCCGTGGATCCGGAGTCGGCTCGCGATTTGGAGCTTCGAAGCTCCTCCAATGGCGGGATCTAGCTCCTTCTTCCTTCCTTGGCTCTCCTCTCTCTCTAAGGTTTTAGAAAGATAACACTTAAGAAAAGTGAGGGTTTCTAAGTCCAATCCCGGGTATATCCCTTCAGGAACATCCCCCAGCCGTTGGATTTCAAAATAAAGAAACGAACGGCTTTGATTCGGGACTGAAATGTCCAATCTGGACCGAACACGGCCTGGCACACGCCCGTGTCCAGGGCCGTGTGCCTCATTCTCCGTCAAAATCGGCTCGCCTGGAACCTCACACGGGTATCGAACACAAACGTGTTCGAGCTGACACGCCCGTGTACCATGTGACACGGCCGTGTGGCCGGCCGTGTACCCCTATCATTTTTCCCCGAAATCAACTCGAGCACTGCACAGGTTCTAGGACACGCCCGTGTCCTTACCCATGTCACCTCAACACGCCTGGACCCTAGGCCGTGTACACGGTCTCGACACTCGACACTTCATCGAGCGAAGATCGTCGACCTGATGACACGGCCTTGGACACGCCCGTGTCTTAGGCCGTGTGCCTTGTCTCGACACAATGTCGAGACCAAAGTGTCGACTTCCCGGGACAAGTGTCGACACGGGTTGACACGCCCTGCGACACGCCCGTGTCGTAGGCCGTGTGCTATGTCTCGATACTTCGTCGACTGCAGAGTGTCGACTTCGCGGCTAAGTGTCGACACGGGTCGACACGCCCTACGACACGCCCGTGTCGCAGGCCGTGTGCCCAGTCTCGACACAATGTCGACACCAAAGTGTCGACTTCCCGACTGAGTGTCGACACAAGCTTGACACGCCCTGGGACACGCCCGTGTCCCAGGCCGTGTGCCTGCAGCCAGAACCCAAAACTGGCCCAAAACGTCCCCCGTCGCTCCTTTGAGTTTCGGGGCGTTACAACTCTCCCCCTCTTAAAATAATTTCGTCCTTGAAATTATATAAAGGAAAGACATGTACAAAACCAAAACTTGTAATTGAGCGGAACAACTCTGGATACTCGTCAAGCATAGTCTGCTCTCGCTCCCAAGAGAGCTCCTCACGACCGCAATTGTCCCACCGGACCTTGACCATCCTGATCTCTTTATTGCGTAGCCGCTTGACCTCCGAGTCCTCAATCCGCACGGGCTTGACCTTTGTCGTCAGCCCACTATCCACCGGCACTTGATCAACCGCGATCACTTGCGTAGGCTCTTGCACCGCCTTCCGGTGTTGGAGTTACCATTGTGATCTAGAAGTGGTCAAACATGTAATCTCACTGCCAATGCGATATGAGCCTGTAGGGTCGCACATAAGAGATGTGGAGAAGTTGGATGATTGACTGTGTTGGTAAAGGTTACCAATCACCGACCTGAATGGTGTTATGGGCAAAGTGTTGCCTTAAAGGATCATCGGGTTAGGCAAATGTTGCCTTGAAGGACTGGTAAGAATAGTCGACCGAGGGTCGACGAGAATCGTCGAGAATTAGTGCTCTGATTCTCGCCGATCGACGAGAATCGTCGAGAATGGGTACTCTGATTCTCGTCGATCGACGTGAATCGTCGACCCACGATCGGCGTGAATCGTCGAGTGTGGTACTCTGATTCTCGCCGATCCGGGTGGTTCTCGCCGATTGTGATTCTCGCCGATTGTGATTCTCGCCGACTGATTCTCGCCGATTCTAACTGATTCTCGCCGATTGATTCTCACCGAATCTGCTTGGTGATTCTCGCCGATTCTAGAACCCTATTTTTCTAGGTGGTCTGCGGATAGCGATATTCCTAAGTCTATTTATGCCTTTGGTATAAATACACACTTAGGGTTTTCGGGATTCTCTCTCTGACCGGAGATCTGTGCGTGCTGATCGAATCGAAGCCGACGGAAGTGTTCCGCTCGCCGTTCGTTCGCTCCGCCGATCCCGAATCCCGCTGACGGAAGGGTTCCGCCGCCGTGCTAGCTCCGTCGACCTCCTCTTCTCCGGCGATCGTCGCTGGTGTTGTTTTTCCTGGCACGGACCTAGCAGTCCGTGGAATAGCAAGGTGCGGTCATCATCCTTCCCGATTATCCGTGCGACGGAAAACTCGGCGTTCTCCCGCTCGTGTGGATTTCTGCAGAGACGTGGATATTATTCCACGTAGAACTCGCCACTAGCAAGAAGACGAAGCTTGGAGCATCTCCGTTAAGTTGTGACTCAACGCCACCGAGGTAATTTTTGCATAGTTGTATGTTAACTTCTTGATTCAACTACCATGGCCCGATCCCATCTCTTTTGGGTTTTCTTGATGTTTTATTCTTCCGCTGCGTGCACAACTGTTGTTCCATTCTCATAGAGAAACCCAACAGTGGTATCAGAGCGAGGTTGTGGCCATGATTGTTGTATTGGAAGTTTTGTTATTCCAGTGCGTGTAAACCTAGGGATTTAGAAGTGTTCTAAATGTCTAGATTTAGTCTTGGTACCCCGCCAAGAACGTCTGGGATTGCGTGGGAATTTCTAATTGTTAGAAATTGTAGTCTCCTTAGCAGTAACCATCCCTCGGTTTGTTTTGGATTTTGAATCCAACATAGAGAGATGAGCTTGTCTACTGCCTTAGGTTGAGTTGTCTTTGCCTTTGTCCAATGCATGTAAATCTGAGGATTTGGAAGTTTCCGGATGTTCAGATTTAGCCCTTCCTTCTATCAATTGTTGATGGTGTCAGGTTGTGCACATAAGGGATGCATGTGGTTTTAGAAATATTGTATTTCCTTGGATGTGCACATTGATCAAATGTTGATCATGGTTAACTGTTAACCTATAATCAAAATCACTTCATCAAATATTAAGTGTTCGGATGCCTTCCGATGGATGACACTCTTCCTGCCTCGATCGATGAAGTGTGGGCTTGCCAAAGCAAGGTGAATTAATCTATCTTGGTAAGGGTGCGAGCGGATAATTGTGATATCCCACTGTCGACATCGGGTCCAGCTTAACTAGGTGACCTCAAAGGTTGAGTGCCTAGAGGCATAGGGTTGGCATGCACCATATGATGGATGCGAGTAAGGAGTTATTCACCAACCATACAAGAATTGCATGAGGATGCAATTGGCAAGCGTTGCCTACCTAAATAACCGCATCGTGAGAGGAAAGCCAAAGCTGACCCATTGTGTTGGTGAAATACGGATCTTGTCCACTAAGAGAGTAGCTCGCATGAACTCTCCGAATTGTTAGTGAGGGCTATCATTTCGAATAAAATAGTGGGAGTGTTTTAATTGAAGTCCAAATTAAAACAAATTGTATTTGAAATTTTGGTACTGATTTTATTCTGCATAAATTCTTGTAGAATTCCATGGCAAGTGTTTCACACTCCACGTTGTCTCTGAGAGCCATCCTTGAGAAGGATAAGCTCAGTGGGACAAATTACATGGACTGGTATAGGAACCTGAGAATTGTTCTCAGGCAAGAGCGAAAGCTCTATGTCTTGGAAGAAGAAGCCCCCGAGGTGCCGACCGGGAACTCTTCCTGTGCTGAGAAGGATACTTATAAGAAGTATACTGATGATGCTTTAGATGTCGAATGCCTTATGCTTGCCACTATGAACTCTGAGCTTCAGAAGCAACATGAGAACATGGGGTGCAAGGAGATTGACGAGCATCTCAAGAAAATGTTTCAAGGGCAGGCTCGTCAAGAGAGGTTCGACGTCACAAAAGCGTTGTTTCAGTACAAGATAGGAGTTCGAGACTCAGTAGGGACTCACGTACTCAAGATGATTGGGTATATAGAGAACCTTGAAAGGCTGGGTTTTCCTCTTGGTCAAGAGTTGGCCACAGATCTGATCCTGCAATCGTTGTCGGACAGTTATGAGCAGTTCGTCTTGAACTACAACATGAATGAAATAGACAAGACACTGCCCGAACTCCTAGGCATGTTGAGAACTGCCGAAATCAATATGAAGAAGGCCAAGCCTGTCAGCCCCATACTGATGGTGCATAAGAGCAAGGGCAAGGCCAAGGGCTCTAAGAAGACGAAGGTGGGACCTAAGTCATACCTTGAGCCCAAGTCTTCAGCACTGATGAAAAAGAAAAGCACGGTGAAGGAAGGGAAATGCCACCACTATAGCAAGGCTGGTCATTGGCGGAGGAACTGTCCTTCGTACATTGAAGGTCTGCAGAAATTGAAGGGAGGTATGACTTCCGCTTCAAATGTTTACGTTATAGAGATAAACCTTTCTGCTCCTTCATCTTGGGTATTGGATACCGGATGTGGTTCACACATTTGTACAAATGTGCAGGAACTGGGAAGGAGAAGATTGTTGAGTAAAGGGGAGGTGGACCTCCGCGTCGGCAATGGAGCAAGAGTTGCTGCTGTAGCCGTAGGGGTTTACCGTCTTTATTTGCCCAGTGGGCTTGTAATAGAACTAGATAATTGTTATTTTGTTCCGGCCATAACTAGAAACATTATATCTATTTCATGTTTGGACATGATTGGATTTTCTTTTATAATTAAGAATAACTGTTATTCTATATTTAAGAATGATGTTTGTTATGTTGTAGCCCAATTGTTTAATGGTATTTATGTTTTGAACTTGGACCATCTGATCTGTAATGTAGAAAATAATAAAAGACTAAGAACAAATGACTCGAACCCTACATTTCTCTGGCATTGTCGTTTGGGCCATATCAACGAGAAGTGTATATCCAAACTCCATAGAGATGGACTTTTGGACTCATTTGATTATGAATCATTTAAGCGATGCGAATCTTGTTTGTTAGGCAAGATGACTAAATCTCCTTTCACTGGTTATACTGAGAGGGCTGAGGATCTCTTGGGTGTTGTACATAGTGATGTATGCGGACCCATGAGTTCCATGGCTAGAGGTGGGTATTTCTACTTTGTTACATTTACTGATGATTTCAGTAGATACGGATATGTGTATCTTATGAAGTGCAAATCCGAGACCTTTGAAAAGTTCAAAGAGTTCAAGAATGAAGTAGAAAACCAGTTGGGTAAAAGGGTTAAAGCACTCCGATCTGATCGAGGTGGCGAATACCTGAGTCATGAGTTCCGTGATCATCTGAAAGAGTGTGGTATTGTATCACAGCTCACTCCACCTAGAACACCACAACATAATGGTGTGTCTGAGAGGAGAAATCGTACTCTGTTAGACATGGTACGTTCGATGATGAGTCATGCAGACTTGCATGTTTCCTTTTGGGGTTTTGCTTTAGAGACTGCTGCAATGACATTGAATCGCGCTCCAACGAAAACGGTTCTGAAGACACCATATGAGATATGGACTGGGAAGCGTCCTAGTATGTCGTTCATTAAAATTTGGGGCTGTGAGGCATACGTGAGACGTCAAATGCCTGACAAGCTGGAACCCAGATCGGATAAATGTTATCTGGTGGGATATCCTAAGAAAACGAAAGGGTATTACTTTTACTTACCGTCTGAGGGCAAAGTGTTTGTCGCAAGGACTGGTGTCTTCTTGGAGAAAGAGTTCTTATCAAGAAAGACTGAAAAGGTAGAGCTTGAAGAAATTCAAGAACCACATGTAGTGAATGAATCGGAATTGGATTCTGAGACAGTACTACAAGATGTTGTAGCTAGAGAACCTGCTCAGGGAACACAAGTCCTACGTAGATTTGGTAGACCGAGGTTTGAGCCTGAGAGATATGGATTTCTCGTGTCTCAAATAGGTAATATGTTGCTTATGGATCATGATGATGAACCAGCAACCTACCAAGAGGCTATGAATGGACCGGACTCCGACAAATGACTTGAGGCTATGAAATCCGAAATGGACTCCATGTATGCAAACCAAGTTTGGAACTTGGTGGAACCACCTGAAGGGGTACGACCCATAGGGTGTAAATGGGTCATCAAGAAGAAGACCGACATGGATGGGAATGTACAGACATTCAAAGGGCGACTGGTGGCTAAGGGTTTCAAGCAAATTCATGGTATTGACTATGATGAGACCTTTTCCCCTGTTGCCATGGTAAAGTCCATAAGGATATTGCTTGTTGTTGCTGCGTATTATGACTACGAGATCTGGCAGATGGATGTCAAAATGGCTTTCCTTAATGGAAACCTCCTTGAGGAAGTGTATATGACACAACCCAAGGGTTTTGTATCCCCAGATGAAGCCACTAAAATATGCAAGCTTAATAAGTCCATCTATGTACTGAAATAGGCCTCTCAAAGTTGGAATCTTCGTTTTGATGAGAAAATCAAAGAGTTTGGTTTCATCAAGAATGAAGATGAGCCTTGTGTTTACAAGCGAATCAGTGGGAGCATTGTTGTCTTCCTGATATTGTATGTAGATGACATACTGTTGATTGGGAATGACATTCCTACCTTGAAAGTTGTTAAGAACAACCTAGGGAACTGCTTTTCAATGAAGGATTTGGGTGAAGCGACTTATATACTCGGTATTAAGATCTATAGAGATAGATCGAAGAAGTTGCTGGGTTTGACCCAGAGTACGTACATCGAAAAGGTGTTGAAGCGGTTCAACATGCTTGAGTCCAAGAAAGGATTTTTGCCCATGTCTCATGGTGTGAATCTCTCTAAGGACCAGTGTCCGAAGTCTTGTGAAGATAAGGACCGCATGAAGTTGATTCCATATGCTTCGGCAATTGGATCAATCATGTACGCGATGTTATGTACTCGACCCGACGTCTCCTTTGCTTTGAGCATGACTAGCAGGTATCAGTCAGACCCCGGTGAGTGTCACTGGATTGCAGTCAAGAATATCCTGAAGTACTTGAGAAGGACTAAGGATGTGTTCTTGGTGTATGGTGGAGAGGAAGAGCTCGTTGTAAGTGGTTACACGGATGCTAGCTTCCAAACTGATCGAGACGACTCCAAGTCTCAGTCAGGTTTTGTGTTTTGCCTGAATGGAGGAGCTGTGAGCTGGAAGAGTTCCAAGCAAGAGACAGTTGCTGATTCTACAACAGAGGCCGAGTATATCGCCGCAGCTAATGCGGCGAAGGAGGCTGTATGGATTAGGAAATTCATCGGCGAGCTTGATGTAGTTCCTAGCATTGTTGGTCCCGTAATTCTCTACTGTGATAACAATGGTGCAATTGCACAATCTAAGGAACCTAGATCCCATCAGCGCTCCAAGCACATACTTCGGCGGTTTCATCTTATTCGTGAGATTGTCGAACGAGGAGATGTGAACATTTGCAGAGTGCCGACTGAGGAGAATATTGCGAATCCACTGACAAAGCCTCTCGCGCAGAGAAAGCATGATGGTCATACTAGATCGATGGGTATACGATACCTAAATGATCAACTCTAGTGAGAATCTTGTGGATTGCATGTAAACATGTATTTTGTTGGCTGTTTGTTCATATGATGAACAGTGTACCTAGTTTTTTCTCTTACAATTAATGGCAAGTTCTTTTATTATGAGTTTTTCTATATGATAGTTAAATGTTAACATAATAGATACCCTTAGAATGTTCGCTTCCATGGGATATCAAGTACGTGACTTGAATGTGAGAGCCTATGATTTATTTGAAGCTTCATTCTTAAAAGGTCCCTGGTCGAGTATCATCATAGAAGCTAAGGGTGATGATGGTACATGAAGGCTAGCACGTGCGTTGACTGATGACTGGTTCTCACAGGTCATGATATTGTGATATCAAGTCATCACGTGGGTACTTGTTAATGAACAAGTTGTACTGGACAGACCCAACCTGAGACTACTCTGTGGATTGTCATCCAATCGTGTCACGAGTAGGTCTCAATTGACAATGGTGTTGTGGTCCTTTGACCTGAAGTCACAGCATTCATCAAGTGAGAAAGAGCGTGCTTTGATGCCATCTAAAGTCTTCCTTGAGAAAGGTTGATGATAAGGGTGGTTTTTGGGCATGTTACGAATCATTTGGGTGTTTGTGTGTGAGCAAATATGGGATTTGTCCTCCTGTATGACAGGAGTTGCATCCATGGGCCCCTTGATGGAACTGGACTGAGAAATGCATGGCCATGCTTGGTTGAGTCAATATGTGATATTGGACTCACCATTCTCTGGAAGTCCGTCCTGGATCAAGAAACTTGGATTGAGCTATTACGAGGGTGGCACGGTCCATGCCTCTAGTTCTTTCCGGATGTAAGGGACAAAGGGACAAAGACAATGCTGATACATTGGTCATTAAGGCTTATGAGTTATAAACTCTTATTGCTTGGGGAGCAATGATGCATTGCTAGATGCCGCTCATTGTTTGTGAGGTTTTTGCTTTGATACTTTCAAGATCAAGTGGGAGTCTGTTGGAGTTACCATTATGATCTAGAAGTGGTCAAATATGTAATCTCACTGCCAACGCGATATGAGCCTGCAGAAGTTGGATGATTGACTGTGTTGGTAAAGGTTACCAATCACCGACCTGAATGGGGTTATGGGCAAAGTGTTGCCTTAAAGGATCATCAGGTTAGGCAAATGTTGCCTTGAAGGACTGGTAAGAATAGTCGACCGAGGGTCGACGAGAATCGTCGAGAATTAGTGCTCTAATTCTCGCCGATCGACGAGAATCGTCGAGAATGGGTACTCTGATTCTCGCCGATCGACGTGAATCATCGACCCACGATCGGCGTGAATCGTCGAGTGTGGTACTCTGATTCTCGCCGATCCGGGTGGTACTCGCCGATTGTGATTCTCGCCGATTGTGATTCTTGCCGACTGATTCTCGCCGATTCTAACTGATTCTCGCCGATTGATTCTCACCGAATCTGCTTGGTGATTCTCGCCGATTCTGGAACCCTATTTTTCTGGGTGGTCTGCGGATAGCGATATTCCTAAGTCTATTTATGCCTTTGGTATAAATACACACTTAGGGTTTTCGGGATTCTCTCTCTGACCGGAGATCTGTGCGTGCTGATCGAATCGAAGCCGACGGAAGTGTTCCGCTCGCCGTTCGTTCGCTCCGCCGATCCCGAATACCGCTGACGGAAGGGTTCCGCCGCCGTGCTCGCTCCGTCGACCTCCTCTTCTCCGACGATCGTCGCTGGTGTTGTTTTTCCTGGCGCGGACCTAGCAGTCCGTGGAATAGCAAGGTGCGGTCATCATCCTTCCCGATTATCCGTGCGACGGAAAACTCGGCGTTCTCCCGCTCGTGTGGATTTCTGCAGAGACGTGGATATTATTCCACGTAGAACTCGCCACTAGCAAGAAGACGAAGCTTGGAGCATCTCCGTTGAGTTGTGACTCAACGCCACCGAGGTAATTTTTGCCTAGTTGTATGTTAACTTCTTAATTCAACTACCATGGCCCGATCCCATCTCTTTTGGGTTTTCTTGATGTTTTATTCTTCCGCTGCGTGCACAACTATTGTGCCATCCTCATAGAGAAACCCAACATCCGGAGCACCGAAATATGGAATACATCATGTAATCCACCAAGCTCCACTGAAAGCTTCAGCCGATAGGCCGCTTCACCAACTCGCTCCAGAACCTCAAACGGTCCAAGGTACCTCGGGCTTAGCTTTTTCAATCGCCGCACCCGCGAGACACCCTTGAACGGCTTGATCTTTAAGTATACATAATCGCCCACAGCGAACTCCACGTTCCTGTACTTGGCATTATAGTACTTCGTTTGCTGGTCCTGAGCGATAAGCAACCTCTCCCGAATGGTTCTCACCAAAGAAGTAGCATCCTCCACTTCCGATCGCTTATACAACTTTGACTCGCCCGTTTCTAACCAAGACAACGGCGTGCGACATTTTCTACCATATAGGGCCTCGAAGGGCGCCATTTGAATACTCGCTTGGTAGATGTTGTTGTATGCGAACTCCACCAAATAAAGGTGGTCTTCCCATTACTTTCCAAAATCCAAGACACACATGCGAAACATGTCTTCCATGGTTCTATTGACCCTCTCGGTCTGCCCATCCATTTGCGGATGGAAGGCTGTGCTGAATTTCAGCTTTGTTCCCAACATTTGCTGCACAAGCCTCCAATCATTGGACATGAACCGCCCATCTCGGTCACTCACGATGCTGCGGGGCACACCGTGAAACCGTACAATGTTATCCACATAAAGTTTTGTCAACTTCTCCACCGGATCATCCTTCCTATGCAGAATAAAATGCGACACCTTCGTTAACCGATCCACGACCACCCAAATGGCATCGTTCCCCTTTTGCGACCTTGGCAAACCGTGCACAAAGTCCATAGAGATGTCGTCAAATATCCACTCCGGAATAGGCAAGGACTTAAGAAATCCTCACGGCTTTTGGCACTCCGCCTTCACCAAGGCGCAAGTTTGGCACTTCGCTACGTAGAGCGGTACATCTTCGTGCTCCCCGGGTGAATCGAGTACTTGGTATGGTGTGCCTCGTACAATAACTCCACCCGTAAATTGTCCACACTTGGGACGCACAGACGACCGTCTTTCCAAAGTAATCCGTCCTCCACGACGAATTGGGGATTTGACCCATCCAAAGCCTCTACCATGAACTGCTTCGTATGAGCATCCATATCCAAAGCCTGCCGAATACGATCAGCCAGGTCATATTGGACTTCAGTCCAATTCAGAACTGCTTCAGCACTTGATTGCCTATCCACACAAACAATCTCCAACACCTCCAACTCTCGCACCAACCGCTCATCATGCACCGATAGCCAATTGGCTTGAGCTGGGGCTCGGCGACTCAGCGCGTCCGCAACCGCATTCCCTTTTCCAGGCACGTAGTGGATCTTGAATGTATAGTCCCCCAGGAACTACATCCATCTACGCTGCCGCATATTCAGATCTTTCTGATCAATAAGATACTTCAGGCTCTTGTGATCGGTGTAGATATCAATCTTCACACCGTACAAGTAGTGTCTCCACAGCTTCAAGGCAAAAATCACGGCCGCTAACTCCAAGTCATGGATTGGATAGTTCCTCTTGTGCACTTTTAGCTGCCTCGAGCCATAAGCTATTACACTTCCGTGTTGTAGTAGCACGCAACCCAAACCGCTGCCCGAAGCATCACTATAAATCTCATAGCCTTCGGTCCCACATGGCGAACTCAGCACAGGCACCGTGGTCAACCGACACTTCAGCTCCTCAAAAGCTCGCGCGCACTCCGGCGTCCAAACGAACTTATGCTCCTTCCTCGTCAAAGTAGTGAGAGGTAACGCTATCCGCGAGAAGTTCTCTACGAAGCGCCTATAATAGCCGGCAAGCCCTAGAAAACTTCGGACTTCCGCTACAGTAGCAAGCTCAGGCCACTCCCGTATCGCAACAATTTTCGCTGGATCCACAGCAATACCCTCTCCACTTACTATATGACCGAGGAACGCCACTGAGGATAGCCAAAACTCGCACTTCGAGAACGTGGCATACAACTGATTTATTCTTAGCGTCTCCAACACCAAATGAAGATGCTTGAAGTGATCTTCCTCACTTTGCGAGTACACCAAAATATCGTCGATGAAGACGATCACGAAATGGTCCAAGTACTCCCTGAACGTCCTGTTCATCAAATCCATGAACTCCGACAGCGCATTAGTCAGCCCAAACGGCATGACCGTAAACTCATAATGCTCGTATCTCGTACTAAACGCTGTCTTCGGGATATCACTCTCCCTTATACGCAGCTGATAGTACCCAGCCTTGAGATCTAACTTCGAGTACACCGTTAACCCGACTAACTGATCAAAAAGATCATCAATCCGGGGGATTGGGTACTTGTTTTTCTCCGTCAGCTTGTTGAGCTCCCTATAATCAATACATAGCCTCAAGCTTCCGTCCTTCTTCTTAACAAAGAGGACCGGTGCGCTCCAAGGCGAAGAACTCGGGCGCACATACCCTTGCTCCAACAACTCTTGCAGTTGAACTTTCATCTCCGCCATTTCCTTAGGCGCTAGCCGATAAGGAGATCGTGACACAGGCTTTGCACCTAGCACCAGCTCAATCGCAAAATCTATCTCCCGCTGAGGCGGGGCTCCAGGAAGATCTGCGGGGAACACATCAGGGTATTCTGATACCACTGAAATATTATCCAACGCGGGCTTCAGCTTCGCAACCTCCACTAGTGTAAAGAACAGTTCTGCACCGGCTCGAACCGCCTTCACCACCTGAAGAGCAGACATCAACGTTTTGCTCGACCCCTTTAAGCCCGTAAAAGTCGTTTCACGACTTGCGCCCAGCTTGACTTTCTTGCTACCGCAATCTATATGGGTTTGCTGCTCCGAGAGCCAGTCCATGCCAAATATGACGTCGAACTCCACCAACGGAAGTAAAGACGCCCGCAGGTCGAACACCTACTCCCCAATACGAATCTTAACATCGCAAATCCTATTCGCTCGCAATGAACACCCATTGGGCAACAACACATCCAACTTATCCTTCGCCATCGAAGAAGGGACTCCGATGCGTGATATAAATCCTTCGGACAAGAAGGAGTGTGAAGCTCCCGTATCGAAGAGTGCTCGTGCCAGATTGTCACAAATCAATACAAATCCTAAACAAGCAGTGGTAAGGTAACATGTGCATAACAAGTATTTAAAGAAATCGACTTGCTATAAATTAAACCGTACTTGTCCCCACATCAGCCTGTTTGATGGCCTCCTGTTGGCCAAGATTATACACCCTTGGTTGGGCCGGAGCATAGTGGGATGCGGTCGACTCCACCGCCTTTCCCTTCTCTTCATAAGTAGCTCCCGGCTTCCTCTCGAACTTAGGACGTCCGCTCCAACAGTCACGGGCAAAGTGCCCCGTCTTTCCACAAGTAAAACACGCACCCGGGGTCCGACTCGTAGTCGCCCCAGAAGCACCAGAAGGAGCTGGACCCGAAGTCGTATGCTTCTTGAAAGACCTCCGATAGCCGATCTTTGAAGTAGTCGGCACTTTAAATTCAGATTTCCTATCACCCAAGCCTTTCTTTGCTTGCACATTCTTCATGTCCTTCTCCAAGGACCGGGCAGTATTGACCAAGGTTAAGAAACCCTGTGTCATCGGCCCCGAGAGTAGTAATCTCAACTCATCTCTCAAGCCTTCATAGAAGCGATTAGTCTTGCGCTCCTCATCCACGATAGTGGAGCTAGCATAACGACTCAAACGAGTGAACTCGTGGAGGTATTCATCCACGCTCTTCTCTCCCTGAACCAACTTCAGAAATTCGTTCTCCAACGCTATCTTC